>CM055641.1:27175051-27268598 GCA_029378325.1 Elaeagnus macrophylla | reverse complement strand
ATTAACCTGATGGGTCCTATGAGAATCGAGAGCATTGGAGGTAAGAGATATATTGTGGTAATAGTAGATGACTTCTCTCGTTATACTTGGGTAGATTTTCTTAGAGAAAAATCAGATAGTTTTGATTCTTTCAGTTCTTTTTGTACAAGAGTGCAGGTTGAAGCAGGTAGTAAAATCGTGACCATCAAAAGACTAAGAACAGATCATGGCAAAGAATTCGAAAACTCCAAATATGTCGATTTTTGCAAAGAACATGGCATTTCTCATGAGTTCTCTACACCTATCACACCATAACAGAATGGATTAGTAGAAAGAAAGAATAGAATACTTCAAGAGATGGCTAGAGTAATGCTACAAGCAAAAAGAGTTCCCAAGAGATTTTGGGCTGAGGCTGTAAGTACTGCTTGTCACATTATAAACTGTGTTTATCTCCGTCTAGGTACGAACCAAACATCCTATGAGATATGGAGAGGTAAGAAACCAAACTTAAAATACATGCAAGTCTTTGGTAGTAAGTGTTACATTCTTATAGATCGAGAACAACTGGGTAAGTTTGATCCTAGAAGTGATGAAGGTATTTTTGTAGGATATTCCTTAAATAGTAGAGCCTTTAGAGTCTATAACTGTAGAACTAACGTTATAATGGAATCCATAAATGTTGTTGTAGACGATGTAGGTAAACAGGTTACAGTTGACGAATTTGCTAATGAAGGAAATGTTGGAGACTCTCAAACAACGCTTTTGAGTGACATTGATGAAACAAAGGATGAGGAACTTAAAGAAAAAGAGGAGAAGAAAGCAAACAAACAAACACGCCACAAAAAATCATCACCTTGATAACATAATTGGAGATCCTGAGGCAAGCATGGTAACAACAAGTCGACAAACATCTATTGATTTTTGATCTGTTATATTTGCATGAATACGTTATATTTGAGCCTATTTAATATATCATGAATTATTGAATACAGATATGTGCTTAAACATTATTTGTTTTAGATTTTTAATTTGCTTATACTTTCATTTGATTATCTGATTGAAGCGATTGATGGGATTGTTCATTGCATTAGTCCATCTAGAACACGCATTGCACTTGTGTTATTTGTGCTAACCTTTCAGGTTGTTCCATGAACGTGTTCGAGAGCTTGAGAAGAGTTGTTCGAAACGTTGGTCCAAATCCATTCACCTACCTTGAAGAGACTTTGAAAAAAAGAGTGATGACTCGTAAGTAGAGTACATAGGAGCTTTATCACTGTAAGGGTAGTCTAAGACCTCTTGTACTGGAACATTTATTTTTTCATAGTAGACAGGTTAGGTGGTCTCTATGGACTGGTAGTTTTCCTCTTGGGTCTTGTTGACCTAGGTTGTTTTCACTTAAAAATCTGCGTGTCATCTTTTCTTTATTTTTGCAATTATTTCGTAACTGCATGTTTGGCCGCTGTGATTAGTTTAGAAATTAAAATAATTCATAATTGTTACAAATAAGCTATTCACCCCCCTCTAGGCTTATTAGGCCCATAAATTAGAACTTTCACATGTATATAGTTTCTTTAAGATCTCCATGAAGGAATGTATTCTTGACGTCAAGTTTTCGAATGGGCCAGTTTGAGACCACAGCAAGTGAGAGAACTATCCGTATAGTTGTTGGTCTGATTACAGGGCTAAAAGTCTCTTCATAATCTAGGCCAAGAACTTGTGTAAAATCTTTTGCAACTAATGGAGCCTTATAGACCTCAATGGAATTTTCTATTTTAAATTTGATCCGATACACCCATTTTGATTCAATGACATTAGTGTCTTTGGGAAGAGGAACAAGGGTCCAAGTTTTGTTTTTATAAATAGCTGTTAACTCCGCTTTCATAGCAGTCTTCCAATGTGTGGTTGTAAGTGTTGTCTTTAAAGTTTTTGGTACTGTAGTGGAGTAGTCTTATGATACATTGAAAGCAACATTGGAAGAAGTAGTTGGATGACATTCATAGTGGCTTAGGTAGGCTGGTCTATGGCGAATGCGTGTTGATCGAGATGTGGTTACTGGTTGGTTAATTTGTAGAGTGTTTACTTGGTCATTTTGGCTATGGAGAGGTAACTCTTCTTGAAGGTTTTGATCATTGAAAGTTGTTTGTGTGGTTGTAATATGATTGACTTGGATTCGTTCTAATTGTTGTTCCTCATCTGTGTCAACGAGTGTGTTATCTTGAGTTGTATTTGTGATTGCATGAGCTGCTTCCTGTTCATAGCAACGATCTGAAAAATTGAATCTGGAATTGCAAGATTACTTGGTGTGTTAACTTTGTTTGTACTATCGTGGTCAATGGGTTGAGGTGTTAAAGTTGTTCTAATTTCTTCTTGATATGGAAAAGTAGTCACTACAAGTTCTTGTGTATCATTGCTAGAAAACGAGTTAGTAGTGTAAGGGAAAACGTTTTCATCAAAAACCACGTGCCAAGAAATATAAACTCGATTAGTTGTAGGATTTATACATCTATATCCTTTATGATTAAGACTATATCCAAGAAAAACACGACGAAAAGTTTGTTTTTTTAAATTTATTTTAATTTTGATATCTTAAATAAGGAAAACATTTATATCCTAAAACTTTTAAACCATTGAGTCTGGATGCCTTCCAAATAACTTTTAAAAAAATACTTTTTATTTTAAGTGAGGAGGACGGAATTCTATTGATTAAAAAAGTGGCAGTGAGAAAAGCATCTATCCAAAATTTTAAAGGTAAATTAACATGAAATATAATAGTAAGCCCGTTCTCTAAAATGTGTCTGTGTTTTCTTTTCGCAATGTCATTTTGTTTAGGTGTATCTAGACAAGATAATTGATGAAGTATACCACACTGAGCAAGATGATTTTTAAAATATTTGCAACAAATTCACCTCCTTTATCACTTTAAAAAAATTTAATTCTTTTATCAAATTGGTTTTTAACCAGTTTTTGAAACTTTAACATTCATAAAAATTTGACTTGTGCTTAGAGGGATATAACCAAGTGTAACTAGTGCAATCATCAATGAAAACAACATAATAATGATAATGTTGCATGGCAGTGACAGGGGCAGGCCCTCATAAATCATAATGGATTTTTTCTAAAGGAATTTGACAAATTTTATTTGAATTAAAAAAAGGAAGTTTGCAACGTTTTTCTTCTTGGAAGCTAGAAAAAACTAAATTTTTAGTAAACTAATTAGTTATACTAATAACTTTTTCTTTATCAAAGAAATTGTAAAAGTTTTGAATGAGGATGCCCCATTCACTGATGCCAAAGATCTGAAGAAGCTTTTGGTGACTTGATTACAACAAGAGCTTCCATTTCTACTTCATCAAGGGCATACAATTGTCCTTTTTTATGGCCTTTTGCTAGAATTTGTTGACTTTGGTCCTTTAACACAAAACCATTAGCATCAAATTCAAAAATAGATAATAAGTTTTTCTTTAATTAGGGAACAACAAAAACATTGTTTAATTTTAAATTACCATGAAAGGTGTTTATAAGTGCATCACCTGTGTGTGAAATTGGTAATTTATTTCCATTACCAACATAAATAACATTTGAACCATTATAAGAATGCGCAGAAATAGCTTACCAACATCATTAGTCATATGTGTGGTGGCTCCAGAATTGGCATAAAAGTGAGAATCATTGCCATCTGGATGGAAAAAGCAGCAAGTGTTTCAGATGTTTCTTGTTCTAGTATAGCATAATCATACTTGTAATAACACTTAATGGCAATATGGTTAGTTTTTCCACATGTTTGGCATTGTACCCTAATTGGGTTATCTTTAAAGTTTCCATGTTTACTGCCTTGTGAGTCCTTTCAATTATTATTGTTGTTGCTATTTCTTTATGTTTGTGAATTTATTGTTTTGGAAGTATCTTGGTTATTGAAACGAATAGCAGGAGAAAATCCACGTCCTCTTGAGTCTCCCCTATTGTTTCTTCCACGTCCTCTTTGTCCAAAAAAGGCTTGATTATGGTCGATTAATTTTATTTCTTGTTCTTGAGAGGCCAACATGTTGGTTTGTGTGGTCTGGTGGTGCACCTCACTCTGGGTGGGCATGGTTTCTCTTGTTGTGGAACTTCTTGTTCTTCCAGTGGAACTTCATTCTCTAGTTCTGGAAGAACTTTATTTTTAGGGTTACTGTGGACCCTTCGATGCACATCGTCTTTAGAGAGCTTCTCTAACTCAACATACTCTTTTGTTTGAGTATCTCTTTCTATGCCACCAAATTTTACTGTTGACCTGTCCTTATATACAACCTTCTCATTGAATATAACATCTCGGCTTCTGATAACTTGTCGTTTTTCATAATCCCAAAAGTGATAATCAAATTCATCATAACTATATCCAATAAAGATACATTTCTTGGACTTTGGGTCAAGTTTACTTCTTTCAGCAGAATTAATATGAACATATGAAATACAGCCGAAAACTTTAAATGTGAAAGGTTTACCTCTTTACCACTCAAACTTCCTCTGACAATCTTTCATTCAAAGGAACAGAGGGTCCACGGTTGATCAGGTAAGCTATTGCATTGATGGCCTCAGCCTAAAACATTTTAGGCAAGCCTGCATGTATTCTCATGTATTCTGCCACACCATTTTATTGTGGTGTCCTTGGAACAGTCTTCTGTCTGTGTACTCTCCTTCATTGTCAGACCTTAGGCACTTTACTTTCAAGCCAGTCTCATTTTCCACCATAGCTTTCCATTTTCTGAAAACATCATAGACTTCTGATTTCGTTTTCAGAAAATAAACCCACACCTTCCTTGTTGAGTCGTCAATGAAGGTGACATAATACGATGAGCCTTCAAGGGAATTAATTGGAGTGGGTCCCCACACGTCTGTGTGAACCAACTCTATCTTTTCTAACTTTGGTGTTTTTGCAGCTTTTGAAAAGCTAACTTTCTTCTGTTTGCCGAGAATGCAATCCTCACACAAACCAATGTCCATCGACTTCATATCTAGTAGTTTTCCTTTTGACAGAAGTACCTTCATCTTTTTCTCGCTCGTATGACCAAGCCTTTGGTGCCACATATTTGATTTTCCATCTGCGTCAATGACTACTATAGTTCTCGCACTATTTGACATCACATAGAAGGTACCTACTTTATTTCCACGAGCTAAAACCATAGCTCCTTTTGTTATCTTCCACGTGCTATCCGTGAATGTTGTTTAATAACCTTCCTTATCAAGCTGTCCTATTGAGATTAAATTCCTTTTAAGACCTGAAATATATCTCACATTCTTTAGCTTCCATACAGTCCCATTTGCCAACTTCACTCGAACATCTCCTTTGCCCACAATCTTCAAGGGCTCCGCATCTGCTAGATGAACTTTTTCGAAATCACCACCGGTGTAATTATCCATGATTTCGTGACATGAGGAAGACTGAAATGATGCACCTGAATCCTAAATCCATGACTCAATTAGACTGTTGACACTCAAGATGAGAGCATCACTTGTTTCCCCAGCAATATTTGCGGTTTTTTTTTTGTACCATTATTTTTTTCGGTGCTCGACAGTCTCTTCTGAGATGTCCTTTTTGTCCACAATTCCAACAATTTAAGTTTTCTTTGCTAAATCTTGACTTACTTCATCTAGACTTAGACTTTCCTCTGCTTGAGCTTTTCTTAAACATTCTTCCTCGAGATTCTGTATGTAAAGCAAAAGATGAAGCCTCACCAAATTCTTTTTGATGAATTTCGTTGCTTAAAATCAAATCACGAGCAGTATCCCACTTCATCGTCGTGCTCCCTAAGGAATTACTTATTATTGTCACTGTGCCATTCCAGCTTTCTGGTAGAGAGGAAAAGAGAATCAAGGCTTAAATTTCGTCATCGAAATTAATGCCTACTGAACTCAACTGTGTTAGAGTAGAGTTAAGAACATTTATATGATCGGTAACTGGCGCTCCTTCTATCATCTTCAAATTGAATAGCCTTCTCATCAAATGTACTTTATTTGAGATAATTGATTTTTCGTACATATTTGATAAGGCTTTCATCAGACCTGCCGTTGTTGTTTCCTTTACGATGTTGAAAGTAACGTTGTGCAACGTTGTGAGACAACGTTAACTAGATTATTTCGAGCGCTTGCCTATCAAGAAGATCCCAATCTTCTTGCGTTTTACTTTTTGGTTTTGTTCTTGATAGAGCTTTGTGCATATTTTTCTGTTACAGATAATCTTGAATCTGCATTTTCTAGAAACCAAAATCTGACCCATTGAATTTCTCGATCTTAACTTTTCCTTCGTCTGGTGCCATTGCTCCACTAAATTCTGGTAACTTCAAAAATTACTATTGCAAAATAATGATGCGTGAATAATATTTTTACTATTTGCACAGTAACCGTTACTATTTGATGAATAGTAATCTTTGCATAATGTGATTTTTTGTACAAGGATTTCACAACCTTGAAGCTTTGATACTAGTTGTTGGAAAAAAATTGGTAAATTTTCACAACCAGATTTACGGGGATGCAAAACAATAAATAAAGTAAAGCAGGAATAAGGAAATGATACACAGAGAATTTTACGTGGTTCACCCCAAAAATTAACTAGGCTACTCCATAGAGCTGTTGTAGCTCGCTTTCATTATGAGGGATAATATTACAGTGTTTAAATACAACGCTCAAACTCACAACCCCAAAACCCAATACAACCAAATATTTTCTCTTTTTCTTTTTCTTTCTTTTCTCTCTCTCACTTTCTTTAGAGAGTTTTCAAAAACTCTTTGAAACTCTCTTCTCTTCTCTTTGAATGCTTTTCTAGGGGATTAGTTTTCTGTTGGATCTTCTTCCTCTATTTATAGAAAGGAAATGACTCTGCTGATATATGTCATGAGCTCAGCAACTCCATTTTTTGTCTTCTCCAGCTAGTACAAGCTGCTCCATCATTTTTCTTCTTTATTTGCAGCTATCGGTGGCTGCTTTCTTTGACAAACTAACCACCAATTTTGAAAATAGTCATAATTGTTATATGAGCAATATGGCTCTAACGGTAAAGTGATTTAATTTCTATAATAATGCTTTATATTTGTTGAAGATATATTGCCCAATTGACTCTACAATGGCTAGCACAAATTTAAGATGTTTAAATATCTATTTTAATATGTATTTTATTATCATCCTTAGTAGGTATGTTATATTTTATTTTCAACTCCTTAACTAACTTATATTAAATTAAAATTAAAATTTATTTGAATATATGTTTATGAATAGTATACATAATTTAAATTTTTTTTAAATGTATAACTTAATTTGTTAATATTTTGATGATTGTCTGTCGTTAAAGATAATAAAGCTCTTACAATTTTTATACTTTTAAATACATATATAAAAATAAAATATTTATAAATATATATTTAAAAATAATATGGGATAAAAAATGAAAGCACTTTTTAAAGATACATATCATGCAATGTGGTTACGTGGGATCCAAACACAAGCAACTATGAATTCTGTTTTACTAGTACAAATATGGATTTTGATGTCTTAATTTGATGAGTAGCGACATAAGGGTAGAGACCCGACATGGTCTATTAAATACTCGGCTTGTTAGCTGTTGGCCAAGCATTACACAACTCACCAGCGAAATATTTGTTATCATAGTATTAAATATGTTAGATTATATAACAAGTTATGTATTTAATTATAAAATTTAATTATATCTTATTATATAAAAATAATAGTTTTATAAAAATTTTGTACGATTAAGATATATAGATCAAAAATGTATTGTTTAATTAACTTTATCTATCTGAATTTTCAATTATAAAATTAGATGTCTTAACTTTTTTTTTTTAAAAAGTAATAAAAATATTAATATGAAATAAATATTTATTTAAATAAATTTTATAATAAAAAACCATTTTAAATATAAATTATTTTATAAAATACATATTATTAATTTAATCTAACTATATTAAACAGTTTGTCACCAAAAATACTGCACAGATTAATTATAATACATTTCAATATAATTCAATTCAATATGATTGTACTTAACTTGTTTGATATCGTACACCAAACATGCTGTAAGTATTGAGCACAACACAGCATAACCCGAAACAAGTAATAGACTATAATGGGTTGGCCTGCAAGGCCTACAAATTTAAAATATAATTATATATTGTACAAATATATATGTATATGGGCGGGGATCTATACCTATAATTTACTATAATTTTTTTTTTTATATTTTGATATATGGAGGGTTGAGATTTCTAAGAAGTTGAGAGAGAAAATTATTCTCTTAAATTTAAACCCTTGATAACCAATAATGTAAAAAAATTGTGTCTCTTCATCTTATCCTTACATACATATATGCATATATATACACATGTATATGTGTATATATGTATATACACATGTGTATTATATATATATATATATATATATATATATATATAAAAGAGAGAGTTTGTCTATTCAAATAAATAGCTATTTTGTTTGATTTTTTTAAAATAAAAAATATATATTGAATGGCCCATAGTTAATCATATTTATATATCTTTTACTTTTAATTTTTTATTTTATTTTAAATATTAAAAAAAAATGTTATTTTATATCTATCTATTTATTTATTTATTTATTTATTTATTTATATCTATCTATCTATATATTATTTATGTATAAAGAAGATTTTATTTTCTCTTATTTATTTGTATTTGATATTTCTATTTCTTTTATTTTATTTCCTATTTATTTATTTATCTATATATAAAGGAGAATTTACTTTCTCCTATTTATTTGTGTTTGATATTTCTATTTCTTTTATTTTATTTCTTATTTATCTGTATTTGATATTTATATAATTTTTTACCCATAGTTAATTATATTTATATCTCTCTTATTTTTAATTTTTAATTTTTATTTTAAATATTCAGAAAAAAAAGTTATTTTATATTTATTTATTTATTTCTATCTATCTATTATTTATATATAAGGAAGAGTTTATTTTCTCCTATTTATTTGTATTTAATATTTATATTTCTTTTATTTTATTTTCTATTTATTTATTTATTTATCTATCTATATATAAAGAATAATTTACTTTTTCATATTTATTTGTGTTTGATATTTCTATTTCTTTTATTTTTTTTCCTATTTATTTGTATTTGATATTTATATTTTTTTTATTTTGTTTGAAATAAAAAGTAAAGGGCTAAAAAAAAAGTAGTTGGTAACTTATATAATCTGACACCATATTGGTTGGCATGTGTTATTTTTTTAGTAATGTTATATGTATTAAGTTATTATACATATTAAGTAACATATAATAAAAAGGTAACTAAATTATACTAATTTAAAAAATGATTATTATATCTAATTTGTAGAAATTAAAAACAAACAAGTATCATTTTATATTCAAGAAAAATACTCTTTACAAAAATACAATAAACTTCTCTTATAAAAAATGAGGTTTTTATGGGATAATTGGATCTTAAAATAATTTTTATTGCCATTTTTTTTTAATAATTATATATTTTTATGATTCTTTGAATAGTAAAAAAGTTTGTAAATAAGAAATTGTGAATTTCTTTATTAAACAAATAAAATTTGTAAATAAATAATGGCAGAAGTAGGTGAAGTGAAGAGAGAGTTTACTTCTCCCATAGTTTGATGTTTCTATTTCTTTTATTTTATTTTATTTCCTATTTATTTATATTTGATAGTTATATTGTTTTTTATTTTGTTTGAAATAAAAAGAAGAGGTCCAAAAAAAAGTATTTGATAACTTATATAATCTGACAGCATAATAATAAACATATGTTATTTTTTTAGTAGTGTTATATGTATTAAGTTGTTATATATATTAAATAATATATAATAAAAAGGTAACTAAATTATACCAATATATAAAGGTGAATTATCCTTCATACAAATAGCATTTATTTGATTTTATTTTTTTTGAAATTTTTTTTGCATTTGATAAAATTATTTAGGAGTTGATGTCAAAAAATTATCAAAGAAGTAAAAAAAAAATTTATTTAATTTTTTTTATTTTCTAATATTTTTTATTTTGTTTGATAATGTTGTTTTAAAGTTAGTGTTAAAGGATATATTTCTAATTGCATAAAGAAATAATATCAAACCTTATGAGATTTATTTGATCTATTGAGTTGGTTCATTTTCTACCAAAGAAAAATGCAAAGGTAATATAAATTTATACTTACATTTGTACCCATATTAGTTATAATATGATATTTAAAAAAAAAAAAATCTTTAAAAGTGAATAACTTTTTTCATTTTTAAAATTACTTGACCACTTATCACACCATAATTAATATGGGGTGTAAATTTATGTGTTTTAGCATTACACTTCTACCTCTGATAAAAAAAAAATATTCATCTTCTATCAAATCATTATTTATCACATTAAAAGTAAGTATATATATGAGTATTAGTTAAATATTTTTTTATTGTTCAATTTGAAATGATATATAACAGTTTAATTAACTATTTTTATATAATATTATCTATTTTAGAAACAATTTATTGAATTGTAGAATTTTTTTGACATTAAAAGTTGAACAATTTAAATAGAATACATCTTTTAATATCTTTAATTTATTATGCATAATTTCTTGCATTTTGACAATACATATGATATAAATCCTACTTAAAAATAAAAAAAAATTATGATTCAAGTTTTAATAATAATTGTGTGAATATAAATTATATAAAAAAATATAAAGGGAGCATGTGACTTGCAAGTGTCCCAAAACTAATATATATATATATATATATAGAGAGAGAGAGAGAGAGAGAGAGAGAGAGAGAGAGAGGGAGTCCTAAAAAAATTTAGGGACTTGAAATTTAATTTTTTTTTATAAAGTAAAAAATTAATAAAAGTTATAGTAGACTATATTCAATTCAATAATGAATTTTTTATGTCGTATTATAATAGAGAAATAGAGTTAGAACTCAAAAAATATAAAGTTAACACATTATAATTAATTTATAAAGAAAATTAAACAAAAATATAACAAATTAATAAATATTAGTATTATTCATGAATAAAATAAATTTATTAACTAAACAAATCTAGGCAAATAGATATATGATTTAGAATGTAAAAAGTAAAATATAATTTAGAATTTTAAGCTTAAGAATATATTTAAAAATATATGTTTATAAACAATGCAAGACTGACCAATAATAATAAAAATAAAAATAAATTTATATAAAAAAAATTCAAAAAAATTCTAAAATATTATTAAAATAAAATGTTTAATAATATAATATTAGATAAAGTTAAAATTTGAGTTAACATAAAATATGATAAACATAAACTTAAAAACTTTAATATGAAGTTTATCATATACTTATTTTTTTTAAATTTTATTTTTATAATGTTGAGTTTAAAGTTAAATATTTAAAAAAAAAATTAGATTATCAAATTTAAGAAATTTTTTTACATAATATATTATTACAATTTTATTTATGTTACTAATAGTAACAAAATACACACACACACACACACACACACACACACACACACACACATATATATATATATATATATATATATTTAACCACTTTATTTACAATTTTTATTATATTTATTATATATATTTAACAACTTTATTTACAATTCTTATTATATTTATTAAAGTATTTATTAAATATTGTTAATATATACTAAAATGTGTACATAAAAATTATACACAATATATTACTAAAAATAAAATATTTATTTAATAATAAAAATATACATGTAATTAATTTTTTGTAAAAAAATTAACCGGGATTGTATCTCTATCTAGCCCTATGATGCTCCATTCCTTGTATGTACATACATACATACATATATATGTGTGTGTGTGTGTATATATATAAAATTTGTTAAATTTATTTGTTATCGAAAAAGGTCTGATATTTTGTGATAAATAAGTTGAACAAATGATATTAATAAATTATTTAAATTATAATATAATATAAATTAATGATGTGTATGATAGTATATTTTTAAATTTAAATTTAATAAATAAATTTATTTAATTTATTTGTAAGATATGCATATATATATATATATGTATGTATCACTGACCAGTGAGCATGATATCATGCTAAAACAGCTCGCTGATTAGCATATTGGGCTGAGTTAGGATGGCCAAGCGGGCCCTGTGTGAGCCTGTGACACTCCTAAATTGAACTGTGCTCGGAATTATTATAATAGCAACTTGATCTTTTTTCGCTGGCTGGCTGGCTGGCTGGCTGTAAAGGATATATTGCATTTATGATTTCGCTTTTGAATTTTTTTTTTCCGTAAATAGATAAAAATACAAGGAGGAACCAACATTGATATGATGTAATGGATTAGCACAAAACCTTGACACGCATTTGGTAGGTGTCTAGGTGAAGAGTTTAACGAGAGAAACACCCTTTGCATCGAAAGAGGGACCATTTTTTTTTAAATTACATACAAAAATTTAGTAATTATTAAATAAATATTAATAATTTTATTATTACAAAAACTAATTATATTTAATTTTATAATTATTAAGAATTATCACACAAAGTATAATTATTCATACTGATATATTATAATTTAATTAAAATGTATTTTTTATATTAAAATTTTTAATTTTTACAAATAATAAAACCAACATACCAAACTTATAATTATATAACTAAAATATTTATTTTTACATAATCATAAAACCTCTATTACTTTTCCCATTTGCATTAAAATTAATTATTGTAGGCCTCATCACACCATATTTTAAAGTGGTAAAATAGTTAGATTTAATTTATACAAATTGTTATATTATGGTTAGCTCCAATTCAAATGTGAAAATTGTGTGTATAGGGCTCTATTGACCTCTTACTGCAGCTCTTTATGATTTAGTCCCCACCTCCCTCTTTATCGTATTTTGTCCTTTCAAATCCTCTTGCGAAATCTTTTCCCTATCATACACTTAATATTATATTGTTAAGTTACCAAAGTATTGGTTGTAGCAGTGGACGCGACCTTATCAGACAAATAAATTTTGGGAAGACTAAGTTGCAATGTTAGTGTCACCATGAATTAACGATTTCAGAATCAAAAAACTTTTTTTTTTTTTTATTCAGTAGTATTATAGATAGCGAGTTTTATGTACCAATGAATCATTTCTTAACTTTGTTTTGATTTGTACTTTCGGAACTTGAAAATTTTCATACTAACCTAAAATTTATAAATAATTATAAGATTTATTTATATCGAATGTTTTATATTCTACCTCTATAAAATTTACGAGAAAAAGCAAAAACTAGAACCGGATAATGAGCTATTTTTTTTTAAACTAAATTTTTTTTATTACTGCTTTTGACGTTGTAGGTTTCTGTATACATCAGGACAAAGAAGTACAACCAACTCTGTCAATTTTTCCTTTCATTTTGTTTTTGGTGATAAAATGAAAATATACTAATTTCTGTTTTAGGAAGTCAAGACAAAGTCTTCACTTTTGAAATCAGTTGCAAGACAAAACCAAGGTTGCTCCAATCTGACATAGCTGGCGAGTGATCCCAGTTCGCTGCAGAGAGCAAGACAGCAAGCGTACCTTTGCTTGGTGGAGAAAAGGAAGTTTCAAACGGTTGTATCACTATCAGTTCTTAGTTACTCATTTAGAGATGATCAGAAATCAAACTCACAGAAGTTGCCGTTTAGTTCTAATCCCTTTACCATATCAAGGCCATATTACTCCAATTCTTCAGTTGGCTACTATTCTTCACTTAAAAGGCTTTTCTATAACAATAGCTCATGCAATTTTCAACTCTCCAAATTCTCAAAATTATCCTGAATTCACCTTCCTTCCTTTACCAGATGGGTTAACCGACAGTCTTATCTCATCTGGGGATTTACCAACTATTGTTTTAACACTCAATAAAAATTGCAAAGTGAGTTTCAAGAAATGTTTGACTCAGTTGATGGAAACACAACAAGAAGATGAAAACATTACCTGCATAATTTCAGATGAACTCATGTTCTTCTCTGAATCAGTAGCAAGTGATCTCAATCTCCCAAGGATCATTTTACGAACGACTAGTGCTACAACTTGTCTTGCTAGGACCGCCGTTGCTACACTTAAGGCTCAAGGATACTTACCCTTCCAAGGTATGTACGGATTTGGAGCCCATAATCACATATTAATTGTACATAATTGAGTTGATATCAAAATATTATGTTAGCTTGTAAATAAATCATCCATATTTAGTTTATATACGTTCTATAAATTATGTACAGAGTATATTATAATATTGGTATGTTTAGTGAACTGTATCGAATAGGTTAAAAATAGTTGTATTGGACTGAACTATATTAAATTGTATTATAATTAGTCTTTATAGTGTTTGGTGAAGAGCTATATAATATAGTCGGATTAAATTGATTATATATATTTTACTAAAATAATTTATATTTAAAATGATTTTTTTATATTTATTTAAATTAATATTTAATTCATTTTTATATTTATATTATATTTTTAAAAATAAAAAAAAATATTATTTTTAATTTGAAATAAAAGAAAAAATTAAGACATATAATTTTATAATTGAAAATTCAGACAGATTAAGTTAATTGTCTAATATCGTTTAAACCTATACTCTTGGTCGTACAAAATTACTATATTATCGTACTATTTTTATACTGTACGATATGGTTTGATTTTATTGCCAAATCATGATTCATAATATTTAACATGGTATAATAAACATGTCATATATATACAATTAATATTATATTTGTGATCAATTTTATTACGTATATATTATACATACTATTTAGTTAACTTACTTGGTGTATATGTATTAGTCTTAGTAGAAGGGCGAGTTGTTCTTTTAATATTCTCATAATCATTTTACTTATTTTTAGTTACTTGGCATCGTAGAAGTGTTAGATTAGTATTTTAAATTTAAGGGTCTCTTTGTTTTTGTTATATTGTAAAAGCACTTCATGACCAAATATGAAAAAAAAATTCAGAAATTCTTTCTGGTTTTAGAAAGCAAATTTTGTGCTTGGTGATAGACGTATATTATTTATGTTTCTTTATGAAACTATTTCTGTTTGAAACTACTTTTACTAAAAATACAAGCAAATAGAACCTAAAGTCAAAAACTTGTGTTTGAACATAAAAATCATAAAACAAAATACATTACAAAACGAGTCTCTAGTAATCAACTGAACATAATAACTTTCATGTTGCAGAATCTGTCTCAAGTGACTTGATACCGGAGCTTCAGTCCCTTAGATTCAAGGATCTTCCCCTTATTGCTGAAGTAGATTTAGAGGAGTATGTAAAAGTAGTTGTAAATGCATACAACACTGGATCATCTTCTGCCATTATTTGGAACACTATGGACTTCCTTGAACATTCATCTTTAGCACAAGTTCAAAAGATATTTCAAGCTCCAATCTTCCCCATTGGTCCTATACACAAGATTGCACCAATTACCTGTAGTAGTTTGCATCAAGAGGATAGAAACGCTATTAAGTGGCTTGACAAGCAACACAATAACTCAGTTATTTATGTAAGTCTGGGTAGTATAGTGTCCATTAATGATAAAGAGTTTGCTGAAATGGCATGGGGACTAGCCAATAGCCACCAATCTTTCTTGTGGGTGATAAGACCCGATTCGATCCGCGGTTTTGATTGGATGGAGCTTCTGCCTCCAAGTTTCATTAATGTTGTTAATGAAAGAGGATTCATTGTAAAATGGGCACCTCAAAAGGAAGTTTTGGCACACAAGGCTGTGGGAGGTTTTTTAAGCCACTGTGGCTGGAACTCGACTTTGGAAAGTATATGTGAAGGAGTTCCACTGATATGCAGACCAGGTTTTGGTGACCAAAGGGTTAACACAAGGTATGTGTGTTATGTTTGGAGAATTGGCCTAGAATTGGAGAATAAGCTGATAGAGAGAGGTGAGATTGAAAGAGCTGTAAGAAGACTAATTTTGGATGATGAAGGGAAGGAGATGACAGGAAGAGCCAAGGAATTGAAAGAAAAAGTTGCAGTTTCTATTAGCAGAGATGGGTCTTCCAACAATTCACTGAATAAGCTTGTTGCTTTGATCATGTCATTTTAGTTGCAATAACATGCTTTGTCAAGAGTCCAAAAACAAATGTATATCCTAAATTTTTGTATAAACTTGTCTTTATTGCGGAAAAGAAATATACTTTCATGTATATCTCAAGTCCAAAAACAAATCTATTGTGGAGGCAGCCTTTTGGATTTTTATTATAGTTCTTTCTTAACCTTTTTTTTTTTTTTTAACTCTAATTTTCATATGGTCTAATTACTCAATTGATTTTATTTTTATTATCTTAAAAAATGTGTTTTTTTCTGTTATAATAAAATATATATACATTATATTTTTTAACATGCATAAAATATTTGTCTTTTATGTTATAAAAAAATTATGTATATGGAATGATTGGTTAAAAATAAAAGTTTATTTATAATAAATTTATGCTATGCACTTTTGCTTTGTTGATTTCAATGTGTTTTTTTGCGAGAGATACAGAGGAAGATGATGCCTTTCAAATGTAGAGACTCTCGTTTCTTTTGACCCATTACTTCTTAAGAGAGACGTAGGAGATGTACATTATAGGCTACCATAAAAGTAAACAAGCTAACAAACAACTAAGCAAATTTAATAAACTTGTTAATCTTTGCTTGGTGGTATATATGGAAAGACAAAAATGACGTAGTCTTTTATGTTGTTAAATTTTTTATTTCATAATGTTGTTAAGCCGACATCTATCTTCTTTAATTTATACGTCCAAATTAAAGGATATGTTTGGATATGTTTGGATAATGTTGTTAAGCCGACATCCATCTTCTTAATAGCACTAATTAAAGGATGTGTTTGGATGTTTTTTTTTATAAGTGGTTTAAAAATGAGTGATTTAAAATAAAGTAATTTAGTTAAAAGTAATTTTAAGATAAATATTAAATATTTTAGATGAAAATGTTAGTACTGATTTTAATTAACACTTTTATAATAACTTTAAGATGAGAGAATGTATTCAAAATTTTGGATATGTTTTTCTTAAAAGTTGTTTCAAAAGAAGTGATTTAAAATGAAATGATTGAATTAAAAGTAATTTTATAATAAGTATTTACGTGTTTGAGATAAATATGTTAGAAGTTATTTTGAATAACAATTTGATAATAATTTTAGGATGAGAGTATACATTCAAAATTATTTCTTCTAAAAATAAGTATTACTTATTACTATCAAAAACATAAATAGTACTTCTCAAATTTTTAAAAGCACTTTAAAAGTACTTTGATGCTTTCAATCAAAAAGAAAAGCGGTTCCAAACTTACTTATAAAAGTAAAAATAAATATTACTTATTTTTCTTAAAAGCAAAAATATTATTTATCAATATTTTAAAAGCATTTTTTATAAAAATTATCAAATATTCTTAAATATTTTCACCTATTTAAAAGTATTTTAAATCAAAAATGAAGAATAGTTCAAAACGAGTCCAAAATTGATAACAATTTTATTTTAGATTTATTTTACTTGAATCTTTTAGGCTTTGCTCTAATCATTTTGTGTTATTGTCATTTAGTTGGTCATGGCCTACCAACCTTTTTAAATTATGGATTATTAGACTGTACCTTATTATGATATTAGTGAATGAAATTTATCCTGAATTTTTAGGATAAATAACATTATCCTTTGCAGAAACGTGGTCAAATTTGAATAAACTTATAATGGTTGAACGCTTTACACGTACACCCTATAGGTTTTCAATGGTTTTAGTGAACTTTTAAATTATTGAAGGTAAAGCACAGAGTATATATGTACGGGTGTGTAATTAATATTTTAAGAGAACAATGTCGTTTATACTATACCAATCATATTTCTCAACGATTTGATTTGGTTGGTTTGTTCTCAAATTGCTCTAAAGCATCATGGAAAAAAGATAGAAAGTGGGAAAGAAAATCAAAATAGAAGCTATAAATAATCTCTGATACTTCAGTTATTTTGTATTTTTATTGTTTTGTTATTTTGAGACATTTTAATTACTTTCTCTTTTTATATATTATTTTTTAGGAAAAAAAAAAAAAACAATCAATAAAATAAAATGTAAGCTACTACAATATCCATAAGCCAAACCAAAAAGGACCATATTATTTAGCTGCTGTCAGCCGCCATGTGATAAAGAAAATTGCACATGAGTAGCTACTACAGAAACTGTTATTTATTCATTTGTTTATGTTCTCATGAAACATGTCTGTGCATTCATCTTATTATGAAAATTTAGAAGAGGAAGCAGTGAATTAAACACATAAAGATACCACCCCTTCCAAATGAAAGATGAGTATGACTAAAACTTCCACCTTTTCACAATTAACTCTATCCATTATTTTCTAAAGCAACCTATCCATCAGACCTCGATCAGCTTCGGATTTCTATTGTAGATGATTTTATAAACCAAGAATATGACAAATCAAATTGCAGGTTGATCTTAGTCCCTTGTCCATATCAAGGCCATATTACTCCAATGCTTCAACTAGCAACAATTCTTCATTCAAAGGGCTTCTCTATAACAATTGCTAGCTCATACAATTTTCAACTCTCCCAATCCTCAAAACCATCCTGATTTCAACTTCCTTCCTATTGCAGATGGCTTATCCAAATGTAATATCCCACCTTTAGATTTAATAACTATTTTATCAACAATTAATGATAATTGCAAACTGAGTTTCCAACAAGCCCTTACTCATTTGATGGAAAAGCAACTACATGATAAAATCACCTGCATAATCTCAGATGAACTCATGTTCTTCTCTCAACTTGTTGCTACAAATCTAGAGCTTCCAGGGATTATCCTTCATACAACTAGTGCTATCACTTCTCTTGCTCGAATTGCGCTTATAGAACTCAAAGCTCAAGGTCACATCCCCTTCCAAGGTATTAGGTTTCTCTTCTTCTTTGTCTTCTTATTTTTCCCCATATCACGATATTCATTGTCATGTGAGGAACATAGCTTATCTCTGGAATCTCTGCCATCCATTAGAACACAATGTCATAATCAACAATTCTGATTTAGAGGACTTTCCATATAAGTTTTTTTTGGAAAAAACATATCTGGATAACTTTACTTTTCCAGATTGAATATATTGATCACTTAGCATTAAATAAATACTTTAGTCACATTCATGTTGAACTATTAGACACTAGTCATTTTTGTTATTTTAGTCCTTCATTTTCCATTTTTCCCACTTTTGGGCACTTTTGGAACATTTTACTCATTAAACATCCACCATCTCCTACTAGTACAATTCAAATTAATTTTACTTAAGTTTTCCTCTCATAAAATACCCAGAAAAAATTCAATTTGGCAAAAAAAGGACTAAGTATCAAAAAATGCAAACCAAAGTGTACCAATTTAAAATAAGGCAATTGATGTGCTCATTTTGTAAAAGTATAATCACAATAGTGTCTTCTACCCTAAGTTTTTTTTGGTTGTTATATGCTCAATTGTAGTAATTTTGTTTTTCCACCTATCAAACGACTTGTAGATTTGTTCGTTATAATTTTTTTTCTTTGCTTTTCATAATAGACATTGTTATATTATGTAAAATTAATTTGACTGTCTTACTGTTATCATTTTCAATCACTTTAATTAAAACTATGGACTGCAGAATCATTATCAATCAATCTAGTGCCCAAGTTACATCCAATTAGGTTCAAAAATCTCCCTATGTCAATGCCAACAGATTTTCAAAAGCATGAAAAACTAATAGCCAATACCTACAACATTGGTGGATCTTCAGCCATTATTTGGAATACTATTGACTGCCTTGAAGGCTTGAACAATCATATTTAGCACAAATCCAAGAACAACGTCAAGTTCCAATATTTCCTATGTTGGGAAAAAATTGGTAATTTCCCACCACCAGATTTACGGGGGAGCAAAACAAAAATAAAGTAGAGCAGGAACAAGGAAATAACACACAGAGAATTTTACGTGGTTCACCCCAAAAAGTTTAAACGGGCTACTCCACACAGAGCTACTTTTCTGCCTTCACTATAGTGATAATAATACAACAGTGTTTATCACAAAACACTCACATCAGTTACAGAGTATACCCAGAGAATAAATCTCAACACTCACTGAAAAATATATTTATCTCTCACTATAGAATTTTCCCTCAACACTATTCATAATGTTGACGTGAATAGTAAAATCACTATTCACCAAGACTTGCTCATGTGAATAGTAAATTTACTATTCACTTCTAATTAATATAGGAATAGCAGCTCTCTTTCTCTCACTTTCCCATTTCTCATCTCTCACGCAGAGAAACTAAGAAACTCCTCTGAAGCTCTCTTTTTTCTTTTCTGCTTGAGATTGGGATGATTTGGATTGTTTTCAGCCTTCTCTATTTATAGAAGAAAAATTAGTAATTATGAGGTAAGCAATGACTTCATTGCACCTCCATTTTTCTTCTTCTGGCTGCTCCATTTTCTCTTCAATGGCTGCTTTCTTCAATGGTTGCTGTCCACCATTTGACAGCCATCATTTTTGAAGCCATCATTCCTGACAATCTCCCACTTGGAAACAGATTTCAATCTTGTTTCCACACATGACCACTGCAACAACACTTTCTGGGTTTGTTACGCCCGCAGTCAAAACTGTCAACGTTGTCGTTACCGACAACCATAATCCTCAATGTAGAGAATTATCATACTCCACCATAAAGAGTATACACACTTAGAATTTTTACCAATTCTAAGAATTTTCTTCGGCTCATGTCGAAATAACCTTGCTGAAAAATTTATGGTGCAACTTCCACGTTGGCTTTCCAGGAAGTTTCATCAGCCATCGACATAAATTCCACCACACACCTTGCATCAAATGCCAACCAATGCCCGTGTGTAAATTGTGGACACGCTAGCAGTAACACATCCTCTTTCATGGCAATCTTGGAGATCAATATCATGCCAAAAGGATAACCACAATCTCTTATGGAGAAAAGAGATACACTGCCTGCGACAATATCAGTATCTCTATTTACTGATTTCGGAGCTTTTTGCCGAACTGCTCCACCGACAATTTTTCTTTTCAGGTGATAAAATTGTCCACACCTTTTTTCCTTCATCTGCTGCCATTGCTCCCACTCAAATCTGGTAACTTCAAAATCATCGTTGCAAAATAATGATGTGTGAATAGTATCCGTAAATAGTAATGTCACTATTTACCTTTTGACTTTTACTATTCACTTTTTCTTTAATTATTATAACTTTCACTATTTACCTTTTCTTTAATTATGAGTGAACAGTACTTCCACTATTTTGCACAGTTCCGTTACTATTTGAATGAATAGTAACTGCACAATTTTGATTTTCGATACAAGGACTTCACAACCTTGAGCTCTGATACCAGTTGTTGGGAAAAAATTGGTAATTTCCCACCACCAGATTTACGGGGGAGCAAAACAAAAATAAAGTAGAAAAGGAACAAGGAAATAACACACAGAGAATTTTACGTGATTCACCCCAAAAAGTTTAAACGGGCTACTCCACACAGAGCTACTTTTCTGCCTTCACTATAGTGATAATAATACAACAGTGTTTATCACAAAACACTCACATCAGTTACAGAGTATACCCAGAGAATAAATCTCAACACTCACTGAAAAATATATTTATCTCTCACTATAGAATTTTCCCTCAACACTATTCATAATGTTGACGTGAATAGTAAAATCACTATTCACCAAGACTTGCTCATGTGAATAGTAAATTTACTATTCACTTCTAATTAATATAGGAATAGCAGCTCTCTTTCTCTCACTTTCCCATTTCTCATCTCTCACGCAGAGAAACTAAGAAACTCCTCTGAAGCTCTCTTTTTTCTTTTCTGCTTGAGATTGGGATGATTTGGATTGTTTTCAGCCTTCTCTATTTATAGAAGAAAAATTAGTAATTATGAGGTAAGCAATGACTTCATTGCACCTCCATTTTTCTTCTTCTGGCTGCTCCATTTTCTCTTCAATGGCTGCTTTCTTCAATGGTTGCTGTCCACCATTTGACAGCCATCATTTTTGAAGCCATCATTCCTGACAATCTCCCACTTGGAAACAGATTTCAATCTTGTTTCCACACATGACCACTGCAACAACACTTTCTGGGTTTGTTACGCCCGCAGTCAAAACTGTCAACGTTGTCGTTACCGACAACCATAATCCTCAATGTAGAGAATTATCATACTCCACCATAAAGAGTATACACACTTAGAATTTTTACCAATTCTAAGAATTTTCTTCGGCTCATGTCGAAATAACCTTGCTGAAAAATTTATGGTGCAACTTCCACGTTGGCTTTCCAGGAAGTTTCATCAGCCATCGACATAAATTCCACCACACACCTTGCATCAAATGCCAACCAATGCCCGTGTGTAAATTGTGGACACGCTAGCAGTAACACATCCTCTTTCATGGCAATCTTGGAGATCAATATCATGCCAAAAGGATAACCACAATCTCTTATGGAGAAAAGAGATACACTGCCTGCGACAATATCAGTATCTCTATTTACTGATTTCGGAGCTTTTTGCCGAACTGCTCCACCGACAATTTTTCTTTTCAGGTGATAAAATTGTCCACACCTTTTTTCCTTCATCTGCTGCCATTGCTCCCACTCAAATCTGGTAACTTCAAAATCATCGTTGCAAAATAATGATGTGTGAATAGTATCCGTAAATAGTAATGTCACTATTTACCTTTTGACTTTTACTATTCACTTTTTCTTTAATTATTATAACTTTCACTATTTACCTTTTCTTTAATTATGAGTGAACAGTACTTCCACTATTTTGCACAGTTCCGTTACTATTTGAATGAATAGTAACTGCACAATTTTGATTTTCGATACAAGGACTTCACAACCTTGAGCTCTGATACCAGTTGTTGGGAAAAAATTGGTAATTTCCCACCACCAGATTTACGGGGGAGCAAAACAAAAATAAAGTAGAAAAGGAACAAGGAAATAACACACAGAGAATTTTACGTGATTCACCCCAAAAAGTTTAAACGGGCTACTCCACACAGAGCTACTTTTCTGCCTTCACTATAGTGATAATAATACAACAGTGTTTATCACAAAACACTCACATCAGTTACAGAGTATACCCAGAGAATAAATCTCAACACTCACTGAAAAATATATTTATCTCTCACTATAGAATTTTCCCTCAACACTATTCATAATGTTGACGTGAATAGTAAAATCACTATTCACCAAGACTTGCTCATGTGAATAGTAAATTTACTATTCACTTCTAATTAATATAGGAATAGCAGCTCTCTTTCTCTCACTTTCCCATTTCTCATCTCTCACGCAGAGAAACTAAGAAACTCCTCTGAAGCTCTCTTTTTTCTTTTCTGCTTGAGATTGGGATGATTTGGATTGTTTTCAGCCTTCTCTATTTATAGAAGAAAAATTAGTAATTATGAGGTAAGCAATGACTTCATTGCACCTCCATTTTTCTTCTTCTGGCTGCTCCATTTTCTCTTCAATGGCTGCTTTCTTCAATGGTTGCTGTCCACCATTTGACAGCCATCATTTTTGAAGCCATCATTCCTGACAATCTCCCACTTGGAAACAGATTTCAATCTTGTTTCCACACATGACCACTGCAACAACACTTTCTGGGTTTGTTACGCCCGCAGTCAAAACTGTCAACGTTGTCGTTACCGACAACCATAATCCTCAATGTAGAGAATTATCATACTCCACCATAAAGAGTATACACACTTAGAATTTTTACCAATTCTAAGAATTTTCTTCGGCTCATGTCGAAATAACCTTGCTGAAAAATTTATGGTGCAACTTCCACGTTGGCTTTCCAGGAAGTTTCATCAGCCATCGACATAAATTCCACCACACACCTTGCATCAAATGCCAACCAATGCCCGTGTGTAAATTGTGGACACGCTAGCAGTAACACATCCTCTTTCATGGCAATCTTGGAGATCAATATCATGCCAAAAGGATAACCACAATCTCTTATGGAGAAAAGAGATCCACTGCCTGCGACAATATCAGTATCTCTATTTACTGATTTCGGAGCTTTTTGCCGAACTGCTCCACCGACAATTTTTCTTTTCAGGTGATAAAATTGTCCACACCTTTTTTCCTTCATCTGCTGCCATTGCTCCCACTCAAATCTGGTAACTTCAAAATCATCGTTGCAAAATAATGATGTGTGAATAGTATCCGTAAATAGTAATGTCACTATTTACCTTTTGACTTTTACTATTCACTTTTTCTTTAATTATTATAACTTTTACTATTCACCTTTTCTTTAATTATGAGTGAACAGTACTTCCACTATTTTGCACAGTTCCGTTACTATTTAAATGAATAGTAACTGCACAATTTTGATTTTCGATACAAGGACTTCACAACCTTGAGCTCTGATACCAGTTGTTGGGAAAAAATTGGTAATTTCCCACCACCAGATTTACGGGAGAGCAAAACAAAAATAAAGTAGAAAAGGAACAAGGAAATAACACACAGAGAATTTTACGTGATTCACCCCAAAAAGTTTAAACGGGCTACTCCACACAGAGCTACTTTTCTGCCTTCACTATAGTGATAATAATACAACAGTATTTATCACAAAACACTCATATCAGTTACAGAGTATACCCAGAGAATAAATCTCAACACTCACTGAAAAATATATTTATCTCTCACTATAGAATTTTCTCTCAACACTATTCATAATGTTGACGTGAATAGTAAAATCACTATTCACCAAGACTTGCTCATGTGAATAGTAAATTTACTATTCACTTCTAATTAATATAGGAATAGCAGCTCTCTTTCTCTCACTTTCCCATTTCTCATCTCTCACGCAGAGAAACTAAGAAACTCCTCTGAAGCTCTCTCTTTTCTTTTCTGCTTGAGATTGGGATGATTTGGATTGTTTTCAGCCTTCTCTATTTATAGAAGAAAAATTAGTAATTATGAGGTAAGCAATGACTTCATTGCACCTCCATTTTTCTTCTTCTGGCTGCTCCATTTTCTCTTCAATGGCTGCTGTCCACCATTTGACAGCCATCATTTTTGAAGCCATCATTCCTGACATCCTATTGGCCCTTTACACTTGATTGGGCATACTACCTCTAGCAGCTTAATTCAAGAGGATAATAGTTGTATTGAGTGGCTTGACAAGCAAACAGAATGTTCTTTCATTTTTGTAAGCTTTGGAAGCATAGTAACCATGGATGAGAAGGAAGTAGCAGAAGTTGCATGGGGACTAGCAAATTGCAACCAACCTTTCTTGTGGATAATAGACCAGGTTCGATTAGATGGACGGATTGGATTGAGCTATTGCCTCAAAGCTTCATGGATTCTATTGGAAAGAGGGGTAACATTGTAAAGTGGGCACCTCAAAAGGAAGTTTTGACTCACAAGGCTGTGGAAGGATTTTGACTCACAAGGCTGTGGAAGGATTTTGGGGATCAAAGGGTCAACACAAGGTTTGTATGCCATTTTTGGAAGATTGGTTTAGAGTTGGAGAATAAGGTACCAGAGAGAGGTGAGATTGAAAGGGCTGTAAGAAAAATAGATGATGAAGGGAAGAAAATGAGATCAAGAGCCAAGGAATTGAAAGAGAAAGTTGTAGATTCTATTTGTAGAGGTGGTTCCACCTACAATTCATTGAATGAACTTGTTGCTTTTAATCTTGAAATTTTAGTTGCAAAATTGACTAATAGATACTGAAAACAATACATGCAAAAAAAAAAAAAAAGACTGCTATAATAATTGAAAAATATACTAAAAAGACAAATTACTTGTAATTGCTATTAGCTAACAGATGTGGTTCCTCCTACAATCATTGAATGATTTTGTTGCTTAATTTTTCCTTCAGAAGATTAAAAACAAAATAAAGAATAGCTAAAACACTTGTCCTTATAAACTAGTCTTAATTTTTGTATGAACTAATGTATTAGACAAACAAGAAATTGAATATTATAAATTAGTAAAATGAATTAAAATTACATAATAAATAAAAGAAACTGTAAATTACAATAAAGAAAATAAAAAGGAAGATCAAGGCCCGTAAACGATTTCCTTAAGATAAATTTTTCCCCTCACAACGGGTGTTTGAGATTAAGGAAAAAATACCTCTCAGGATACAACGATCTAAAAACAGTTTAAGAACACCAAACTGAAACTGTTTGTACGAACCGAATTTCTACCCGCTCTTTATCACACAAAGCTTAGTTCTAGAATTATATTTCTGGAATATGTTAAATGTTTACTGTAGGAAAAATGAGAAGAGAAAGGCTGATGTTTGTTGTTTTGTATTTTCCCTCAGTTGCAGAGTCAATATATAGGCATCCAAATGTGGCTGTTGGAAAGGATTTTTGAAACTGCTGCAACAAATACAGTTGTTACAAAACTGCTGATTTAATTTTGTAACTATTGAGCTGCTGAAACTGCAGCAATAAATCTCCTCAATAGTTACAATCTTATTCTGAGAGGAAAAATAAAATTACGTGTAGCAAAACCTGAACTGCGCAAGGGCCATCGAAATTGGACGACATTCGTGTCCGCAGGTCATGCGGGTCCGTGATTGAAATTCTAAATTTTTGGGCCGAAAATTCTAGGATTTGCACCCCCCTGAGCGCGCACGTGGAGAGAGCATTTATGCTACACAAGCTTACCTCCCATAGGAAAGCAAATGCTATATAAAGCATTTCATGTGTTAGTGTTTTTCCTATGTGGGACAAACAAAAAACACAACATTTTTTCCATCTCAATGAGTGAACTTTGAGACACAATTTCTCATTCATCTCAATCCCATTTTGAATGTATATATATATGATTTTGAAACTCTTGCGAAGGAGAACTCAAATCAATCACGACCCTAAATTTATACCAAGTGGATCCTACTCAAAATGATGCATCAAAATGGTATTTAACCATGAGTCTAAATACTCATTTTTTCCATTTTTTCCAACAATCCCCCACATGAATGAAAATTGACGGAGTTGTTTTCAAAAGAAAACTGACTCAAATCAATTTGATAGAGTTCAACGGTCTGAGACCTGCATAAGATAGGTAGGTATAACCCTTTGAACCTTCTCTTGTGAGAATATGTTTACTTTTCTGGCTAACAGTAAACACGATGTCCTTGAACTGTTCTGCCGTTTATGTAAACGATGACATACTTCACACAGGAATCATTCGTGATACAATTCAGTTCTCACTGTTATGTTTATTTTGGCCATGAACATACGTCTGGTTCTATGAGAGTTTCTCCAAAATTGAGCCCAATAATTCCCTTTCGAAGCGGCCCCACTTCTCTCTCACATAGATGATCTCTTATCTATAAGAGTAATTCGCAAAGAGTAACCTGTTGTACTTCGCTCGGTATTCTCTTCGTAAGAATCATTAAAAGCATTAGTTTATCCTAAACTTACGGGTATCACTATTTTCATCATAGGAATGGACTTGAAAATAAAACCCCCCACAGTGATCACACTAAGTCCTTACAATTAGGTTGTCCCTTTGAACCTAGATCTTGGGATCTCTAGTCAACTAGGTTGGGTTTCCTTTGCAAAGTCTTATTTATTCATGGGCTTTTAGTTCCATTCCCTTCGATGATGTTTCAACTAACTCTCTATTTAACCCTTTGGTTAATGGATCCACTATGTTATCCTTTGACTTCACATAATCAACATAAATAACCCCAATTGAGAGTAGTTGTCTAATGGTATTATGTCTATGACGTATATGTCAAGACTTACCATTATACATGTTGCTTTGTGCCCTACCAATTGCAGATTGACTGTCACAATGTATGCAAATTGCAGGCACAAGCTTAGGCCACTTTGGAATATCTTCTAAGAAATTGCGTAGCCATTCGGCCTCTTCGCCACATTTATCCAAAGCGTTAAATTCTGGTTCCATCGTAGATCTAGCTATGTAAGTCTGTTTAGATGACTTCCATGAAATAGCTGCACCACCCAATGTGAACACATATCCACTGGTAGACTTAGAGTCTTTCATATCAGATATCCAGTTTGCATCACTGTATCCTTTTAATACATCTGCATATCTTGTGTAGTGCAGGCTATGTGTGTATCTTAAGTATCTAAGTAATCTAGTAATACATTTCCTGTGGTCAGATCCTGGATTGCTGGTATATCTACTTAGTTTACTTACACCGTAAGCTATGTCCGTTCTTGTACAACTCATCAAGTATATAAGACTTCCTATTACTCTAGAATATTCAAGTTGAGATACACTATTTCCTCTATTCTTGGATAGGTGCAGATTAACATCTACCAGTATTCTAACAATACCAGAATCACCTTTGTTGAACCTCTCAAGGATTTTGTCAATATAATGACTTTGACTAAGAATGAGACCGCTTGATATCCTTGATATCTTAATTCCTAGAAATACATCAGCAGGTCCTATGTCTTTCATGTCAAACCTTGAGTTCAACATATTTTTGGTAGATTTCATCATTTGATCATTACTACCCACAATTAACATGTCATCAACGTACAGACACAAGATGACATAACCATCTTCAGTGTCCTTGATGTATACACATTTGTCACATTCGTTTATCTTAAATCCATTTGTCTTCATGACATTATCGAATTTTTCATGCCATTGTTTAGGTGCTTGCTTCAAGCCAAATAATGACTTTACCAGTTTACAGACCTTTCCTTCTTGCCTTGGGGCAGAAAAATCCTTAGGTTGATCCATGTAGATTTCTTCATCTAAATCTCCATTTAGAAAGGCTGTCTTAACATCCATTTGATGTATCTCAAGATTTCGTAAAGCTGCAATAGCAATTATCATCCTAATGGATGTTATTCTCGTCACGGGAGAATAAGTATCAAAGTAATCAAGGCCATGTTGTTGTTTGTAACCCTTAATTACAAGCCTGGCCTTATACTTTTCTATTGATCCATCTGGTCTAAGTTTTCTCTGGAAAATCCACTTGGATCCTGGTGTTTTAATACCCGGAGGTAAATTAACTAGTTCCTAAGTATGATTTTGTAGAATGGACTCAATTTTACTATTAATGGCCTCTTTCCATTGAGGACATTCAGAAGAGTTTACAGCATTTTCATAGGTTTGAGGTTCACTTTCTAGCAAATAAGTCAGAAAATCTAGGCCATAAGACGTTTCTGTCCTAATCCTTTTGCTACGTCTAGGTTCAACCTCAACCTCTTGTTTAGATTCTTGTTCTTGACTATCTTCATTCATAGTCTCATAAGTTTGTTTAGACAAACTCGATTCCCGTTGGGATTTACAAGGAAATACATGTTCAAAGAACGATGCATTCCTTGATTCCATTATTGTATTCTTGTGTATGTCTGGAATCCTTGACTCATGCACAAAAAAATGATAAGCACTACTGTTATGTACATATCCAATAAAAATGCAATCTATTATTTTCGAACCTATCTTTACCTTCTTAGGTATAGATACGGCTACTTTAGCAAGACATCCCCACACTCGTAAATATTTATAGGAATGTACTCTTCCTTTAAATAACTCATACGATGTCTTTTATGCCTTTTTCTTGGGAACCTTATTTAAAAGGTAATTAGCCGATAAAATGGCTTCCCCCCAAACCCCAGAACTTTGTAACATTGCATTCATCATTTCTTTTAAGGTACGATTCTTTCGCTCAACTACTCCATTTTGCTGAGGAGAATAAGGTGCTGTGGTTTTATGTATGATTCTGTGTTCTGTACAGAACTCACCAAAAGGTGCTTCATACTCACCACGATGATTACTTTGTAGTACCTTGATTTTCTTGTTGAGTTGGTTCTCAACTTCTACCTTATAGACAATAAATTTCTCTATAGCTTCATCTTTGCTTTTAAGCAAATATACATGGTAGTATTTTGTGCTATTATCGATAAAAGTAATAAAATATTTATTACCACCTCTTGTTTGAATAAACTTTAAATCACATAAATCACTATGGATTAAATCAAGAGGTTTAGTGTTTCTTTCGATTGAATGGAACGATGACCTTGTCATTTTTGCTTCAACACAAGTTTCACATTTGTGTTTCAAATCAATTTGAAAAGAAGGTATATGTTCCATGTTAATTAATCTACGCAAAGATTCATAATTAACATGACCTAGTCTACCATGCCACAAATTGGAAGACTCAAGCAAGTAAGCAGAAGAATTAACTTTATTAATTTTCTTAGGCATTACAGTTGTTACATTAAGCTTAAAAAGCCCATTACAAACATACCCTTGCCCATAAATATACCCTTTTTGGTTAACACGATCTTATCTGACTCAAATACAATTCTAAAACCATGTTTATTCAACAATGAACCAAACACAAGGTTCTTACGAATCTCAGGTACATACAGTAGATTATTCAGAGTCAGATCCTTTCCAGAGGTCATCTTCAGTACAACTTTTCCTTGCCCTTCAACAACTGAAGTTGCAGAGTTGCCCATGAATAGCTTTTCACCTTCCTTGACAGCTTCAAAGGTGGTAAATAGCCCCTTGTTTGAGCAGACATGTTTGATTGCACTAGTGTCAATCCACCACTCCATTGGGTTGGACCCAACTAGGTTCACTTCAGAGACGACTGCACACAAGTCACTGTCAGAAAAGTCTTGAGTGTCATCCACCATGTTTGCCTCACAGTTTCTATTTCTATTTGGAAATGTGCAGTTTGGAGATTTGTGTCCTGTCCTCTGAGAGTTAAAGCAAGTCCCCTTGAAGCTTGACTTCTTAAAAGTTGCTTCCTTAGGTTTCAACTTTGAACCCTTATTCAGCTTGCCCTTGCCCTTGCCTTTATACTTGTTGTGCTTGGAGCTTTGACCATGCTCCACCACGTTAGCCTTGGGTACTAATGGGATATTACCCCTTTTGGAAGAAGCCTTGTTGTCTTCTTCTACTTTGAATCTTACAAGCAAGTCTTGCATAGACACTTCCCTTCGCTTATGCTTAAGGTAGGCCTTGAACTCTCTCCATGAAGGGGGCAACTTTTCAATAATAGCTGCAACTTGGAAGGTCTCACTCAGTACCATCCCTTCATCATGCATCTCTGTAATGATATCTTGGAGTTCACATACTTGACTACATACTGGTTTATTGTCCACCATCTTATAATCAAGAAAGCGACCAACCAAAAATTTCTTGGCACCTGCATTTTCAGTTTGATACTTCCGGTCCAATGACTCCCACAAGTCTTTAGCCGTCTTCTCCTTATTATACTCATTGTATAGGGAGTCACTTAGGCCATTCAGAATATAATTTCGACACAGGTAATCAGAATGCTTCCATGCTTCAATAGCACTAGCAGACTGAAAATCCTGTTCACCCTCAAGTTTTTTGGGAGATTCCTCAGTCAAGAACCTTGCTAGATTCAAGGTGGTAAGATAGAATAACATCTTACTCCTCCATCTCTTGAAGCTCGATCTATTGAACTTCTCCGGTTTCTCTACCACAGCATGGTTCATAGGAACCGAAACCGATAACGTTTGGGTAACCCCGTGAGCCACAGTAGGCCTCACCATTTGTTTCACATTTGAACCACCCACAGAGGGGTTAGCAACATTCGCAGCTAGAGTCTCAGTTTGGGACACATGAGTAGTTATCTCAGAAGTCATTTTTGATATTTCTGAAAAAATAGTTTCAATAATCAAAGTGTTAAAACACCAAATAAAATTTATAGTGTTTTATCAAAATAATATCAGCAATTGATACAAGTAAACAACTTAGAACAACTTATAAGAAACTTATAAGAAGTAAAGAATTGATTATTATTTATTTTAAAATCAGTTGCCTTTTTTTTCAAAAATAATAATTAAAGGAAAATAATTTAAAGCAACAAAATTGTACTATTATAAACAATAGCAATAAGAAATAACAAATATTTATTATCAAGGTTAATTATATTAAAAAAAAAGTAATCAATTTTTTTTAATTAACTAACAAATAACAGCAAAATAATTATTTAGTGTTTACAATACCAACGACATGTATAACATTAGTAAACAAAATTACGAAAGGAACAACAATAATAGAAACAAATAAAAAAATTTAACTATATATATATATAAATATATAGTTAAAGAACAGTGAACGTTGTTTTTTTTTTAGTTAAATATTGCTTAAAATATTGATTTATTTAGTATTGTTTAATAAACCGAAGAAAAGAAAATAATACAGTAACAATATTATAGAACAAGGTACAAAAATAAAACCAAATTTTGATTTGTAAATGAAAAAGTATTACAAGCAGTTGGTAAAATAAAACAAAGAGAAATTAATTTAAACAAATAGATTAATATTGAAGTTATGTTCTTTGTTTGTAAAAGAAACTGAGAAACGTACATAAAGTAAAAGAAAAACAAAAGTCAATAAAGCAGAAACTGATGATTCTTAGTTTTCAGTTTTCCAGAAAAAATTGAGGAAAACGTTTCCATTTTTTTTCTTCTCCTAGTATGAATGGTGAGGGAAACCCAATAATAGTCTTGTAATAGCAGAAAAACAATTATAGGGGGGGAAAAATATCAAACAGTTTGAGAAACTTTAATTTAAGTTTGTCAGACACTAAAAATTTTATCTTAAAATTATATGAACTAATGTATTAGATAAATAAGAAATTAAATATTATAAATTAATAAAATGAATTAAAATTACAGAATAAATAAAAGAAACTATAAATTACAATAAAGAAAATAAAAAGAAAGATCAAGGCCCGTAAACGGTTTTCTTAAGATAAATTTTTCCCCTCACAACTGGTGTTTGAGATAAACCTGAACTACGTAAGACCCATCAAAATTAGATGACATTCGTGTCCACAGGTCGTGCGGGGCCATGATTGGAATTCCAAATTTTTGGGCCGAAAATCCTGGGATTTGCACCCCTCTGAGCGCGCACGTGAAGAAAGCATTTATGCTACACAAGCTTACCTCCCATAGAAAAGCAAATGCTATATAAAGCATTTCATGTGTTAGTGTTTTTTCCATGTGGGACAAACCAAAAACACAACATTTTTTCCATCTCAATGAATGAACTTTGAGACACAATTTCTCATTCATCTCAATCTCATTTTGAGTGTATAATATATGATTTCGAACCTCTTGTGGAGGAGAACTCAAATCAATCACGACCCTAAATTTATACCAAGTGGATCCTACTTAAAATAATGAATCAAAATGGTATTTAACCATGAGTCTAAATACTCTTTTTTTTCATTTTTTCCAACACTTTTAACTTTTTTGTTACAAAATAAATTTATTATTAACATATCATTCATAGCATCTATATATCAAAAAAATGTATATTTGGTTTCTTTGTATCCCAAGAATTTTATAGTAAAGTTTTTTTTTTCGATTAATAAATATTCATTTTGAATGTTGGAAAAGAGGATGAGATTAGTGAGATTTTATTTAGATTACTTAACTTTAAAATGAGTTACAAGGTGATTCCAAGTTATTCATTCTCTGTGTGTGCAAATGCAACATAGAACCAAGTGACATCCAAATTAAATAAAAAAAGAAATTAACAAATAATTTAATATAACAAACATTGATTGCAACAAAAAACCTAATAGCTCATTAATATAAGTCCTTATTAGTAAACTGAAGATAGAATATTCTAATATTTCTAAGGGATAAAAGTCTTCTAAGAAAAAAAAAAAAACAAATTCAAATAGAGTATAGGGTGTGGATTGTGGAGTATTCAAGAGATTAACAGGGCATACAACTTAATACAACTGCCTTATATTGGTAATTAGCAATGTGATGGAGGAAGATCCACAGGATCCAAAACAAACTCTACCTTTGATTTCCTAAATACATCACAACCAAATGCAAAAAATCCAATTAGATATCCAACAATTGAAGCCAATAATATGCTTGTATTGTAAGACATAACTGCAAGCATTACCAAATAAGCCAATCCTACCCGAGTTCCATACATCAAGCTCTGTACAACTCTAACAGTGAAATTATCTGAGACATACTTCATCAACCTCGTGTAGGAAAGCCATTTCACTATTAAAGAAAGCACAAACACAATTAACAAGGCTAACATGTAGCATTCATAGCTTTGGTCTGGCCAGCCTGAAAAAACAATTTCTCTTGTTTTGCCCCAATAAAATTTTGTATCTTCTCTATAATTTTTTTGTGTGGTTCTGGCATATCTTGCTGCTCTTACTTTCTTGATAAATTAAAGGTATAAGCATAAAAGGTTAGGTGATATGGGAAGACTTGTGTTTGATTGTAGTACTAAAGTTGTGTGTACTACAAATACTAGATATAGGTACTTTAGTGCTTGAATTCCACATTTTTTTTCAACTCTAAAGGGTTGGCACTCAATTTCTTAAGTTTATAGCTATATTCACTAGAGACTGAAGCCGCGTAATGCCTTTATGACAATGACTAAGCGTTTGATTTTTAGGGATTTATTCAACTTTAGTGTACAACGTGTACTGCATATGCCAAATTTTCTCTCTTCTCCTAAGTCTCATTCCAAACCCAAAAACTTCAAGAGTAAAGAATGTGGGTAATAAATACATCACTAATTATATCCATTCCATTACGAATTCTAGTAAACACGTTATTTTTCAACTTCAATTGGCACATTGTATGCAAAAAAACAAACCTTACACAAAGGGGCACGCATGTGCATGGGTTCTGATTCTTGTTGTTCTCTTTTAACTCCATGACTTTAACTTCGAGACAAACTTTGAGGCCCTTACAAGTTCAATAGTGAAAACTGAATACACAATACTTCCAAAGTCCAACTTCCAAGGCTGAATTGCATGCTAGAATTGTTACAAAACGATTGTTTGCTAGAATGTACAAATGTAATATTGAGTTACATTAATAACATATTAAATTAAAATACATATCATAAATAGAGATACTGATTACCCTACAAGCTTCACAAAGGACAAGCTATCTAGCCAACACGTAAGCTAATAGAGATACCTAGTTTCAATAAAAAGAATATGCCATAAGAACGAATCACTACACAAACAACAATACGTAAACAGAGACCACAAAAACTTACAAACACACACTACAACAAACCACAAGACCCCACAGAAAACATAAAACTAGAATCAACAGTAAACTATATACAAGCAACAATAAAGGAAACAACCACAACAATCCTTAAACCAACAACAAATGTTGTCCAATCTAAGAAGCCTCATTGCCACACATACTGGAACTCTTGACAACAGCCACAACAGAAGTTTCTAACAATGCTTCAAGCTCTCTATGAACTCTCTTTCACCCACACATAAGAGACAATCCACACCTTAAGTCAATGGCACCCATTTGTTCATGTTTTTGTTTTAAAATTTGACTCTGAAAATCAAAGATAACCATCTGTGCTTCTTTGCAATCAAAACATGTCCAATAAGCAATCCAATGACGAACCCGGTTCCGTATCCAATCACCACAGGCTTCCAACCAAATTCAAATTGAGACCTCGAGTCATGGTCTTCTTCATCTAGGGATGGAACCTGTGGTGTTCTGGAATTTAAACCCCATTCAGTGATAGGGTCACCATGTAATCCTGAATTCCCCATGTATGAGTTGTTGTCAAATGTGTCAAATTGTTTTCCTCGAGGAATAGGTCCAATGAGATTATTATATGAGACATTGAACGACGAAAGATAAGTGAGTTGAGACAGTTGTTGAGGAATGTATCCTGCGAGTTTATTTTGTGAAAGGTCTAATGATTCAAGCTCTGTTAAATTTCCCAAAGATGATGGTATGTTGCCAGTGAGCATATTGCTAGAGAGGTTCAAAGAATGAAGTCCCTTCAAGTTTCCAATTATCTTTGGAATTCTTCCCTCAAATTTGTTGCTTGACATGTCTATGATTGCAAGAACTTCTTGAACTCCATCATACGTTGTCTCCAACCCTTTGTTTGTTATAATAATTGTATATACATATTTCACCGGAAATCGAATATCGACATACGTTGTAACTTTAAAAGACCATATGATCATCAAGTATGTTGAATGGCTGTGACTATTGTTTTTCATGGCCGTCCAACTCTGGATATGTTTAAATGGTAACATTCCGGTGAAATTATTACAAGAGACATCCACTATACGCAACTCAGGAAACTCAAAATTAGACTTTGGCTCATTTATGACTCCATGAAAATCATTAGACCTCAACAATAGAATTCGCAACTTTGGAAGAGTCCCCAACCAAAAGGGGAAAACATCATTGAGCTTATTGTTGCCAAGATTGAGACTTTCAAGCATTACACAATTGGAGAGTGACCTCGGTATTTGCCCTTGTAATCGATTATTACTGAAATTAATCAGGAGTAATCGACATTTATTTGTAAATATTTGAGGAATTTTTCCTGTAAAGTAATTAAAGTCAAGTGAAAGAGCTTTAAGTGAACTGCTAATGTTTTGAAGACATGATGGAATAGTACCACTTAAACTATTATTCTTTAAATTAAGGACCCAAAGAGATTGCATGTTGCAAAACAAAGTTGGAAATGTTCCACTGAAACTGTTGTCTTGGACATCATACAGAACAATAGATGGTTGAGGTATTGGTAATGGTCCATTAAACTTGTTCTGGCCAAGAAAGAGTAGTTGTAGATGAGGCCAAGGTAGGACAAGTTGATGATGTTCCAAGTTTGTCAACAAGTTATAAGAAAGGCTTAGAAACTTTAAAGTTTCTATGCTAATGTTCCAAAACCAATTTGGTATTTCTCCAGAAATTTTGTTATCTTTAAGACTCAAAAACTCCAATCTTTCTTGATACTGAAGAAAGTCGGGGAACTTACTCAGGTTACATGATCGAAGTGCTAAATAAGAAAACTGCGAAAGAGTTGTATTTCTGCTACTTGGTTTGATGTTCACTGACAAATTCTTGTTGAAAGAGAGCTTAAAAATGCTGAGATTTTTCAAACCAAGAAATGTGTTAAAATTCACTGTGCCAGTTAAAAGGTTGTGGTCTAGTAAAAGTACTTCTAAGTGTTTGAGTCTTGAAAAAGAAGGTGGTATTGGACCAAAAAATATATTGTCACCAAGTATCAATTGAGTGAGATGAGTTAGGTTTCCTAAAGAGGAAGGGAGAAGGCCAGAAAAATGAGATATAGAAAGGTCGAGATAAGTTAACCTTGAAAGGTTATTCATATTGGTAGGTATCTCAGAGTAATTAAAGTGATTGTCTTTTAGATTAAGCCTCCTAAGTTGAGTAAGTTTGAAGAGGCTGTTGCTGGAGTTGATTAAACCATGAAGACAACTACTGCTGAGATCAAGACTGACGACATGGCCAGTGTGCTCATCACACTCAACACCGTCCCAGAGGCAACAATCACTCTTTTCTTGTGGCCTCCAGTATGTAGTGATTGGGTAAGCTGAGGGATAACTAGAAGAAGAGTTGTCAATGATAAAACTTTCCTTGAATTGCAATAAGAAAGTCCTTTCATGATCATGACAAAGTGGTTGTTGCTGCAGCAAGTTACAAAAGCAGAAGGAAACCATAAGTTGCAGCAATATGAGCAAACAAAGAACGAAAATCATCTTAAACATAAAACAATGCATTCCTAAGTTATTTATGTTTACAACTCTTAATTAATGAACTGAAGCTTCTCTTATAGAGCTGGCGTTGTGCTAAGTCAAATCTAGTAGGTGTTGAAGATAATAAAAATGATATCCACCAAACAAATGAATCCAATTAAGGTCAATAAAGTAAAGTCGTTGCTAGTGTTATGCTTTGGTGTTCGGTGCTCCTAATAGTCCGTTTGATTGTATGTCTTGCAATAGTTGATTGTGTGAAGTATGTTATGGTCTATGGATATAGCTAACAGATGTTAGTCTCCTGCTAGTTTGTTGTGTTAGTGATGTGACTAGTTTGTTTTTATGATTCAAGTCGTGACATTTATCTATAGCTAACAGATGTTAGTCTCCTGCTAGTTTGTTGTACACGTACATCATACACTCATTAAATTCAGATTATGCGGTGCATTGAAGTTTCTACATCTAAATTCCAAAAACTTGACTTGACTCTCTACATATTTTTCTACTACGACTGACCACATTGTCGTGTGGGTTACCCATATGAAACATAAACATATATCATAACAATATTATAATTATAATTAATAAAATAATATCTTAATAAATATATTAACATCATTTATAAATTAAAATTATAAGTAACAATATATAAAATGTTAAATATTTACTATCAAATTATAAATGTAAAAAATATATAAGATTGTAACAAAAGATGAAAATTTAAAAGTAATTGTGATATTTTTTCTATTAAAAAAGTTATGTAATAAATCATGCTAATAAAACTTTTTTGACTGACATTAAAATATATATTTTTTGCATATATAAAAATACGGTATATATACATATATAATTCTTTTTTTTTAAATGTGAAAAACATGTTTTTTTTAATGGTTAAAGAAAAATTGTGTGAATAATTGGATTATATAAAAATAGGGAGGTAATTTTTTTTTATAAAAGGAAGATTAATTTAAAGTGATGATATTGTCACAATCACTTCTGTTATTGCCACAATAAAAATATATAAATTTACTATTATATTTCTATAATTAATTATATATTAGGACACTTTTGTCAGTAAAATTATCATTAATAAAAAGTAATTATGATATTAATAATTTTAATTGTGACAATATCGACAACCTTAATTTAACACATAGTTTTACAATTTCTTTTCATTAATCACAATTTCTAATATGAATTGCATCGTAAAAAAAAAGTTGCTTTGTTTCAATATTAACAACAATGATAAATTATATTTTTTTAAGATAATAATTTTTGTGATATAAATTTATGATTTTAAAAAAATCATTACTCTCATGCCGGTTAGAAAGCTCCCAAACAGACCCATAGAAAGTTGAAAAATTATCAAAAATATCACCCCTAAAATTTATAGTAATAAAACTAACACCTAAATAATATTGAACCTTCAATATTCAATTTGAACATAAAATTGAACGTTCAATATTAAACTAGTCTAAATTATCGTCGTTCAATTCTAATTAGATAGATGTTCAAAAAAAAATGATATATTAGTCATTTTTTTAATTATAAAAATATAAATTTAAATATAAAAAATACTAATTTTATTATTAAAAATTTTAAAAAATGTTAATTTTATTATTCTCCTTTGAAAGTTTCTTCTGTGTTTGAGCGAATAAAATCTTACTAAATTAATAATAAATTCAGTTAACAATTACTCTGATTTTTTATTTTCCCTTTTTAGTTTGCCAGATGTATTTTCAGATCTAATTATAAAAAAAAAGAGGTCCATGTTGAGTCAATGTCAACCCGCTTTTTTATTCTTTTATTTTCTTATAATACATATTATAATTTAATGCATATAATACTATTTTTTTACTAAAAAATATAATAATATATCATAAAATCAAATTATAAAAATTTAATTGTATGACAAAATCATTTTATATATAAAGTTTCATTTTTAACTCTCTTCAAGGAAAAAGATATTTGTTTATTTTTTTTATAACGCAAATAAACATATATTTTTTAGTATTATAAAAATAAATATATATATTTTTTGCTAAAAGAATTAAAAATAAAATTAATTAATAATTTAAGTATTTATGCACAGTAGGGGTGAACAAAAAAAAACAGAACCAAACTAACCCACCCAACCCAACCCAACCCAAAAAAATTGATTTTTAAGTTTTATTGGTTTGGTTCGGTTCTTCATAATAAAAAACCGATTAATATTGAGTTGGTTTAGTTTTCATTTATTAAAATCTTAAAAAAACCGAACCAACCCATATATATATATATATAATGATTACAATTTAATTATTTAATTCATAGTTTACACTTAGTTTTTCTATTTTTGTAGACATGTTTGGAAAATAACATACCTCAATAAACTCAATGGTGAGTTGGCAAAATCAATGATTTCAATATAATATTTATGTTTTATTAATATATTAGAATATGGGAGCTTGGAACATGTTTGAATTTTTATTTTATTTTTATGTTTTTTCTTGGATAATTTAAGTATTTTATTTCTATTCTCTATTTGGTAATATACTGTAGTCTATATGTACTAAAGATTTGAATTTATATGTTTGGATTTGTTATTTGTTGCTAATTAGTTATGTTTATAAGGGTAACCTTTTTTATTTTCGATAATATTTTAGAAAAATTTGTCCTCTACTTTGTTAGTGAGAGATAAATAAGTTTTGTCTATTTTTGTCAGTACAGTTTAAATATTTAAACGAAATTCGTGCAAGCACGTCTCTACCAAGTACTCTCATTTATTTTATCTTTTATTCACATGATACACGAATTTGATATTATTTAATTATTTATCCATTATAAATTTATAATTACATCATCTTTCATATTTTTGTCAGTAGAGTTTTCATTGCATAAATAACATTGATGAATAATATTATTGGATTTGAAAGTTAGTAAATTTTGTCAAGTATGTGATTACTATTCCTTATTACTTATTTGTCTTAATTTTAAATTTTTCTTGCACTTTGTATTTAATATGAATAATAGCATTAGATAAGTGATCGATATCTATATTTCTAAATTTAGGTATTATAATAAAATTAACATTAAAAATGTTAGAAATTATATATAATACAACAGTTTTAAAAAAATTTAATAAACAAATTGGATTGGTTCCAATTTTAGTCTAAACCCAAACCAACCCATATTTATTCAATCCTAATGCACAGTAAGGAATTAATGGAATACACGTTAAATATTTTTAAAATAACGAATAATATCTCGTATACCCCCGTTCATTAACTTCACTCGGCTTACAATGACACCTCTACATTACAACAATAGACTTTTTTCGTTTTTAATATTAATCGATTGTTCTTAAATTAGCGATAAAAAGAATAATCAACAGTTTTTTTTTTTATTCAAAGAATAATCAACACTTTACATCTTAAAAATAAAATAAATTTACAGTTCTTAAAAAAAATTGACAGCTTAACAAATTGAAAACGAAAATTTTGTGCAGTGTGAAAACAGTAATGCAATAGAAGTTTGTAACAAAAAATAATACAATAAAAGTCGAGTTAAACCACAATTAACTAAATTTATGATACAAGACATTTTGTTTTATACATGCACCATATTGCCTGAAATTCATACTGTGCTGTACAAGAAGCGCGTGTATTTCACGAGTTAAAACATGCTTGATCTTGGAAACTAATTGAAGATAAAAGGGAAAAGAACAAGAAACAGATTAAACGGAAAAAGGAAAAAACGGTAACATTGAATTGGCAGAGAGAAGTGTGAATGATGTGAAGAAGAACAACAGCAAAACCTTTGATATAAAAAAGCTCATTATCTTCCCCATTTTTTCTACCTTTCAATTTATCGTCTTTACAATTAATCTTGATTTTCTGCCGTCTGGCTTCGCTATTAACAATCTGTCAATAATAGAAAAACAAATGTTGTCTTTGATAATTAATTTATATTAACATTAAAAAAGAAAAATCAAGAGAAGAAGAAAGGAAGAGGAAGAGGAGGCTAGGGTTTATATAGAATTAAATTGTGCTCTTAAATATTACAAGCAAGTCTTTTATAAGCAAAATAGAGAGACAAAAGGAAATGACCAAAATAACCTTACAATAAAGATATTACTAAAATAACCCTATAAGAATATATTAATTTACTCTAATATCCTCTTTCAAACTCACGATGCGGCTACAAGAAGCATCTAGAGTTTGCTAATTAGAAAACAAAAGCGTAAAGTAGGATGTGACTTAGTAAAGAAGTTTGCAATCTGCAAAGAAGAATGAACAAAAGGCAAGATGATGGTGTCTTATTTGAGGTGTTGACGAGTAAAATGACAATCGATGTCTATATGTTTGGTGCGTTCATGAAAAACGGAGTTGTGAGTAATCTGGATAGCACTTTGATTGTCACAATACATAGGAGTGGGATGAGAGAGAAAAACACTCATATCTGCTAATAGCCAACGTAACTAAACAATCTCTTCGGTAGTAAATGTCATTGCACGATACTCTGCTTCAGTAGAAGATTGAAAAACAACAGTTTGTTTCTTGCTCTTCCAAGAGATAAGAAAATCACCCAAAAAGATACAGAAACCAGTGATAGACTTACGATTTGTGGGACCACGGCTATAATTATCGTCAGAATAAGCACGCAATTCTAAGGAAGATGTGGATGGAAATAATAAGAGACTCTAATATTTCCAATAGTTTTTATTGGCTCCTTAATATTTTTGTTCTAATTTCGTCCTTACAATGCGGTACCAATTTATTTTTCTAATATCTCATTGAGATTTTTACATTAGAATAAGATTAGTGAAAAATAGTTTTGTCAACTTATTTTTCCTAATATCTCATTCGATCACTCCAGATTGTTGGATACCTTTTTTTTATATATATTAAAATACAAAGTTTTTTCTTAAATTATAAATATTATAACGTGGATAAGTAATCAGGATTCAGAAGATGAAGATAAATCTAAGTTTAAAGTGCTTAAGCTCTACCAAAACGATCTGAAAGGGAGTGTAAAGGGGAAAATTAAAGACACGGAGGAAAATATAGGAAGAGGAGGTACAGTGACCACGTAAAATTATAATTTTCACTAAGATTGGTAGTAATTAGTAAGTAAGCAGCAACATTTCATTTCAAAAGGAACATTGCAAAAATAAAAGATTTTTTTTCAATAAAATAATTTTTCTTTTACCAACAGCCTTTTTAAGTATTGGTGATAATTTGTGTAAGTAATTCAAATTCATATATATTTTAATAATATAAAAAATTAAATTATTTTTAACTAATTAACTTGTTTATAATTATAATGCATGTAACAAATATATTTATCGGCACAAATAAGTGATATTTTATTTTAACTAAAAATAATTTGTATGGGATTGCATTGAATACTTTTAGGATCACTTTTTTTTTTTTTTTTTTTAATTAGCTTGATCACTTTGGGAGCATTATTATTTAAAGAATTTTTTTTCTTTCTCTAAACTAAAGAATTGTCCTTTTACCCACATCAATAATGCTCCCTTCTGACCCTGAAAGGGTAATGCCTTCTGACCCTGAATGGACAAATTTAACCATCTAATATCAATCTCAATTCACATCTCATTATCATGTTTGATAAAAACTAGAACTTTACAAAACAAAATAGTGATTTAAAATACAAAATAATTAAGGAATTAATTATAAAAAGAACAGAAAAGAAAAAATAAATCCCCCTCCATGGAATATGATACTTTTTTGTTCCTGTCATCCTTAAACTATGATGATAAGGCTGCACAACAATAATAATAAATGGGTAGGTGTTTCAAAAGTTATTTTGTTTGAGTTAAGCAGGTATTTTAATCACTTAACCAATTTTTTTTTTATTTTATAAAATAGGATATTTTAGTTATTTTTTAAATATTAAAATATTATTTTATTAATAAAATTTTTTAAAATAATAATAACAATAATTTAATAGAGAAAATTTATTATTTTATTTTAATAATTTAAAACTTAATTTGAACAATACAATAATTTTTTATTTTTTATTTTTTCGGTCAATTTTCCTATAAATTTTATATTTTTTGTATTTTTTTAGCACTTTTTATATCGCATTTTTATGTATATATCGTATTTGGATCGAAACTGTAAACTTTATAGTATCAAAAATAGGAGTTATACATGTCAAAATATTATAAGATCAGTAGCATTGGAACCACGGAAATAAGCTATCTCCATTTCATCATAGTTAGAGACAACAAAGATAAAAAAAAATTGTTGTCTAACTCTAAGTAACACAGTTCAATTTATAGTACTAGTCTCTGAAGATAATTGACTGAAAAAAGCTCATTAGTGTGGTTTCAACATCACTGATATTGTAATTTTTTTACCTGTGTAGCTCCTATTTTTGATACCGTAAAGTCTACAATTTTGAACCAAAAACAATACATACAGAAAAATATGATACAAAAAAGAGCAAAAAAATACAAAAAAATTTCATAAAATATAAAATTTACAACAAAATTGACCAAAGAAATAAAAAATAAAATATTATACTGTTCAAATTAAATTTTAAATTATTAAAATAAAATAACAAATTTATCTCTATTAAATAATATTTATTATTATTTCAGAATTTTTATTAATAAAATAATATTTTATTATTTAAAAAAAATTAAAGTATCCTAATTTTATAATGAGAGTAATTTAAGTATTTTTTGTGAAAATAAAGTGATTAAAACATCTATTTAATACAAACAAAATGACTCTTAAAATACTTAATTCATAACAAATTCATCCACTATTGCCACTTTACCAAAACTATCTTATGCTATGAACATTCATAATTTACCTTGGATTCTGGCACTACCTTAATGGACAAGTTAGGGCATTTTTAACAAGGCTTTAATTGTAAATGGTTTTAGCTCCAAGAAGTACCTATATCTAGGGGTGAGCAGCGAATCGAAACTACCTATTTTTCATAAATCCGAATCCGATCCGATCCGAAGCAGATTTAAAGATTTCTAATCTGAATCTGATCCGATAATGTAGTCGATCCGAACCAATCCGAATCCGAGCAGATAAAATTTTTCAGATCGGATAGGTCGGATTAAAATTATAATTTATTTTTTATTATTATCATATATAAAACACAATATATACTAACATTTAAATTTTAAATTGGTATATTTTTTAATAAAATTTATTTATTTATAGTAACAAATTAGATAATCAAAATAATAAAAAGTATATTGTTGAATATTATTAAATGATTATAGAGAATTTAACATTTTTATTTTTTTAAAAACTAAAATAATAATTTAATGTAATTGTGGTATGTATAATATTTAAATATAACACATTAAAAATAAATATGCATTTATTTATAATTTTAATAGTAATTTAGTCCGAATCGGATTACAGCAGATTATAAAATCTGTCAATCCGAATCCGAATGAATTGTATACTTTTTGATCCGAATCTGATCCGACTACAAAATATATCAATCCAATCCGATCTGAATCCGACGGATCGGATCGGATTTATTAATTTAAGCGGATTGATCGAATTATTTGCTCACCCCTACCTATATCATAAAGTTAAATTATAAAAAATTAATTATATGAAATAATTACTTTATATATAAAATTTTATTTTTATTATTTTATAAGCACTCCTTTAAAAAAAAAAAAAGTCTTTAAAAATGTTAAAATAGTGTAATTTTTGTAAATAGTTACAAATATTTTACTAACAAAAATATTTTTTATCACAACTTGATGCATACAATAGTTTATATAACACAATCTAATTTATCGCTTATTAATAAGGGTTCTACAATCACTTTATCATTTTACATCCTCAATTTTATATTCAATCAATAACTAACATGTTACTTAATACATACTATAATTTTAATGCATATAACACTATTTTTTTACTAAAAATTGTAATAATATACCATAAAGTCAAATTATAAAAATTTAATTATATGACATAATCATTTTATATATAGAGTTTTATTTTTTAACTTTTTTAATAAAAAAAATATATGTTCATTTTTTTATAACATAAATAATTTTTTTTTAGTATTATAAAAAAATAAATATATAATTTTTTACTAAAAAAGTTGAAAATAAAATTGTTAAATAATTTAAGTATTTATGCACGGTAAGGAATTAACAATTTAATGGACAGTAATAATGTAATATACAGGTCAATTATTTTTAAAATAACGAATAATTTCACGAATAATCATTAACTTCCCGCGGCTTACAAAGACACCTGTACATTACAACAATAGACTTTTTTGTTTTTAATATTAATCGATTGTTCTTAAATTAGCGATAAAAAGAATAATCAACAGTTTTTGTTTTTTTTTTATACATGCACCATATTGCCCGAAATTCGAACTGTGCTGTTCAAGAAGCGCGTGTATTTCACGAGTTAAAACATCTTGATCTTGGAAACTAATTGAAGATAAAAGGGAAATGAACTCTAACAGATTAAACGGAAGTGAACTAGTGCGACTAGCTTCACTTTGTTTACAATTTGAACCACTTGATAGGCCAAATGCTAAGTCCCTTGTAGATACTCTTGCTCCTCTTCAAAAGGAAACTGAGGTATCTTACTTTTATCTTGTTATAACCAAAGTGTTTTGCAGCGGTTGGCATCAAAACACCAAATAACCTTATGTCGTCGGCATGTTACAGGTTCCATCACATGTTTTGATGAGTATTCAACATGAAAGTACAAGTCCAAAGGAAGTGTCATCTCCTTTTGCTGAAGCATGCTCAAGGTTAGATTTGACAGCAATACATGAAATGATGGAAAAGATTGGCTACAAAGATGATGAAGGAGTTGCAAATGAGGTTGGTTTATTTATGATAGGCCCAATGTCTCCTATAAGTTTCCATATTATTATTTTACAGCCGCGGCACTTGTTTGTTTTCAATTCTTAACAATTCCTCCTTCAAACAAGATCACGTGACTTCTTCGGTTCACACTTCGACTCAAGCCCAATCTAACTGATCTTTCATGGCTAGCCTTCTTGAACTTTGACCTTAATCCACCTTATTTATCGAAGGTTTCAGGGTCCTCTCAAGATTCTTCAAGTTTAACGTCTCCCTTAAACACTGACTTCAGCCCACCTTATTTTGTTTTAAGTTCCCTCCAAGTTCAAGCATTTTATTTCAGGAACAGACCCACACCACCATGATTTTTAGAAAATTTCATTTCAAGTCCACCAAGCCAAGGATACCATTGATAGGCCCAATGTCTCCTATAGGTTTCCACGAGACAATAAACTCTCATCTCAAAAAGTTAACCCAATTAGCCCAAAATAGCAACCATTGGCTCTGATTCCACAGAGAGGTCCAATATCTCCTATGAGTTTTTACAAAGTAATGAACTCTCATCCTAAAAGGTTGACTTATTGGATAGAGTTGATTCATGCATTTATAAACTCATGCTTAAATTATTATTTTATTAATGTGAGACTTATTTGCTCTTAATTCTTAACAATTCAATAATAAGTTTCTACTTCCAACTGTTGTTAAAAGATAATTGAATTTATTAGGAATTGGATATTTTTATAAAAATTAGCGGACAAATTCAATATGTTGGATATCAGTTTCTTGTTCTCTTTCACATCTATTACTCAACTCGATAGAATTTTGTATTTCTAGCAGCTTTCTTTCCAAATGTGGACAAACCAAATACAAGAGACACTGAATTCCAAGACGCGTGGACATGCAGCGTTTAGATCTAAAGACTTTGCCACTGCAATAGAGTCTTATACACTTGTAAGTCATTAATTTCTATTTCACATGATAAATTTTCCTTAGTAGAACCTTTTTCAAGTAGGTTAAATGAATGAAGCTTAATATTTTGTTACATGTATGACTGAAACGAGTAGAAGTCAAACCCATACCCAAATGGGGGAGAGTTCTGGAGTGGGGAAAGCATTTGGTTGTAGCATTAATTATAAAAAAAATTCATCATTGAATGACAATAACTAAGACTGCCCCTTTAGAATTGGAATGGAGTAAGAAAGAACAAAAGTATGTTTATCTTGCTATATGAAGAGCTATGTTGAATAGAAATTTACTTTTCAATCACCAAGAATAACAAGAAAAGCCTAATAGTAGCAACTGAATAATTCTATAGCTTGTGATACGGTTCCATAAGACTATCCCTAAACTTGGAATTTTATTTGTTGTGTTTTGTATTTCATTGAGGGTGGAACAATGATCTCGCCAACGGGGTTTGCAAGGCGTTGCTTCAGTTACTTGATGAATAACATGCCACAAGAAGGTCTTGGAGATTCAAAGCAAGCCCGGGGTGTAAACCCCGCGTGGCCCACAGCCTTAAAAGTGTAAAAGAAGGCAGCTGCGTTGAAGAGCCTAGGAATGGCAAATGATGCACAGGAAACTCTAAAAGATGGCACATTATTGGAAGCCAAAAGACAGAAAATGAAAGCGTAAATAGGTTTTTGTTTCCTCTCTCTGCACTCAGACTTGTACCTAATTGTGTCAATTCCCTCGTGTTAGTATCAATTATCAAAAATTTAGTAATCTTTATGTTCACTTTGTGTCCATTTAATATCGAACCTAGTATTATTGGAAAAAAAATTTGTATACAAATCTGCTAAGCGGTGAAACAGATAAATCTCGATCATCATTTTTTATAAAATGGTAATTAATATTAAACATGTTGACAACATCAACAACCCAAATATATAAAGAATAAAGAGCATACAACATGTTATATACAAAAATTTCTCAGTATATTAAGATAGCGCTGCAATAAGATATAAATTGCTGAGTTTAGCATCAGGATTGTCTGATTAGAAAACTGTCAAACACTAATATAGGTTTAACTCAATTACTAAACGAACTAAATTCAACCAAGCCTACCTGAAACATTCAAAAATAAACAATAAATACAATCGAAGTATCAAATTTTTATATGACAAACGACATAACCGTTAAAAAATCTGATTAATAGAAATCAGGGAAGCTTTAATTGCTTACGTTGAATCAAATATCATTCACAATTCAATTCAGAATTACTACTTTTTTTTCATCTCGCTTTTATTTTCTGCAAATATTGAGCAACCCAACAGACTTCAAATTAAACAAACACAATCACGGATCCTAAACCAAAATCTAGTAGAAAATTAGGTTCTTGGAGCTCATATGCGAAAGTTAAGCTAATGAGGATTGAGCAATGGAAGATTAATGGTAAAAAATGAGGGTGAGATCAAAATTGGGAAATGAAGCTGAAAGCCTCAAAAGTATGAATCGTATGTATCTTTTGTTTCTTTTATTAGCAGAGATGGTGTTGTCACCAAAATGCTCTAAAAGATACTACATGTGAAATGCACACAATCAATTTTATCAGAAATTGGTCAGTTATGCCGGATATTACACCTGAATAATTTATTGCAATGAAATTCATGGAAAAAGTTTTGAAACCATAGTTTTAGTACCAAATTAATTGATAGTTTTGGGACTGAATTGAATGAAGTATACTTTAACAAAGGACCAATATTGAATCAAACATTTCTGGAAATATTCCATTTCTGAAGCAACTTAAAATCTAAAGTTTATTGAAAGGAATGTTACTCAAAAGGAACCTTCTTCATATCCAAAACCTACAATGACTACTTTCTTAGAAAATCGTACCTTAGCCTCTAACTACTGAAGCAGTCATAAAATCGAGTAGAGGCATAAACTCTTTATACTGGAGGACGACCAGTACCAAGCAGCTGTCCAATTAAATTAGTTACCTGGTCACAATAACAATTGTTATCGTCAAAAAACTGTTGCATAAACTGACTAGAAAAATCTTTAAGGCAAGCATTTCATGCAAAAAGAACAAAGCGTATTTATTTATATCTGTTTCCACCACTAACAGAAAATCTCGTAAACATTGTAGAGTGAAATAGGAAAGCTAAGCAAACTAATCAGAAAATTTCTCTGTTTAATGCAGATTGGAATAAAATTTGAATTTTACGTAAAGCAATATGTAAATTGAATTACCATTAAGCACTAGAATTTAAAACATATCATTATTAATATGTTTAAAGTGAGTCTATATTCTACATCCGTATTATGGAACAATACTAAGGCACAGTACAGTTTATTAGATGGCCCTCGAGTCCAAATTTAGTTAAAATAAATTGTGAACAGTACAATAAAGATAACTATTTCACAGAATTAGAAAATATATAGATGTCAAAGTGATGCTTATTATATTGGCAACTCTAAGTATCGTAGTATTAGAATCAAATAACAAAAAGCAGCAACAACTTACATGCCAATACTTTGAGACACAGCGGTCAATGCAACTGTTTTCACCCATATTCAGCTCAGATTCCTTATACCTGAAAAAAGAAAAAGGAATCTTATCAACGTACAACTATTATTAATAAATGTCAAACCATTCATAATAATTCATGCATGCAGAATAAGATGATAGATAAGCCACATACTTTTTCTCAATGCACTTGTTAAAACATGTGTGGGTAAGCCTGCATGAAGTAGATAAACAAATATAAATACAAGACGAGCAAAAGTTTAGATTGAATGAAGATGGAAACTAAACAAAAAACATTTAAAATCTTCTTAAGGCCTCAACAGATGGATGGAACAGTAAACAATAACATGCAGAAGTGAAAATACACACATTTATCTATCTTAAATTAGATACTGAAAGACTATTTTAATTAAATGAAAAGCCCACATTTCATTAAACTTCAACACAGTCCCCTTCAAAGATCAGTTTATTCAACTTTTATCTAGTATATTTAATAATAGATGGCATTGATCGAGAAATAAAGCAATCGCAAGTACACAACTTTTTCAAAGTAAGCTAATAACGCACTTCCAGTTAAATATTCAACTGAAACTCCAAAAAAAAAAAAGATTATTATAAAGATTGAAGCCAGACCAAAATAAGTTTGACAATGACTTTCAAACAAAAAATTTCAACGTGTAAGAACATATTAAATATTATATAATGTCCGAAAAAACTCATTATTTCAGATGCCTGACATTTTATAGGCGTAAGAAAGGAATGCTACTTTTGGTACATTATTTGCAAAAGTAAGATGAAGACTACACAAATGCCTCAACTTAATACAAGAAGTAGGTGGTTCATCAATCACAGCATACTGTACATCCATTTCTTGGAGCCATAAAAGTTAACAAAGAAAGAACATTCACCAAAGACATGTATCCTACAGGTGCTGCTAAAAACAAAGTGGAAATCGATACCGATACATTATTTTAGTATTAATTAGCATATCAGAGAACTCCATAGACATTGTTCAAAGGAGACCATAAGGCATCGTTGCAACTAGTCAGTAAGCTTACTTGTTAAACAACTCTACCCTATACTCCATCTCCTTCTCTGCCATTCCAAAAATCTGCACAATCATATAAGGACGTCAAAGCACAAACTTATCAGTCAAAATCAAAAATCAGTAAGAACAATCAACCTTTACAAGTAACTCAAACTAAATCACATTGACCCCTGGGGATCACTCCAAAACAGCAATGACAAGAAACAATAGCAATCAAAATTCAACGCAAAAAGTTACAGATTTCAGCTCCAGATCCCCCTTAGCAACAAAGCATTGAAATGCCCAAATTTGCAGACGACAAAATGCGTTCAAAAAAATGTTATTTCTAGATCAGTTAAGCATCTATATTTCGTCTGAATCTCTCAAATCCATAAATAGAGACACTAAAAATAGGAAAAATACCAACCTGTTCTTTATCCAAAGCCGTTGGAGCACTTGCCGCCATTTTAACCTGCAAAAATACACAATGTAACAGAAGCTCTTTAAAAATATGAACTTGATGATAGCATTCAAAAAGTAAAGATCGAAACTCTTTTAAGTGGAAATAAAAATAAACTGGAAAACGAATTAGCACGGAAAGGAACGCGAGAATCAACGCAATCTTACTCAATTAACTGTAAACTCGATCCTTTGATCCGTAGCCTTTATCGGTATGGTTTTTCAGAAATTTTGAGAGTTCGATGCGTTTATTCGCCAACACAATGAAACGAAAACCCTAAATCAAGGAAGATGCATTTACGAATAGGGTTTTAGAGGTAATTCTAAGGTGTGTGTGTAAGATAGACGGGAATCGTGATCGAGTGTTGAGTAAAATCAAAATCAACGGCTTCGATGATTTTTTTCGATTATCGAAGGGAAAATAATAAATTTCAAAAAACGTGGAGATGCATTTACGAATAGGGTTTTAGAGGTAATTCTAAGGTGTGTGTGTAAGATAGACGGGAATCGTGGTCGAGTGTTGAGTAAAATCAAAATCAACGGCTTCGATGATTTTTTTCGATTATCGAAGGGAAAATAATAAATTTCAAAAAACGTGGAGATGCAGGGGATCGAACCCTGTACCTCTCGCATGCAAAGCGAGCGCTCTACCATTTGAGCTACATCCCCAGTTGCCAAACACATCAACTTTGTTATATATCAAGTTTATTATTTGTTTTTCCCTGAAGGCAAAACAACAACAGAAACGATAGCCAGGAGGAGGGTTGGGTGCAATTCCGGCCAAATTTTTTTGAAAAATGAATTATATATATATTTTTTTAATATTAAATAAATATTTTATTTATAGTAATATGTTATGTTTAATTTTTATGTACATATATTGATATATATTAACGATATTTAACAAATACTTAGATAAAAATTATATAAATTGTAAATAAAGTGGTTAAATATATAATTTTTTTAATGTATTTGGTAACTATTAATAACATAAATAAAATTGTAATCATATATTATATAAAAATTCTTCTTAAATGTGATAATCCAAAAAAAAAATTAAATATTTAACTTTAAACTCAATATTATAAAAATAAAATTAAAAAAATAAGTTTATAATAAGCTTCATATTAAAGAATTTTAAGTTTATGTTTATCATATTTTATTTTAACTCAAATTTTAACTTTATCTAATGTTATATTATTTGACATTTTATTTTAATAATCTTTTAAAATTTATTTGAAATTTTTTATATAAAAATTTTATTATTTTTATTATTATTAGTCAGTCTTATATTGTTTATAAACATATATTTTTAAATATAGTCTCAAACTTAAAATTCTAAATTATATTTTACTTTTTACGTTCTAAATTAAATGTTAAATCATATATGTATTTGCCTAGATTTTTTAGTTAATAAATTTATTTTATTCATGAATAATACTAATGCTTATTAACTTTTTTTTTTTTTTATTTTCTTTATAAGTTAATTATAATGTGTTAACTCTATAATTTTTGAGTGCTAACTCTATGACATGAAAAATTTAGTATTGATTGAATATAATCTACTATAATTTATACTAATTTTTTATTTTATATAAAAAAAATTTCAACCCCCCCGATATATTTTTTCTAGCTCCACCCTGGCCTAATACAATTTACAAAGACTCGTTTTCCGTTTATAAGTCGGCCGTGTTTCTCTTTCCCATGAAAAAAAAAGAAAAAGAAAAAGGAAAAATATGCTTTGCAATTTATTGTTTAAATAAATTAATAAACTTTAATAATTCCTGTATCTAACTATGAAAACATTTTTAAAATAATTAGTTGAATTTATCTTATATATCCAATTTTTTTCTTAAATACTCAGCTCTTTGCCGAGTATAAAAAACAATGTTGTCTAGCTGTATACATACTTGGAAATAAATGAACACAAGTGAAAAAGTGAATTTTACACAAGTTCAGTGGTTCACCTTGTGGTCCAGCAACTCACTCTCTCTCTATTCAAGTTACAGTTTTTTATTTTTTTATTTTAAAGGAGCTCTAAAGGCTCTTTTTTTTATTAAAGAAGAGAAAACACACTCACACACTCTGATGGGATTCGAACTTGGGTTTCTGGTGTGAGAATTGGGACTTACCACCTGATCCACAAGTTACAGTTTTAATTCACACCAAATATCGTTTGTTCTTTAAAAAAAAAAAAAATTAAACTAAGTCCCTTTTTCCCCTTTTAGTATATACATTGTTCTATATAGTTGTTACATACACGACACTTTCGCATATGTACTGTGAGAGAGAGAATAATAAGAAAAACTAGAGAAACTTTGAATAGAAGAGTTTAAAGAAAGGAAACAAAAAAGGTCATAAATGAAACTTATCTAACATGCTTAAAAGGGGCTCAAACCTATGCTGCTAAAATGCCCACATAATGTACGCCGATGCAAGGCAATTAGCAAAGCCTTGGCCCTTAGATGATTGTTATTTGCTAGCCCAGCATGACAGGAAGTAACTTTTTGACTATTTGGTTTCTTGACATAATTTATACAGTCGCTTCAGATATATGCATGTCTATTAGTGCTAATCAGCCAGAATGTGAATAAAAATAATAATAATAGAGGTGGTAAACACATGTGAAGAACAAGAGATATCAACAGTTTCAAATAGTGAAGAACAAAATGAATGTGCAATTCTTATACTTTGAACGTATAAAAAAACCATTTACGGCAAAAAAAAAAACCTTTCTTTTATGTAAGAAAGGATTTCAAAAATTGGCCAACGGTGGACTGAATGAGGAAGAGAAATAAACTACGGCTTAGAAATGCAAGTCATTTGCTATTTGCTAGCATGCTCCTCCAACTGTAGTATCCTCGTGCGTATGAGTGGTAAAATTATGCAAGCCACAGATGCTCTTGCCAGCATGTTTAAGTAGTACATCATTAAATAAAACTGCAGCCAACAACTAATGTTATGGAAACGAGAGACATTAGTGTTAGCAATAGCTGCGACAAAAGAAATAGCTCGAGTAGAATGAGCTTTCGGTGATCCAAACCTGTCAACAGTGCATTGTTCTTGTATTTCCTGGAAGTGTATACCTAGAATGATTCTAAACTAACAAGATACAATTGTGTGATTGTGTCAAATTCTTATCTTAAAAGTTGAACAGGAAAAATATTATCATAAGAGATTACAGGGCTTAGATAATCCAGACAGAAATTGAGAAATGGACAAGTTAATTAAACAAAACAGGACTGCAATACCCAACAAAAGAAATATTCAAAGAATGTGTTTTATCAACCAGGCCTCTGATGCAAAATTTGCATCAGCATTGATCAATTCATCTCTAGTTTCACAAAGATGTAGGAATGGATCATTAGGATGACCTTGCTAAAAAGCACCGCATATGAAAACATACATATGGAGAAAGAGCACATCCAACCACATTAAAGGGCATCGAAGTATGACTAGTACCTAAAACTAAGGCATTAAGCTGCTTGAACTTCAGCTGTAGAAACATTTTCTGTTGATTTATTCTTGCTTGCCTCTCTTCCTGTCAGTTTTGACAAGTTCAGATTATACCTCCAACAGCGCTTGTGTACTCCACTTATCTTCTTTGGAGCATCTACTATTGGCAAGCCTGCATGATATTCAGACACATTACTCAACTTAGATCTAGTAAAATTTAATAAATACAATCAAATTATCACCAGAAAACTAGAACAATTATAATTATTATTTTTCTTCCTATAGTTCCAAATTACACTTGTTATGCACCAAATGTCTGGAGAATCAATGGCATTACCCCCACAAAAGGTCGTCCAACAATCCCCATAAAGGCCACCTCAAAAACTAACGTGGAAAGGAACTACAATGGTTATGTAGAAAAAAATTACATCTGAGAAAAGAATAAGCAAATGATAGAAAAGCAACAAACAGTTAATTGCTTACGATCATCGCTCAGGACATAAGGTTTTCTTAGCTTGGATCAATCACTAACTCAGTCCAAAATACGTCATATGGTTAGCAAGAGAAATCTCTTAAAATTTTCTTTTAGTTTTAATTCTCAAAAGCATTATTTGTACCCCCATTTCACGCTAGCAAAAATGAGATATAGTTATCTACTTCAAGCAGCAGAGTTGAATCTCATAATACAATTAGACACTCACCATCCCTATGAGCTATTCCCCATGCCTTGCCATGTCTTCCATCCTGCAATAAAAAACAATCAAACAAACCCTAAGCCCTTAAACCCGTGAAAATGAAAAATTAATCCAAAGAAAACAGAAGTTTAGAACATTCTAAAAAACCTATTGATTTATCCATATAAGAAAATGACGTTTTGTAGTATCAAATTATAGGTCTAACTAACCTCAAATTGAAAAGCCCACAAAACTATATAACAAATATGGCTAAGTCCTCACACTTCACATTGACCAAAGGAGAAAATAAAAATCAAAGAAAAGGAACGAAACAGTATACAAACGCCAAAAGCTTAGAAGGAGAAACCTTGTAGAGATTGATCTTTGTAATCTTATAAGAGATATCGGTCCAATGTTTCTTAGACATATGGTAGCCGATTCCCCAATTAGGTAAAAACTGCGCAACCTCAAAAAGGTTCTTCTTTTTCTTGCGCTTGGGTTTCTTCGAAGCGGATGACGAAGCACTAGGGTTTTCAGAAGGAGGAGATATTGAAGCAGTGCTGAAGCTTCTGAGGAAGTTCGATGAGAGCCTCAAGAAGAAGGATTGATCACTTGATACTCTCTTTACTAGACTCGTTGCCATTTTCAACCACCTTTTCTGTTTGGAGAATCAGCTCGGTCGCCCTTAGCAGACAAACAAGGCAGAGTCGGGAGTCTTGACATTCCTCTACCTTCGGCGCTGTAACCTTGTTAATTTACTTAAATTCGAAACAGCCCATCAAGTTTTGTTAATTATTCGTTTCCTCCACTTTTTTTTTTTATTCAAAAAAAGACCTTCCCTGAATAGGCCGGATAGGGCATCATCGCCACACACCGCCACACACCAGGATCACCGGCCGGTTGTTGTACCACAAGCACGGTAATATTTAAAAATTACCGTTAAAATAAGTTATTCGTTTCCTCCACTTAAAATAAGTTATTTTTCTTTCTCAATTTTTATTACTGTTACAATTATTTTAGAAATTGATTCTTTGTTTTTCTATACATTTGAGTCCTCATCTTCAACAACTCATTTCTCCCCGTTGGCTCTAGATAGGGGTAGCAATCTAGGTAGTTCTAGTTTTGTTTGAATTGATCTGATTGATTCAAACTTGACAAACTCGAACTCGACCTGATTTTAAAACATGTCATTTCAAGTAAACTTTTTTTACCCAAAATTAATACGGTTCGAATTCTAACAGGATTTTTTCAAGTCGTCGAAATTTTTCACCCCTACTGATAAATATTTATCTTTAGTCGTATTAAACTATTAAGGATTTTGGATTCACATAAGTTCTATGAGTTATGACTTGAGATTGAATGTCTAATAAGTAGTCAGTGTTAAATTTTTTTTATAACGAGTTCAACGAGTCAACAAGGACCAGACCTCGACCTAACCTTTTTTTTCATGTTATTTCGAGTTGACCCATTTTTTACCCAAAATTAATACAGTTCTGATTTGACTCAGGTTTTTCGTGTCTTTTTTTTATCGTTTCGAAAATTGTCACCTCTAGCTCCAGATCAACTGTACTTTTTGTATAATAATGTATGTGACATCAATAAATGATTAATAAATATATAAAAAAATTTAGTTTTGAACAAATTTGTTTCTTACTTCAGCTACTTATATCTACATATATGTTGTGTATTAGTAGTACACAAACTAATATACTAAAAATGGTACAAAAAATTTGAACTCCTCACCGTTATATCTTTCTATTAATTTCAAACATTTATTTATTAAAAAAATATACATATATGTAAATTAGGCTAAACAATATATATAATCTCCTAATTTTTACTCAATCTATACTTTAGTTCCTAAACTTTTTTTCTTAACATTTAGTCCCCTAACTTTTTAAATTTGATAAATTAGTCCAATTACTAATTTTCTGTTAAATTTAATATTTAAGTTTTTTTAATCTTTTTTACCTTTTTTTAAAGAATAAAAATTTAAAAAAAAAATCCTAAAACTATCTATCGACCCCAAATCTTTTTTTAGTTAAAAAGAGGGAAAAAAACAATTAAATGTTAAATTTTACAGAAATTTAATAGTTGAAATAATATTGTCAAATTTAAAAAGTTAGGGGACTAAATGTTAAAAAAAATAGTTAAGAGATCAAAGTATAAAATGAATAAAAATTAAGAGACTATAAGTATTATTTAGCCATATAAATTAAAGTTAAAAAGAGAAAAAAAAAATTCATATAATTATTTTTTCTTTCTAACTAATAAATGTTTGAAGTTAATAAAAAAGTGTGAATTGATGGATAAAAAATATAATTATTTAACATATAAAAGGTACATTTGATAATTTTTCACTGAATGAACAACGAAATTGACACATGAGATCTGTAGACAGCTTAAATGAAAATTGAGTTATTATTTTCTGTAAAAGTAAAATTGTGTGCTATAGATTCCCACAGCGAACGTGTAAGGTATTTATAATTCATAAAGTTACAAATGCAAAATGAAATGGTTTTTATTTTTAAGTAAAAATGACCCATTTTTGCTATGAAGTAAAACTAGCCTGTATATTTACATTTTATCAAAAACTTTCTTATAGTTCTTTTTTTTTTTTCTTCCAATTATTTAACATGCAAAATATTCTTAGTACTCAGCCTCTACGTTCCCTCCGCTGGCCATTCACTTGGATCCCTCATGCACGCGAATACACCCTTGTCCTCTAGCAAGCTCAGCCGCTTACTTCTCTGGCTAGCATTCATCCAACCACCAGCCACTTTAATCCTTTGGCCACTTTCAGCCACGATTTCTCAAACTGCTAAAAAAGTTGCTGCTTCTTGGCCTAAAAAGCTTCGTTTTCAGGGTTTCGAACTGTGCCATTTTGTCCTCCATTGTTGGTTTTTTTTCTCTCGACAACACAATAGGCAAATTAAGGTTGTAAAACTATTAAAGGAAAATCTAAAAACTCTCATGAAATGCATTGATTACTTTTTCTAATAATTCACCAATGACCAAACTGATAAAAGTTTTAACATTAAATCACATATATATTGACATACTATTTTAGCAGAATATCAGAAAGTTCTTTATGCTTATGAGTTATCATGTGTACTTGATATTAGACATATATATTAGATATATTACCTTGTCTTAACAATTACATGACTGTGAAGTTAAACCGTATAAATACCATAAAAACAGCGTCAGAGTATGCAATGAGTTCATTTATCATTGCTTGAGAGCCCGCACTCAACAATAAATAAGAAAATAAACAACAACAAAAGAGACAATGGAAAGAAGAATCAATAATAAAAATAATTTTTTTTATTAATGATGAGCTAAATCAATCTCATTCGGAAAAAAATTGATAAAGCAGGAATATTCCTATGATCTGAGAACAACTCAAATGATAAGATAATCCAATCACAGCAGAGGGGAAGAAAGCTGGAAGGTCTCTATCATCCCAGGGTGAAGCCTTGTACGAAACAACTTGAACTTACTGGTTGACTGGTTCAAGAAAATGTGAGTATAAACTTTGACAATTTAAACAAGAGAATTGCTATTTTCACATAAAAATAATTAATTATATAACAAATTAAAATCTAGCCTAACAAGGTAAAGTTCAAACTTATTCTATTTGCTCTTACAATACACTACGCCAAAAAATAGTTTTAAAAACAGTCATTAACCGTCATTGTAAAGCTATGATGATGTTTCAAAAAAAATACAGTGACCGTCATCTATTCAGGCGTCATCGTAAATAAGTCTTTTTAATGACGGTTGTAACCGTCATAAAAAATAAAAAACGACCGTCATTAAAAATCGTAGAAAAACAAGCGACCGTCATAAAAAATATATTCTATGACGGTTGTTGTTTCATGACCATCATTGTAAACTAACACTGACCGTCATAAAAAATCTCAAATAAAATTTGAAAATAACAACTAGTACATTATTCAATGACGGTTATTTAAATAACTGTCCTAAATATGTGTATATATATATTAAATATTATGCTTTCCATATATCCTGATTATATATATATATATATATATATATATATATATATATATTGACCATACGAATAATAAAATATCAATGACTTTATTAATAAATCTATAATCTCCAAATTTTTGACAATCGTGACTATAAATGCTAATAAATCTATAAATAAGCTTTCGTGGTATATCTACAGTTACTAATTAACTTTTAATTGTTCAAAACATAAGTAGGTCTATACCCAAAATGGAAAATATATATTTACCTAAAATAATGATTCATTGTCTATGCAATTTACACAATGCCCTCCAAGTCTCTCACATAACTCAACATCTGGTTAATTAGTTGCAGGGAAGGTATCTCCTTACAAGGTACATAGTCTTTTGCTTTTCGTAAAATTACAAGTTTATCTTTAACCTCCCAGCTTTCATGTTCCCGTGATCATAAGCATATTTTTTAAATTAAAAAATATATATATCAGAAGTAGCAAATGAAATACTTTCTATCAACTTTTTGATAAAGCACGTTTCAAGTAGCAACTTTTAGTCTGTTAAAGGAGATGAGATCAATTATATAAAAAAAAAGGAGATGACATCAAATATGTAGAATGGTGTTGTACCTCCGTAACATGCTTCAGGAGTTCTTGCCTTGTATTGAACAACAAAACTCGTTGAGCATCATCAATAGTAAGATAATCATATGCCTTCTCACTGCATCCAGCTATTTCATCTCTAAATATGAGACAGCAAGTAACTAATAAGAATAAGAAGAGACAAGTATTGTCCTAGGAAAATAAACAACCATTAAAACTGATGAACATTGTAATTAAGTGCACCCTAGAATTGCCAATAATCACAGGTTATATTTAACATTGCAAAATTGAAACTATGAAGTTTAGCAGTGTCAAATGAGTGGCCTGGTCCAATTTGCTCTGGTTGAGCTCCAAGTTCTCATGATGCTTTGTAGAAATTTCAAAACATACAGATTCAGGAATAATATGGCTATCTAACATTTTGATCTTAAGTTGTGGATATTTAGAGATGCAAAATCAGCCATCACAAGATTATGATGTTCCCACCATGTGTTTACAAGAATTTACGGCCATAATAAATAGTCACAAGAATGTAGAAATATGGATATTCCTTTTGAAAAATATACAACTCTTCACATGAGATTACCAGTCATCAGCTCCCTTTGTTACGCCCAGGACGATAGCAACGGTAGCAATAATAGCCTGCATAGAGAGCCATTATTAGGAAGTTTATCCCCTATTATTCCGCTGTTTATTCATATTTAATTACTTTTTAACACAATATAATTTGTGATACGAGGTCACCTGATGAAATAGAGAACTTAAAAAATAAGAATTTAGTGAGCATGGAAAATTAAATGAAAAATTATCGACAAAGCAAGATTAACTGTAATGGGAAGAAGCCACAAATATAGAAACTTTAAACTAGGGAAATGATTTAGAAGCATTTATTACTAAAAAACCAAAAGTAGTTGTTTCACAAAGTCATATAGCAACAAATAAAACCATCAGCAGTAGAAAGATCCATACATGACTGGAAAAAGGATGAGGAAATCTGTTAAGCAAAGTTAAATGTAAACTGCAGAATAAGTCAAATATGAATAATTTAAAAAAGAAGTCAGATAATGATATGTTTACAACTTGAAAGAACTGAAGAATACAAACTTATTGGTAAACCTAAGACCTCATGGACGAGAAAATTGAAAGGTCAACAACATTTAGATGAATCAAGAAAGAAATGGAACATAACAACAAAAGGATAGGCCTATAGTTCAGTGAATATTTCAAAGAGGAAAGAAGCTAAAAATTCATATATTGATACAAATTTGCCCAATGTCACTAACCTAAACATACCTGGTATAGGGCATGACTCAGCTCTTGCCTTGCCGTTTGAAGATGTTGCTCCAAAGCAAAATGTGACAGCATCAAACAATCCCATTCCTATGTTCATGGTAAGATGGAAAAAAAATGTTGTTACTCGTTGAAAAACTTGAATTTATTTTCTTGTTGAGAAGCAGAAACATGTAAGTTTAATCAAATGCAAATTAATGTTGCAAAGCCAACAAGAAAAATATTAAAATTTCTCATGGAACTGGAAAATATTTATCAAAACTGAAGCTACTGTTGTTTTGTTGCTGTAAATGGTCAATATCTATATTCTATATGCATTAACATCAAAAGGTGCTGAGCAAATATTTCCTATATATAAGAATCATTCAATTTTCTGAAACATATATAGAAGTTTCTAACTTTAACAAACAATAAATAAAGGACAACATCAGAGATCTGAAGAAAAACAATATTCATGTTAAGAGGCTCCAAACAAGCCTTATTATCAAAGGACCACTTTAGGAGTATCTTAAACTGATTTTAAAGACAAAGCACGCGATTAAATGTGACATCTGGAATATTGAATAAACTAAGAAATAAAACACCAATGTTTAAATGAACTGCAGAGTTTTAATGAAGAATCTGCAGACAGTGGATTTGAATGGCTTGACATACCAACAAAAATTAGCATTCTGGATCAATATCTACAATGCTTGTGTTATGCATGTATATTGAATACACCCAATTTATTTGAGTATTGCACTTAAATTTTGGTCTAATATTGTTTTTCTTGACCTAGTTAGGCATAATTTGGTTTGATTTCTACATTTAATGTTTTATTTAGATATTGCAGTTCAATTGTTGTATTTAGACATTGCAGTTCAATTGTCAAAATTCTTGACCATATATACCTGATCGAAGGAATTAATTCATACAGAAGGTATATGGCTAACAGAAGATATAAGGCTAACAGTAAATTAATTCATACATACCCGATCGAGCGGCGAAGACTAATCGTGGAGGAGGACGACCGGCGAGGAATCGCGAGGAGGAGGCGAGGACCAACGATGCGAGGAGGAGGCGAGGACCAACGGCGCGAGGGAACTGCGAGGATGAACGGCGCGAGGGAACTGCGAGGACGGCGACCGGCGAGAACAAGCGTCGACGGCGAGGAGGAAAGCTACAGAAAAGACGTGCGAGCGGCAAAGAGATATAGTATGAGTTAATTGAACCAATCTGGAAGAGTGGAACAGTACATATATACCCTAGTTAGTTTACATGTGTTATAATATTACGAGAGAAAATTTTAAAAGATTTTTACGATGGTCGTTTTTTAATAACCGTTATCAAATATATTTATTTTTAATTTTAAAATTTTTTATGACTATCATAATTTAAATGACCGTCATAAAAAATATTTATTTTTTATTTTAAAGTTTTAATGACGGTCATGTTTAAAACGACCGTCATCGTAAGTTTAAATTTTATGATCGTCATCGTTACTTCATGTACATATTTTTAATGACAACCATTTAAAAAAAACGGTCGACCATCCTTAAAAGCTATTTTTGGCGTAGTGATAGTATTTATTTTATTTATTTTTATTTTTTGGCAAAATTAAAATAGTATTTATTATTATGGCCTTTAAACAATGAGCACTTTTAAAACAACTCTATGACATAATTGATGTGACAATTTGTTATATGATACAATTATATAAGTCCGATTGTATTTATCAATAATAATGTAGCATATAACTTGTGTGATAAATAGAGTAAACTAACCATATAAGCAGCCTTGAGATTGCAATAATTTCACAATCTTGAGTTATGCATTGTTCATAATATAACATTTTTAATACAATACACACCTACAAAGTAGTTAAAATATATTGTGAATGAAATAAATTTGTCATTATTTACACACCTCACGGTGGAGGTATATATATAGATAAATACAAAAGCCTTGTATGAACTAGAATTATATTACAAATAGACAAGTACTAATTACACATTAATTACACGACTCACGCTAACACTCCCCCTTAAGTTGGAGCATACATATTGATCATTCCCAACTTGCCTAGTGATTCATAAAATATCTTCTTGAAAACTCATTTGGTGAGCACATATGCAAGTTGCTTTCTAGTGGGAACAAAAAGGAAGCTGATTAGTTTGACATTTAGCTTTTCTTTTATAAAGTGACGATCAACCTCTACATGCTTAGTGTAATCATGTTGTACTAGATTTTGTGATATATCAATGACTGCACGATTATCGCAATACAACTTCATAGTACTTTTGGGTTCGAAACCCAAATTAAATAGAAAATTTCTTATCCACAGCAATTCACATACCCCATAAGTCATACATTTATACTCAGCCTCAGCACTAGATCGCGCTATAACTTTCTGCATCTTACTTTTTCATGTAACCAAATTATCTCCCACAAAAGTGAAATAATCTGATGTCGACCTTCTATCTATAATATTTTATGTCCAATCTGCATCTATGAAACCACAAACTTCAAGAGGTTTAAGAGGGTTGTTGTGTTTAGAGAACATTACTCCTCTCCATGGAGCTGACTTCAAGTACCTTAAAATTCTCACAACTGCATCTATGTAACTCTTACTCGGGTTATGCATGAACTAACTTACTACACTTACCGCATATGTAACATCTGGTCTAGTATGCACTAAACAAATTAAGCGCCTAACCAACCTCTGATAACAAACTCAATCAGTTGGTACTTGATCTAGATACTCTATTAGACAATGGTTTTGTTCGATATAAGTGTCAATAGGTTTGTAATCCAACATTCATGTCTCAGTTAGTAGATCAAGAATGTACTTTCTCTGACATAGAAAAATTCATTCTCTCCCCCTAGCTACCTCAATTCCTAAGAAGTATTTCAGCTCACCCAAATCTTTCATCTCGAATTCAGAGGCTAGTTGTCTCTGTAATCTATCCATCTCAACAGTATCATTGCCAGTAATTACCATATCATTAACATAAATAATTAGAGCAATTACCTTCTCTTGTTGATGTTTGAGAAATAACGTATGGTCTGAATTATTTTGTCTGTAACCAACTTTCTGTATGAATTGTGAAAACCTTCTAAACCAAGCACGAGGGGACTGCTTGAGACCATACAGAGACTTCCTCAATTTGCCTACAAAATTACCAAAAGAATCAGCTATATACCCAAGTGAAAGACTCATGTACACCTCCTCAACTAACTATCCATGAAAAAACGTATTCTTAACATCAAACTACTGAAGTGGCTAGTCTAAGCTAGCAGCAAGCGAAAGCAGAACCCAGATAATATTCATTTTGGCAATAGGAGCAAAAGTCTCATCATAGTCTACACCATACGTCTGAGTGAACCATTTCGCTACAAGATGGGATTTATACTGATTCATAAATCTTTCAGTATTATATTTCATAATAAACACCTAATGACAACCAATTGCCTTCTTGCCCTGTGGTAGAGGCACAAGGAGTAAAATATTTGATTTATAAATAATTTATATGACTTAGACAATCTTTTAGTCGACATGTAGTTACTAGATATTTTGATTCTGCACCTTTTGGCTGGTTGACCATGAGTAGACCTATTTAGTAACACATAATGTCCAACACTAGACTCAATGTTATTAGTATCAATGGGTGTACATACCTCAGATGAGTGACCTTCAGTACTAGGGAGGTGTTGATCAAGGGTAGGAGTTATGCCTGAGGCAACAATGGTGTCTTCATTTTCATTTTCGGTGATCGAAACTGGTGTTTGGATATTTGAAGCATTTGCTTTTTCGACTACTGGATTCAATAGGATAAGAACCTCAAATGGACCTATCAAAATATCTCCTGACAACGTTACTTCCTCAATTATTTCCAATTCTTCCCCCTCATCATGATACAACTCTTCAAAATATGAATTCTTTCCCTTAAAAACAGTATCATTTGAGGAAAAATAACACATATCCTCAAAGAAAGTGATATCTATAGTGACATAATACTTTATGGTAGGTGGATGATAGCACTTGTACCCTTTTTGATAACCTCTATAACCAACAAACACACACTTGATTGCTAGAACATCTAATTTAGACCTCTAATTTTTAGGAACATGTACAAAAGTAACACAACCAAATACTCGGGTAGGAAGATTATGAAATGATGACAGTGATACATGCGATGCGAGAACCTCAAATGAGTTTTGTTTGTGAATGACACTAGATGAAAGACGACTGATGAGATGAGAAGAAGCTTGTACAGCATCGCCCCAAAGATATTTTGGCATATGAGCACTAAATAGGAGTGCACGAACCATATCACGTAAGTGACAATTTTTTTCTTTCGAACACCCCATTTTGTTCTGGTATTTGTGGGCAAGTAGTTTGGTGAACAATCTCATGTGTTTGGAAAAAATATTGAAAAATATGATTAGCATATTCTTCCCTATTGTTAGAATGTAGAACTCTAATGGTGCTATTGTATTGGGTTGGAACATGAGTACAAAAAATTTGAAAAGCTTGAAAAACTTCATCTTTATTTTTAAGAAGAGCAACCCATGACAATCTTATACAGTCATTGATAAACGACATAAAATACCTCATACTTAATAGTAGGCTCTCTAGACGGTCCCCAAACATCAGAATGAATTAATTCAAAAGGAATAGTACTTCTATTATAAATACTTTGAGAATAAGTAGTGCAATGACTCTTGGCCAAGACACATGTCTTACAACGTAAAGCAGATTCACTCACATCAATAAATAGAGTAGGCATAAATTTTTTCATAAGGCTAAAAGACGGATGCCCTAAGCGATGATGCCATAACCAAATTTCACTTAGCTCATCAGAACTTGAAGTCAAAGCAGTGTGGGACTGTGCTCCTGGTTTCTCCCTTGCGTACTTCCGATCTAGACAAAACAATTTATTCCTCAGATACCCCTAATCAATTATTTCACTGGTAAGAAGATCCTGAAAAATCAAATACATAGGATAAAATGTTACATAATATTTAGACTCAATATTCAACTGTGAGACATATATTAAGTGATGAGATAAATCTGGTACATATAAAACATTTTAGAGCTGTAAGATTAGGGTAATACGAACTGGCCCCATCCTTAACACAGGAAAAGTTTCACCATTAACATTCGTAATATAAGACACTGGTGGGGAAGACAAGTCAGTAAAATAAGATTTATCATAAATCATATGATCATATACACCAGAATCAATAATCCAAGTATCAGATCCAACATAGTGAGAAACGTTTGAAACCATATCAGTCTTACCACGACCAACTATAGAAGCTGTAAGGTTACCTTCATATGTCGTATGATCTTATCCAGCTACTCCATAGAAATATAGTATTGATGACCTTACTTGAATAGCTAGGCTAAATATTTCATTGGTCTTGCAATCCTGATTTTCTTTCGAATCTTCCATTGAAAAAAACAATAATAATGTGTAGTGCAACACAAAGTTACCTTCTTTTTTTTACGTACTGATTGGACTACTAACTAGGCTGCTAACTGGGTTGATGATTGGACTGTTGACTAGGCTAAAAATTAGGCCTTAGACTTGCGCTAGAGTTGAGAGGAATGGTTTAAGGTTTGGAAGGAATGTGTTAGGGTTTAGAGATGGAGCAGAAACCAATGGAGGCTGCGGATGACAGACGGCTAAATTGGTGGAGGCAACCGGAGGCAAATCTGGAGCAAACGGATAGGCGTGACACGAAACAGGACAGTAGGTCAGGAAAACAGGCGCGGGAGTACGACAGGCCCGGATAGCACTGTTGAACTAAGTTAACAGAGACGACCTTGACAAGTGGAACGACGTCGCTGACGGTGGCGATGACAGGTTGTGGTGGTGGAACTGATAGGAGACAAAGAAAAAAGACAAAGTTCTTTTATGAACCTTTGCTCTGATACCAAGTTAAATATACCATGAATGAAATATATTTTTCATTATAGATAAATACAAGAGTCTTGTATTAACTAGAGTCCTGTATGAAATAGAATTATATTACAAATAGACAAATATTAATTACACGACTCACACTAACAAAAGTTATATAACTCGGTTATACGAATGTAACAGAGTTTAAATACTATATTGAGAAATACTTATATCTCATAATGGATCGTAAAATTGTAGTAATTAAAAGACTATTATTAAATGATTTCCGTAAAAATTAAACACTAATATACCAACTGAGAGTCTATGTGACGAAGCACTAATTAGATCACAAATGAGAGAGAAAACAGGAGCAATGAAGTGAAACCAATCAGATTTTGTTCATCAATTGCGCAGCCTATCTTTAGTAACAACCATAGATCATTATCTAGAACACTACACTATCTAATATTATTGTTGGATGAATAATTTGTTCCATGCAATTAAATGAATTAATTCCATCCCTCTACCGAATAACATAGAATGCTATATTTTTTATCCCATTTTTATTCATTTGAAACATAATAAGTATATTGTTTTACTTTTGTATCAATTTAGACAACAAAATTTCGTTTCAATTTTACACTTACTTTGATTGCATTGTTGAAACCTGTTGAATCAAATATAATATATAGATAGGAACAATGTTACCAATATACTGAAATCACACAGCTTGGGTTGAGTCGCGGACTAGGTCGCTCTCTTTAAGACGTTTCGCGGCTCTGCCCAAAATTGTGCAAGCATACACAGCCTCGTCGTCCCCAGGATAAAACAGCCCAGCAAGATTCTGTCTCGGAGTTACACTGCACTTGATGAACTCCGGAATACTACACCTTCTATAAAACAATTTGTTGCTCGGAAACTAAAAGAAATTTGTTTTCTGGAAATTTGTATTGCTCAATCGTTAGAGCGAGATAGAGAGTTGGGATAATTTTGTTTAAGAGAAGAGAATTTTTGAGTTATGAAAAATGAGAGCTGAAGGTCTCTTTTATAGCTAAAAATTAATCCCAACGGATACAGAAAGGCGAGGAATCGCGAGGAGGAGGCGAGGACCAACGATGCGAGGAGGAGGCGAGGACCAACGGCGCGAGGGAACTGCGAGGATGAACGGCGCGAGGGAACTGCGAGGACGGCGACCGGCGAGAACAAGCGTCGACGGCGAGGAGGAAAGCTACAGAAAAGACGTGCGAGCGGCAAAGAGATATAGTATGAGTTAATTGAACCAATCTGGAAGAGTGGAACAGTACATATATACCCTAGTTAGTTTACATGTGTTATAATATTACGAGAGAAAATTTTAAAAGATTTTTACGATGGTCGTTTTTTAATAACCGTTATCAAATATATTTATTTTTAATTTTAAAATTTTTTATGACTATCATAATTTAAATGACCGTCATAAAAAATATTTATTTTTTATTTTAAAGTTTTAATGACGGTCATGTTTAAAACGACCGTCATCGTAAGTTTAAATTTTATGATCGTCATCGTTACTTCATGTACATATTTTTAATGACAACCATTTAAAAAAAACGGTCGACCATCCTTAAAAGCTATTTTTGGCGTAGTGATAGTATTTATTTTATTTATTTTTATTTTTTGGCAAAATTAAAATAGTATTTATTATTATGGCCTTTAAACAATGAGCACTTTTAAAACAACTCTATGACATAATTGATGTGACAATTTGTTATATGATACAATTATATAAGTCCGATTGTATTTATCAATAATAATGTAGCATATAACTTGTGTGATAAATAGAGTAAACTAACCATATAAGCAGCCTTGAGATTGCAATAATTTCACAATCTTGAGTATGCATTGTTCATAATATAACATTTTTAATACAATACACACCTACAAAGTAGTTAAAATATATTGTGAATGAAATAAATTTGTCATTATTTACACACCTCACGGTGGAGGTATATATATAGATAAATACAAAAGCCTTGTATGAACTAGAATTATATTACAAATAGACAAGTACTAATTACACATTAATTACACGACTCACGCTAACACTCCCCCTTAAGTTGGAGCATACATATTGATCATTCCCAACTTGCCTAGTGATTCATAAAATATCTTCTTGAAAACTCATTTGGTGAGCACATATGCAAGTTGCTTTCTAGTGGGAACAAAAAGGAAGCTGATTAGTTTGACATTTAGCTTTTCTTTTATAAAGTGACGATCAACCTCTACATGCTTAGTGTAATCATGTTGTACTAGATTTTGTGATATATCAATGACTGCACGATTATCGCAATACAACTTCATAGTACTTTTGGGTTCGAAACCCAAATTAAATAGAAAATTTCTTATCCACAGCAATTCACATACCCCATAAGTCATACATTTATACTCAGCCTCAGCACTAGATCGCGCTATAACTTTCTGCATCTTACTTTTTCATGTAACCAAATTATCTCCCACAAAAGTGAAATAATCTGATGTCGACCTTCTATCTATAATATTTTATGTCCAATCTGCATCTATGAAACCACAAACTTCAAGAGGTTTAAGAGGGTTGTTGTGTTTAGAGAACATTACTCCTCTCCATGGAGCTGACTTCAAGTACCTTAAAATTCTCACAACTGCATCTATGTAACTCTTACTCGGGTTATGCATGAACTAACTTACTACACTTACCGCATATGTAACATCTGGTCTAGTATGCACTAAACAAATTAAGCGCCTAACCAACCTCTGATAACAAACTCAATCAGTTGGTACTTGATCTAGATACTCTATTAGACAATGGTTTTGTTCGATATAAGTGTCAATAGGTTTGTAATCCAACATTCATGTCTCAGTTAGTAGATCAAGAATGTACTTTCTCTGACATAGAAAAATTCATTCTCTCCCCCTAGCTACCTCAATTCCTAAGAAGTATTTCAGCTCACCCAAATCTTTCATCTCGAATTCAGAGGCTAGTTGTCTCTGTAATCTATCCATCTCAACAGTATCATTGCCAGTAATTACCATATCATTAACATAAATAATTAGAGCAATTACCTTCTCTTGTTGATGTTTGAGAAATAACGTATGGTCTGAATTATTTTGTCTGTAACCAACTTTCTGTATGAATTGTGAAAACCTTCTAAACCAAGCACGAGGGGACTGCTTGAGACCATACAGAGACTTCCTCAATTTGCCTACAAAATTACCAAAAGAATCAGCTATATACCCAAGTGAAAGACTCATGTACACCTCCTCAACTAACTATCCATGAAAAAACGTATTCTTAACATCAAACTACTGAAGTGGCTAGTCTAAGCTAGCAGCAAGCGAAAGCAGAACCCAGATAATATTCATTTTGGCAATAGGAGCAAAAGTCTCATCATAGTCTACACCATACGTCTGAGTGAACCATTTCGCTACAAGATGGGATTTATACTGATTCATAAATCTTTCAGTATTATATTTCATAATAAACACCTAATGACAACCAATTGCCTTCTTGCCCTGTGGTAGAGGCACAAGGAGTAAAATATTTGATTTATAAATAATTTATATGACTTAGACAATCTTTTAGTCGACATGTAGTTACTAGATATTTTGATTCTGCACCTTTTGGCTGGTTGACCATGAGTAGACCTATTTAGTAACACATAATGTCCAACACTAGACTCAATGTTATTAGTATCAATGGGTGTACATACCTCAGATGAGTGACCTTCAGTACTAGGGAGGTGTTGATCAAGGGTAGGAGTTATGCCTGAGGCAACAATGGTGTCTTCATTTTCATTTTCGGTGATCGAAACTGGTGTTTGGATATTTGAAGCATTTGCTTTTTCGACTACTGGATTCAATAGGATAAGAACCTCAAATGGACCTATCAAAATATCTCCTGACAACGTTACTTCCTCAATTATTTCCAATTCTTCCCCCTCATCATGATACAACTCTTCAAAATATGAATTCTTTCCCTTAAAAACAGTATCATTTGAGGAAAAATAACACATATCCTCAAAGAAAGTGATATCTATAGTGACATAATACTTTATGGTAGGTGGATGATAGCACTTGTACCCTTTTTGATAACCTCTATAACCAACAAACACACACTTGATTGCTAGAACATCTAATTTAGACCTCTAATTTTTAGGAACATGTACAAAAGTAACACAACCAAATACTCGGGTAGGAAGATTATGAAATGATGACAGTGATACATGCGATGCGAGAACCTCAAATGAGTTTTGTTTGTGAATGACACTAGATGAAAGACGACTGATGAGATGAGAAGAAGCTTGTACAGCATCGCCCCAAAGATATTTTGGCATATGAGCACTAAATAGGAGTGCACGAACCATATCACGTAAGTGACAATTTTTTTCTTTCGAACACCCCATTTTGTTCTGGTATTTGTGGGCAAGTAGTTTGGTGAACAATCTCATGTGTTTGGAAAAAATATTGAAAAATATGATTAGCATATTCTTCCCTATTGTTAGAATGTAGAACTCTAATGGTGCTATTGTATTGGGTTGGAACATGAGTACAAAAAATTTGAAAAGCTTGAAAAACTTCATCTTTATTTTTAAGAAGAGCAACCCATGACAATCTTATACAGTCATTGATAAACGACATAAAATACCTCATACTTAATAGTAGGCTCTCTAGACGGTCCCCAAACATCAGAATGAATTAATTCAAAAGGAATAGTACTTCTATTATAAATACTTTGAGAATAAGTAGTGCAATGACTCTTGGCCAAGACACATGTCTTACAACGTAAAGCAGATTCACTCACATCAATAAATAGAGTAGGCATAAATTTTTTCATAAGGCTAAAAGACGGATGCCCTAAGCGATGATGCCATAACCAAATTTCACTTAGCTCATCAGAACTTGAAGTCAAAGCAGTGTGGGACTGTGCTCCTGGTTTCTCCCTTGCGTACTTCCGATCTAGACAAAACAATTTATTCCTCAGATACCCCTAATCAATTATTTCACTGGTAAGAAGATCCTGAAAAATCAAATACATAGGATAAAATGTTACATAATATTTAGACTCAATATTCAACTGTGAGACATATATTAAGTGATGAGATAAATCTGGTACATATAAAACATTTTAGAGCTGTAAGATTAGGGTAATACGAACTGGCCCCATCCTTAACACAGGAAAAGTTTCACCATTAACATTCGTAATATAAGACACTGGTGGGGAAGACAAGTCAGTAAAATAAGATTTATCATAAATCATATGATCATATACACCAGAATCAATAATCCAAGTATCAGATCCAACATAGTGAGAAACGTTTGAAACCATATCAGTCTTACCACGACCAACTATAGAAGCTGTAAGGTTACCTTCATATGTCGTATGATCTTATCCAGCTACTCCATAGAAATATAGTATTGATGACCTTACTTGAATAGCTAGGCTAAATATTTCATTGGTCTTGCAATCCTGATTTTCTTTCGAATCTTCCATTGAAAAAAACAATAATAATGTGTAGTGCAACACAAAGTTACCTTCTTTTTTTTACGTACTGATTGGACTACTAACTAGGCTGCTAACTGGGTTGATGATTGGACTGTTGACTAGGCTAAAAATTAGGCCTTAGACTTGCGCTAGAGTTGAGAGGAATGGTTTAAGGTTTGGAAGGAATGTGTTAGGGTTTAGAGATGGAGCAGAAACCAATGGAGGCTGCGGATGACAGACGGCTAAATTGGTGGAGGCAACCGGAGGCAAATCTGGAGCAAACGGATAGGCGTGACACGAAACAGGACAGTAGGTCAGGAAAACAGGCGCGGGAGTACGACAGGCCCGGATAGCACTGTTGAACTAAGTTAACAGAGACGACCTTGACAAGTGGAACGACGTCGCTGACGGTGGCGATGACAGGTTGTGGTGGTGGAACTGATAGGAGACAAAGAAAAAAGACAAAGTTCTTTTATGAACCTTTGCTCTGATACCAAGTTAAATATACCATGAATGAAATATATTTTTCATTATAGATAAATACAAGAGTCTTGTATTAACTAGAGTCCTGTATGAAATAGAATTATATTACAAATAGACAAATATTAATTACACGACTCACACTAACAAAAGTTATATAACTCGGTTATACGAATGTAACAGAGTTTAAATACTATATTGAGAAATACTTATATCTCATAATGGATCGTAAAATTGTAGTAATTAAAAGACTATTATTAAATGATTTCCGTAAAAATTAAACACTAATATACCAACTGAGAGTCTATGTGACGAAGCACTAATTAGATCACAAATGAGAGAGAAAACAGGAGCAATGAAGTGAAACCAATCAGATTTTGTTCATCAATTGCGCAGCCTATCTTTAGTAACAACCATAGATCATTATCTAGAACACTACACTATCTAATATTATTGTTGGATGAATAATTTGTTCCATGCAATTAAATGAATTAATTCCATCCCTCTACCGAATAACATAGAATGCTATATTTTTTATCCCATTTTTATTCATTTGAAACATAATAAGTATATTGTTTTACTTTTGTATCAATTTAGACAACAAAATTTCGTTTCAATTTTACACTTACTTTGATTGCATTGTTGAAACCTGTTGAATCAAATATAATATATAGATAGGAACAATGTTACCAATATACTGAAATCACACAGCTTGGGTTGAGTCGCGGACTAGGTCGCTCTCTTTAAGACGTTTCGCGGCTCTGCCCAAAATTGTGCAAGCATACACAGCCTCGTCGTCCCCAGGATAAAACAGCCCAGCAAGATTCTGTCTCGGAGTTACACTGCACTTGATGAACTCCGGAATACTACACCTTCTATAAAACAATTTGTTGCTCGGAAACTAAAAGAAATTTGTTTTCTGGAAATTTGTATTGCTCAATCGTTAGAGCGAGATAGAGAGTTGGGATAATTTTGTTTAAGAGAAGAGAATTTTTGAGTTATGAAAATATGAGAGCTGAAGGTCTCTTTTATAGCTAAAAATTAATCCCAACGGATACAGAAATAACGATCATATTTTTGGTAACGGTCATAAGAAATAACGATCATATTTTTGGTAACGGTCATAAGAAATAACGGTTATATTTTTGGTAACGGTCACAAAAAATAACGGTCACATTTGAAATTTCTGACTGTTGGAAATAATATAATTAATGATTTAAAAAATTTATATAAAAAGAATAAATTGCCACCTCACCTCACTCACACGCACGCTCGGCTCGGCACGGCCGGACGGACGGCGGCGGCGGCGCGCGCGTGTGTGGTGGACACACAAATGCCTAGGTCCTCTCCCCTTCCACAAAAGTGGGTGCCCCTTAGGGCCCAATCCCATAAGCATATTTTTCCTCTTATAAACACTTCCTAAGAGGAGTTCAAAATCAATGTGGGAGAAGAGCAACATTTGGTTTTTTATTCAAATTCATTTTCAATTTCCAACAATCCCCCACTTGAATTTTATATAAAAAATAGTTTTCATCGAGCAACCGATCAATCAAAGATATAAGATTGTGCATAAGCAAAAAGGTGTCTATCGACTTGAACCTTTGCATAGTATTGATGCTTTAGAATATACTAGAGTGACTCGTAGTCTTGAACTCTATCTCTAACAACATCACACACACAACCTTTCCAAGGTGTAGTTCCATAAGCCCGTGCTTTACGGCCATGCACGTGTATCCCAGTATAGTGAATGCTCTAGTAAATTTTGCCCAAAATTTCATAGGAAGCGGCCACACTTCCACATTCACATAGGTGAGTCTATCAAGAGTACTCCTGTAGCTATGTACTCCACTCCACATAGAGTATAGAACTCATTAAGAGTTAACAATTAACTCATCCTTCTGTCGCTTCAGGAATTCATGCTTCTAACAATATAGGATGGGACTCATAATAGCATGATTCATCTTATATCACTTCATGACTTGTTATTACCCATTGAACTTATTTCTTGGGATCTCCAGTCTATAAGTCGGGTTACCATCACAAGTGACTCTTCATTCCAAGGGCATTAGTCCCATTCCTTTCGAGGTTTTGAAAACCTTCTCTCTTGCTAATCCTTTCGTCAAAGGATCAGCCAAATTATCATCAGTACGTACATGATCCACTCTTACAGCTCCTGTAGAGAGAAATTCTCTAACAGTACTGTGCTTACGACGTATCTGTCGTCTCTTGCCGTTATAATAACGGTTCTGAATCTTTGCAATAGCCGCGGTACTATCGCAGTGGATCAGGACAGCTGGTATCGGTCTTTCCCATAAAGGAATCTCAGCTAACAGACTTCTTAACCAGCCTGCTTCTTCACTAGCAGTAGCTAGTGCTATCATTTCTGACTCCATCGTAGATTGAGCCAAAATTGTCTGTTTCTTAGACTTCCAAGAAACAGCTCCACCAGCAATGCTAAGTATATAGCCGCTAGTTGCTTTGGAGTCTTCTGAAAGAGTGTTCCAATCAGCATCGCAGTAACCTTCTAAAACAGCGGGAAACTTCTTATAGTGTAATCCAAGGTTCATTGTTCTCTTAAGGTACCTCATGACTCTTTCAATTGCATTCCAATGCTCTATACTAGGTCTACTGGTAAACCTACATAGTAATCCCACAACGTAAGCTATGTCGGGTCTAGTGCAATCAGTAGCATAACGTAAGCTACCAATAATGCTTGCATACTCAGTTTGTCTAACACCGTCTCCGGTGTTCTTGAACAACTTTACACTAGGATCATAAGGGGTACATGCAGGTTTGCAGTTAGAGTAATTATATTTCTTTAAGATCTTCTCAATATAATGAGATTGATCTAGAGAAAGTCCCTCTTTAGACCTAGTAATCTTTATACCTAGGATTACACTCGCTTCACCTAAGTCTTTCATGTCAAAATTAGCACACAACATGTTTTTCACATTATTTACAACATGAATATTTGACCCAAAAATTAGCAAGTCATCCACATATAAACATATAATAGTGCAAATGTTATTTTCTGTTTTATGATAAATACATTTGTCACTTTCATTCAACTTGAATCCATGTGAGATAACCAAATTATCAAATTTTTCATGCCATTGTTTAGGTGCTTGTTTTAGACCATAAAGAGATTTATCTAATTTACATACTTTGTTTTCTTGACCTGGGATTACAAAGCCCTCAGGTTGGTCCATATAAATCTCTTCTTCTAATTCACCATTTAAGAAGGCAGTTTTAACATCCATTTGGTGCACCACTAAATCATGTATAGCAGCTAGGGAGAAAAGCACACGTATGGAAGTTATTCTTGTGACAGGTGAATATGTGTCAAAGAAGTCCACATTTTCCCTTTGCCTATACCCTTTGGCTACAAGGCGAGCCTTGTACTTTTCAATAGTACCGTCGGGTTTTAATTTCTTCTTTAGTATCCATTTACATCCTATAGTCTTGCAACCAGGAGGTAAGTCAACTAAATGCCAAGTTCTATTAGACTCAAGAGAGTCCATTTCATCATTTATGGCTTCTTCCCATAAGTTGGCATCTAAAGAAGATAAGGCTTCTTGAATGGTTTGGGGATCTTCCTCTAAGGTATAAGCATAGAAATCAGACCCATAATCCTTAGAGGTTCGAGCTCGTTTACTTCTCCTAAGTTCAGTTTCTAATTCCTCATTTTGTTCACTAGTAGTAGCTATGGGTAAACTACTAGAAGACGAGCCCCCACTATTCTTTAGTTTAAAGGGAAACCTATGTTCATAGAAGTCTGCATTATTTGATTCTATAACTACATGATCATTTAAGTTATAGAATTTGTAAGCTTTACTATTTATTGCATATCCTATGAATACACATTCATATGCTCTACTAGCAAGTTTAACTCTTTTTGGATCAGGGATCCTAACATAGGCTAAACATCCCCAAGTTCTAAAATAAGATAAGTTAGGTTTCTTATTTTTCAAAATTTCATAAGGTGAAATTTGACTAGTATATTTAGGCACTCTGTTTAGCACATAGCAAACAGTTAATAAAATTTCTCCCCACCAATGGGAAGCAGCACCAGAGTTTAATAAAATTGCAACAACTGATTCAGTAAAAGTTCTATTTTTTCTTTCAGCTTTGCCATTCATTTCAGGAGAATAAGGTGCAGTTTTTTCATGTATGATTCCATGTGTTTTAAAAAAGTCATTGAAAATATTGGAATCATATTCAGTGCCTCTATCACTTCGAAATCTTTTTATTTTTCGGTTAAGTTGATTTTGAACTTCAGTCATAAATATTTTAAACATGTCAAACGCTTCACTTTTATTTTTCATTAAATATACATATGTATAATCCGAACAATCATCAATAAAAGTTATAAAATATCGTTTTCCATTTCTTGTTAAAGTACCATCAAGTTCACATATATCAGAGTGTATTAAATCTAATGGTTCAGATTCTCTAATTACTGATTTATGTGAAGTTTTTGTTATTTTAGCTTGACTGCAAAAATCACATTTTTCAAAATCATTTAAAGATAGTTTTGGAATAAGTTCTAAGTTACTCATGTTCTTTATTATTCGTTTATTAACATGACAAAGTCTAGCATGCCAAACATTAAAAGAACATAACATATAAGCAGAAGAAGATACTTTATTAATTTCAATATTTAATTTAAACATGCCATCAGTGGCGTACCCTTTTCCAACAAATACATTATTCTTAGTAATAGTATACAAATCAGCCCCTATAGTTTGAATAAACCCAGCCTTATTGAGAAGATAGCCTGAAACTAAGTTCTTTCTCATCTCTGGAGTATGCAGGACATCCTTCAAGATGACAGTCTTTCCAGAGGTAAACTTCAATTCTACCTCACCAGTTCCAGCAACTTTAGTAGAGTGAGAATTGCCCAACAGCACTTTCTTATCCTCAGACACAGAATAGGACTTGAACATATTACGATCATAGCAAACATGGCGAGAAGCACCAGTGTCCACCCACCACCCCTCGGATCCACCAACAAAGTTAATTTCAGATATCATAGCTATAAGTTGATCTTCGGTAAGGTTCGCCTGCGGGGCAGGACGATTCCTGTTCCGGCAGTTCCTGGCCAAATGGCCAGGCCTGTTACAACTATAACACATAAATGTGTTATTTCCTAAGGGGGGTTGAGTTCCAGGTCCAGGTCCATTCCGTGGAGGATTTCTATTTTTATTATGGTTGTTACGGTTCTGGTTATTATTACGATTATGAAATTTCATGTTTCTTCCTTTAGGTTTTAGAATTACAGAAGAAGGTTTTTTATTGGTAGTATTATTTGAGACTACTAGTACTTCATCTTTTTGATCTTGTTTTCGGGCTTCTTCCTCTATCCTTAGACGGGTAATTAAACTTTCTAGGGAGAATTCTTTAGTTTTATGCCTAAGAACATTCTTGAATTCTTTCCAGGCAGGGGGCAATTTATCAATGATAACAGCAACTTGAAATTGTTCATCTAAAGTCATACCTTCAGAAGTTATTTCATGTGCTATTTTCTGCAGTTCATGTGATTGAGCTTCCACAGACTTGTCATCAGTCATCTGATACTTCATGTATCTACTGACAGCATATTTCTTTGTTCCAGCTTCCTCAGTGTCATATTTCTTTTGAAGAGCATCCCAAATTTCCTTAGCTGACTTATCAGAGTTATAATAGTCATACAGATCATCAGCTAAACCATTAAGAATAAAATTCTTACATAGAAAATCATTTTCCAACCATGTATTTAAATCCTTAGTTGTGGTTTCAGTAGGTGGATTTGGCAAAACAGGTTTTTCTGTAGTAAGTACATAAGCCACTTTTTTCATTGTGAGAAAAAACAACATTTTTTGTCTCCATCTTTTAAAGTGTAGTCCTTCAAAACGAAAAGGCTTGTTGAGATCAGCAGTTAAAATTTCAGTAGACATGGCAGATTAAAAACGTCTTAAAATTGTTGAATCAAATATAATATATAGATAGGAACAATGTTACCAATATACTGAAATCACACAGCTTGGGTTGAGTCGCGGACTAGGTCGCTCTCTTTAAGACGTTTCGCGGCTCTGCCCAAAATTGTGCAAGCATACACAGCCTCGTCGTCCCCAGGATAAAACAGCCCAGCAAGATTCTGTCTCGGAGTTACACTGCACTTGATGAACTCCGGAATACTACACCTTCTATAAAACAATTTGTTGCTCGGAAACTAAAAGAAATTTGTTTTCTGAAAATTTGTATTGCTCAATCGTTAGAGCGAGATAGAGAGTTGGGATAATTTTGTTTAAGAGAAGAGAATTTTTGAGTTATGAAAATATGAGAGCTGAAGGTCTCTTTTATAGCTAAAAATTAATCCCAACGGATACAGAAATAACGATCATATTTTTGGTAACGGTCATAAGAAATAACGGTTATATTTTTGGTAACGGTCACAAAAAATAACGGTCACATTTGAAATTTCTGACTGTTGGAAATAATATAATTAATGATTTAAAAAATTTATATAAAAAGAATAAATTGCCACCTCACCTCACTCACACGCTCGGCTCGGCTCGGCCGGACGGCGGGCGCGCGTGTGTGGTGGACACACAAATGCCTAGGTCCTCTCCCCTTCCACAAAAGTGGGTGCCCCTTAGGGCCCAATCCCATAAGCATATTTTTCCTCTTATAAACACTTCCTAAGAGGAGTTCAAAATCAATGTGGGAGAAGAGCAACATTTGGTTTTTTATTCAAATTCATTTTCAATTTCCAACAAAACCAAATATAATCATGGTAATATTATTTCAATTGACATTAACATTTCCATTAGGAATCAAATGATCTTGATATCAATCATTGCTAAATTAAAATAATGGAGCTAGAGATTAACTACATCTTCAAGTGCCTAGCTCCTAGAAAGCTGTAAGATGAATTAAGTGCAAACTTCTACCTTAATCAACTTAATTTCAATTAAGTAATCTTAAAAAATGGCAGAAATTAGAACAATAAGATAGATTTAAAAATTGCAAAAAGAAACAGATCAGCCCCTTGCTTTTTCCAAGTTCAGGCCTATTGAGTTCATGTAGAATTATTGGATGGGGAGACATTTATTTTTTGGATGAAAAATGGACACATAGAATAAAGAAAAGGTAACCAGTTCATGTAACCCAAATTAAAAGAGTGAAACAACTACTAAAAAAGTAGATTATATTTAATTAAACGAAAAGCAAATAATTAGAGAATCCACATTCGAATCAAGATGGCGAGATGATAAATTTGGTTAAAAGATTCAAATTAGTAGTAGATTCAAACCTGATGAAAGCACAAGAAAGAAGCAAAACTTCAAGTCCAGTGATGCCATGCATCCTCTGTATAACTTCAATGGAAGCTATTTTTTCTCAACACGTGAAGATGGTATGAAACTTTCATGGAACATAATAGATTCAAAACATGAATATTGATGTAACTAGTCAACGACAAGAGTTGATAAAAACTGTAGTTACTCAGCTATGATTATTGAAGAACAAAAATAAGAGATATATGATCTATGGAATCAATATGTCTAGGAAATTAGAAAATTTTAAATTAAAAAAAAAATTCAGTAGTACCTTTAGTAAATTTTACAATTTAAACTATAAAAAAAAAAAAAATTATGCATCTAATATATGATAATAAACTTGTAACTTAGCTTTTAGCTATATGTCATGCTAGATATTACCACTCAAAATGAAGAAATGGAACCTAAAAGAAATTCAATAAATTTGTAAACTAAGATAATAACCTTTGTTATAAATTTATATGATTATTTCTAAATGTTTTTTTAAATTTTATCCCTTTATTAATATATTATTCATAAATATATTTTTCTTACTAGTGAAAATATATTTATTACCATATCATTAATATATAGATATTCTTTAATAAATATTACTAGTAATTGTAATTAAATATTTGTATTTTTAATTGAAAACTTATGATGTCATATAAAATTTTAAAATAGTTAATTTGTAACTCGATTATATTTAAAGCTTTTTTTTTAGAATTTTATTTTTTAGATCAACTTTACATAAATGTTTATTATCCTCTTTTTACATGTTTTGTTTTACATTACATATATATACCAACAAATTGTGTCATTTGCTTTTGCGTCAAACAAGAAAAAAAATATACGTTTCATTTTTTATTGAAATATTTTTACTAAGCATTTATTTATTTTTAAATCTACGTTAAATAATTACTGATATCATTCGTTCATTATATCATTCATTACTGTTAAAAATTATCCTATTTGTTTGACTTAATTATGCAATTGTCCTTAAACCTTTAATACTTAGTCCAATTTTAAAAATAATTAATTAAATGTGTTAAAATTTAGAAGTTAACTAAACAGTGTAAAAGATTAAAAAAAAAATTATTCAATGTTAACTAAACAATGTAAAAGATAATTTTTTATTTATTCAATGTTAGTGAAGAATGTGTTGAAATTTTAAAGTAAACTAAACAATGTGTTGAAATTTTAAAGTTAACAATGTGATGATTGTGGACATAATATTACTAAAAAAATTAAACCACCAAAATGTAAAAATTCAACAACCAAGCCTATTGGTTTTAGTCGTCTTTATACATATTATGCTCACTAGTTTTATTTTGATATTAACTTTTCCAAATTCAAGTATTGTTATAAATACTACAACTAATTGAAATCTATTTTTTTTATGAAGATTATATTATTTTCATATTAATTCACGTCAATGTGTCACAGCATACACTTGGGATAGGAAGCCTGCACAATCTGTACCAAAGTGTTGATAATTTAGATGAAAACTACTTCAATAAACCAATGTTATTAAGAAAATGCTTGTTTTATTATTTCTGATATCTATTACAATGTTTGATTACAATTTTATAGTAGAATTGGAATAACAAAAAAGGAATAAAAGAATGCTAACAGCTAGAAAACATAACAGCTAGAAACATAACAGCTAGTACAGCTGGATTTCAACACTCCCCCTCAAGTTGGAGAGTGAATATCATGAAGTCCCAACTTGTCACGTAATGTTACAAACTGATCCTTCCCTAAGGCCTTTGTAAAAATGTATGCCAATTGAAAGCGTGTAGGTACATATGAAGGACTGATTATTCCAGCTTGTAGTTTTTCTCGAACTATGTGACAATCAATTTCGATGTGCTTTGTACGTTCATGAAAAACAGGATTAGCAGCAATATACAAAGCTGATTGATTATCACAAAACAATGGTGCAGGAGCTGTTTGTGGGACTTTTAAATCTTGTAGTAGAAAACGTAACCAAATCAGCTCCAAACATGTGTTGGCCATAGCTCGATATTCAGATTCTGCTGATGATCTTGAAACATTGGTTTGTTTCTTGGATTTCCATGAGATGAGTGAGTTTCCAAGAAAAACACAGTATCCTGTAACTGATCTCCTTGTCGCACAACAACCTCCCCAATCTGAATCACAAAAAGCTTTTAGTGTAAGATTGTTGGTAGCAGAAAATAACAAACCTTGACCTGGAGTCCCCTTGAGATATTTAAGAACTCGTATGGCGGCATCCCAGTGAGGTCTGCGAGGCTGATGCACGAATTGACTTAGTGTTCGAACAGAATAGACTATATCAGGTCTTGTGACAGTAAGGTAGATCAATCGGCCAATCAGTCTCCTGTATTTTGTTGGATTATTTAGTAGCTCTCCGTTTGTAGGAGTGAGTTTCAAATTTTGTTCCATTGGGAACTTGTCTGGGCGTGCACCTAAAAGTCCCGAATCCTGCAATATATCAAGTGCGTACTTTCTTTGAGACATGAAAATACCTTTCTTAGAACGAGAGAATTCAATGCCCAGAAAATATTTCAAATCTCCGAGATCTTTTATGCGGAAGCGATTGAGAAGGAACCTTTTGAGATGTTCCATTTCTTGAAGATTATTTCCCGTGAGAAGTATGTCGTCAACATATATAAGAACTGCAGTAAATGAAGTGCCTTGAACCTTGGTAAAAAGAGAATAATCTGCTTTAGACTGTTGATAACCGGCCTTTTGAATGGTATTTGAAAAGGTAGAAAACCAGTTTCTGGAAGCCTGTTTGAGACCATAGAGGGACTTGTGGAGCCGACATACAATATTCTCCCCCTGTCGGTGAAGACCAGGAGGAGGTTCCATGTATACCACATCATGTAAATCGCCATGGAGAAAAGCATTCTGAACGTCTAATTGGTGAATGAACCAATTGCGAGCAGCAGCAATAGTAAGAAGACAGCGGAGGGTAGTGAGTTTGGCTGTAGGAGAGAAAGTTTCCTGATAATCAATGCCCTCAACTTGAGTGTAGCCTTTAGCAACAAGTCGAGCCTTGTAACGCTCAATGGTGCCGTCAGACCTGTATTTGATTTTATATACCCATTTGCATCCAATCGGTTTATGACCAACAGGTAGTGGAACCAAACTCCAAGTGTTATTGTGCTGTAAAGCTTCTAATTCTGCAGTCATGGCATGACACCAATGTGGATCAAGAATAGCCTGAGCATAAGATGTGGGTTCTGTGTGACCTGTAATGTTAGTAAGAAAAGCACAATGGGCTAAAGATAAACGGGAGTAGGTAAGGAAGTGGGAAAGAGGATACCGAGTACCTGATGTAGAACGAGGCCCTGAGGTTGAATGATTGACATGGTTAGACATGTGGTAGTCTTTATGCCATGCTGGAGGATGTGTAGAGCGAGTGGAATGTCGAGGAGGAAGGATTAGAGGAATGGGGTTATCTGTATGGGAAGGGGTGGGTTCGACGGAGGTGGGCAGGGGTGTGATAGACACGGGTGTAATAGACAAGGGTGTGGTGGGAGAGGTGGTGTTATCTGTATTGGAAGGGGTGTGGTTGATGGAGGTGGATATAGGTAAGAGTGGAGGGATGGGGTTGTCAGGTTCATCATGTGTATCGATTGTTGGAGTCCAATTGTTAAGTAAATCAGAGGAAAGTGAGTGCTGAGGGCTCGAATTTTGAGAGAAAGGGAAGATATGTTCACTGAATCGGACATCACGACTGACAAAAAATTTCTTTGTCTCCAAATTGTAGAGTTTGTAACCTTTTTGGCCAGTAGGATACCCAACAAAGACACAACGTGTGGCACGAGGATCAAATTTATGAATGGGATGAACAACAGTGGCATAACAAAGACAACCAAAAACTTTTAAATGGGCAAGTGATGGGGAACGGTGGTATAATAATTCAAAAGGTGATTTAGTGGAAAGTAATGGTGAAGGTAATCGGTTAATAAGATAGACAGCGGTCAAGACACATTCACCCCAGAAAGTAATGGGTAAGTGAGATTGAAAAAGTAATGATCTTGCGACAGTGAGAATATGGCGATGCTTGCGCTCGACGACTCCATTTTGTTGTGGAGTGTAAACACAAGTGCGCTGATATTCAATGCCATTAGATTGAAAAAAATTTCGCATTGAGAAAAATTCAGACCCGTTGTCTACCCGAATGGTTTTAATGTTAGCATGAAATTGAGAGTGGGCAAAACCAATAAAAGTTTTGAGAAGGTGTTGGGTTTCAGATTTATGTTGCATCAAAAATATCCATGTGCACCTTGTAAAGTCATCTACAATAGTGAGAAAAAAACGTGCCCCAGAATGTGTGGTGATTTTGTGTGGACCCCAAATATCACAATGCAATAAATCAAATGGAGATTTAGTTGATATTAAACTTTGAGGAAATGGAAGTCTTGTTTGTTTGGCCATTGGACAAACACTACAATTATTATCAAAAGAAATATTTTTAGAGGGCAATAATGGAGATGCTAATCGAAGACGAGCAGGGGACGGGTGTCCAAGTCGCATGTGCCATAGGTTGGATGAGAGTGAAACTTGAGATGAGATAGGTGTCTGTTGTAGTGGAGACATGTAATATAGACCACCACGCTGTTTACCCGAGCCAATCATCTTCCCCGTAGCCAAGTCCTGGAGGACACAAAAGGTAAGAAACAAAATGGCACAACAGTTTAGAGAAGTAGTGAGTTTGCTAGCAGATATTAGATTTAAGTGAAAAGATGGAACACACAAAACTTTGTCTAATGTGATATTTGAATTGAATGGTATAGTGCCAGTGGAAGTGATTGGGGCATGAGAACCAGTAGGTAATTTAACAATGGGTATTTGTGATGATTCCTTGTCAGTGAAAAGTGTGGGATCATAAGTGATGTGATCAGTAGCTCCACTATCTAAAATCCAAGGTTTAGTAAACACAGAATTTATAGAGGAAATGGAAAAAGGAGCCAAACCTGCAGCATTTGCATAAGCATTACCATTACCAGAGGAATGAGTTGAACTTATCATAGAGATAGCCTGTGCTAATTCTTGGAGTTGCTCTGCAGAGAACCCATGTAAAGGGTTGGATGGAGAGGCCGATTGGGTGGTTGCCTGGGAACCATTGGTCTGGGAACTATGTGCTGAAGATGTGGCTGCTGCATGGGCAGTAGGAAAGGAACCACTTGAATTGATGTTCTCTTTAGATCCTTGAGGTTTTGGTTTGGATTGATGGTGCCTACTACCCTGATTTCCTGTGTTAGTAGGAACCCATGTACCATTCTTGATTTTACAGCGTTCCTCAGTATGACCTCTCTTATCACAAAACTTGCAATGGAATTTGAGGGTTCAACATTCTGCAATTGTATGACCATTTCTATTACAGTGCTCACAGTGTTTGGATGATCGGCTATGAATTGCAGCGGCAATGGAAAAATTTTCGGTTGGTCCTGATGTTATCTGTCGCTGTGTTTCGTCTTGAACAACCAATGAATAAGTTTGACGAACATTAGGCAACGGTGACATCATGAGGATATTGCCACGAACACTGTTATAGGTGTCGTTGAGTCCCATAAGGAATTGCATCATCCGATCTTCTTCCTTTTGCGTATGGTGTGCTTTCATCTCGTTACATGTGAGAGGGGTTTGATATGTTTCTAACTCATCCCAAAGATCTTTGAGTTTCTTGTAGTAAGCTGAAACCGTCATGGTGCCTTGTGAGAGAGAGGCAATGGACTTCTGTATCTGATATATGGTTGGTGCATTATTCTGTGAGAATTGATCCTTGAAATCTTGCCACACTTGATGAACAGTCTTGGCATGAACAACAGCTTTGGCGAGATCGGGTTCCACAGAGTGAGCAATCCATGATAAAATCATACTGTTGCATTTATTCCAAAGAGCATATTCGTTTGGTTGTTCAGTTTCTGATGGAGGTTGAACAGATCCGTTGATAAAGCCAACTTTGTTTTTGGCCGTGAGAGCGTGGATCATGGATTTACTCCAGGATGGATAATTGGTGCCGTTCAACTTGATTGGAACGAGAATGAGACTTGGATGATCTGATTGATGAACAAAAAATGGATGTGATGAATCCAATTTGTTTGCTGGTGATGTTTGAGTTATCATGGTGAATGGCTAAAATTTGGGCTTGGGTTTGGGCTTGAAAAGTTGGGCTGAAATTTGGGTTATAAAAATTGGGCTGAAATTGGGCTAAAAAATTGGGCTGAAAAAATTGGGCTAGGTTTTATATATGAATTATATGAGGGATAATATAATGACACACAATCAGTTTCTGCGAGTGGAGCTTTGGGCGCGACTGGAGGGCTGAGTGGCGACTGGAGGGCTGGGCTGGGCGCGACTGGAGGGCTGGGCTGAGGCGCGACTGGAGGGCTGGGCTGAGGCGCGACTGGAACGGCGCTGGGCGAAGCGTGACTGGAGCTGATGCTGTGACGCGGCTGGAGCTGGACTGGAGCGCGGGTGAGCTGCTTGGTGAGGCGTTGCTAGAGACGGATCTGATGACTGGCACAGGTGACTGGGGCGCGCTGCGTCTGGGCTGACGGCGCTGGTGACTCGGCGTGCAGGTTACTGGAGGCGCTGGTGGCGCGCGCAGAAGGCGTTGGTTGCTTGGACGAGCTGGAGTAGCTGCGACGGAGGCTGATGATTGTTTGACGGTTTGGTGGTGCTGGTTGATGGTTGTTTGCCGCTGATACGGGCTGGACGGCTGCTGATATCCTTTTTTTTGTTTTTAGTTGTTGTTGCTGATATTGTTGATTTTGTTGTTGTTGCTTGTTGATGTTGCAATTGTTGATGCTGTTGATGTTGTGGTTGCTGATGTTGTTGTTGTTGTTTCTGAAGCAAATGGAATTGATCAGATAAAGATTAGAAATTGGAAAAGTGTTTGTTTGTGTTTAGTATCGAACTTGCTCTGATAGCTCTGATACCATATTAAGAAAATGCTTGTTTTATTATTTCTGATATCTATTACAATGTTTGATTACAATTTTATAGTAGAATTGGAATAACAAAAAAGGAATAAAAGAATGCTAACAGCTAGAAAACATAACAGCTAGAAACATAACAGCTAGTACAGCTGGATTTCAACAAATGTTGTTAAATCCTCTTCGTGCAGCTGAGTCTGATTTGGTTAAGCTGAAACTTAAACTTGTCAATTTTGCAGACGTGAGTTACTATCGTTGTAATTCTCCGACATTCATCGCTTCCAAGCACAAACAATTGAGTAAGTATGAGAATTATATGTGTAAATGTGGAAATTCTATGGACTACCAAATTAAACTGTTATCAGAATACGACCACAGTGTTTTCCTGAAAGGAAATGAAAGATTTCTAGTGAGTGATGATTTAAAAGTGATGCCTTATTCGTCTACTGAAGCAAGTTTATCTATGTTTGCCCAGCTTGGCATAAGGATATGAGCAAAATTGAAATTCAGACATTCTATGTTGGAGTAAATGAGGTAAGGATTGACAAATCTCAAGTTTCTTTTACTGATTTTTCCATAGTGTGTGTGACATCAATATGTTATATTAACTTGACTTCTCTTTTCAGGTTTTGAGTTTGCTTATATGCTCATTAGTATCAAATACACCCTTAACTGAAGTTCTTCTGAAACATAAACCAGAATCATCATTTGATTTGAGCAAAGTTTATCCCTTTATTCTAAGTAGATATAAATTGAAAAACTATGTTGATACGAAAAACGAAGCAATAATTATTTTGAAGCTTTTTGTTAGCAAATCTAAGATTAAGGTTTCTTATGCTGAAGTGAAAGATGACTTTGTCAGTTTACTCATTAGCTTCCTAACTGTTCCTCTTGGCCATGCATTGAAAAACGTACAACTCAGCCATCCTGACATAGGATGCTTCAATTTGTACAAGAGCACTAACGATCTTGACAAGTTGTTGTTCAAGTCAACTGTCCAAAGGGAAATGCTACTTGATCCCAAACTTGCCCTTGGTTTTGGTTGTGGAAATGATTTATTGGGAATACAAGTAACTCCTGATGTCTCATATTATTATGCATGTGACCACCATGTTCCAAAATCTTCATGGCAAAAATATAGTTCCTGTGATTCACATGTTAATGCAGAAAAAATTATCAGTTGTCATAATTCTCCCGGGTATACTTACCCGAGTTCGATGACCAGCAAGTTTAACAATGACTGATAATTTAAAGATAACACCTATATCTTCAACTTTAGGATCGTCTGCTATCAAGGATATGAATGTGCCTTTGAGTGACATTGAAGGGAAAATTGTTCTTCTGAGCAAAAGTGAGGTGAGTGAAATTTTATACATCGTTGAAATTAATTTCAGTAAAGAAAAAAATATTTATGATTGTTTCTACTTTTTGAAGCAATTTCTTGTTTATACGAATATTGTTTAGATGTGTATATATATTTGTGACTCGTGAACATTGATAATTTGCTGAAATGATGCTTAGACGATGTCTTACACTTGATCTAATGTGTCACTAGTATTAACTAATGTTGATTAAGTGCATTGTTTACTAATGGAATGTATCATTCTATACTTGTGTCCTTTGCAGGTTTTGCGTCTTTTAATAGCTTCTTTGGTTTCAGACGCTGCTCTAACTAGTGCCTTTGTTAGGAACCCGAGTATAGAAGATGCGAGATCACTATACAGGAATAAACTAGATGAGAGACCATGTTCGTTCATGCTAAAGTGAAAATTTATCAATTCAATGATGTTAAAAGTATTTTGGAAAGTGACTTCTGTTCTCTATCGACGTAGGTATAAACTAAAAACCTATGCCTTCGTAGAGGTGAATAATTTTTTTTTCATTGATGTTCATGCATTTAGTTTCAAGAATAATACTGTGAACCCATTATGCGTTTATATAGTGATTTTTCTTCTAATGTTAGGAACCGTCCTAAGACCAAAAAAATGGTTTTTGATCAAAATTGCAATTTTGGAAGACAATAACAGCTGCGATTGTACCAAAGTTCCGTCTTTCATAAGGCCTTCCAATTGATATTTTGATCATAACGTTTTTTTCCTTGCCGTTTTTTCTATTCATTTCATCCCTTACATTCTTCAGACTTGGCTAACCTAACTAGAGGTATCAAAAAGGACGGGCCGGCAAGGCCCAGTCCAGTCCTTCAAATTAGCGTGCCATGTCTGTCCTTGGCCTGTTAATTAGCGTGTCGTGCCGGCCTTTGGCCCTTATATGGGTCGTGTTGTGCCTCAGTTCTTGGCCCGTGGGCCTTAACGTGTCGTGCCGTACCCGGCCCGTTGGGCTGTTCTAAAAGGGCCGGCATGGCCCGTGACCCCTTTATTTCATTTTTATTATATATTTATTTAATTATTTAGTTAAAAATTATTAATATTGCTTTAAAAAATTAAAAGTGAGAGTCGAACTCTTACCATCTCATTTTATAGATTGTTAGAAATTCATTAGATCATGTCCAATTTTATTTAAATGTAAAAAAACTATTTATTTGTTGGTACTTTTTTAAAATTAATTTTTAAAATAATAAGGTTTTGAGTGCAGTGCCGGCTAGTTAAAGGCCGAGGGCCATGGACAGTGCCGTGCCGTGTTGAATTTTGGCTAACGGACCGTGCCGTGTCATATCGTGCTGGCCCATTTGACACCCCTAAACCTAACGCCACATATTCTCTTTATGGTAGTGACTTGATTAACGTTCTTATTTTTAGTTTTCTAAGATAAGATGATTTCTTTTTCACTATTGAAATTCTCTTCTTTAACAAAATTTTTATTTTCTCTATTTAGAAACAGAAGCTTATATCTTTTATTTTTCTCGAAATATTGATGGATACGTTAGAGAAATTCTTTAATGCACATAAACTACTCTTGAAAATTAAAGTAGTACTATATGCATCAAGTGATGTGCTAATTATAGATCAAATGTAAAGTTGGGATGTGAAATTGTAAAATAATTGTGAAACTTACTACTAGAAAAGCTTGTAATCTATTGGTTAGTTAGTTATAAGGTTTCCACGTGTAATGTTTGTATTGGGTCATTGTTAGAATGGTCTGGTGTGTGTGTATATATATATATATATACCTAGCTTGTAATTAACTTAATTAATCAAGAAATATCTTCTATTTTTCCTTTTCTGCTCACTATTTCGTATGGTATCAGAGCTGAGAGAAAAGTCTATTTCCAAGATTGTGATTTCTTGAAACCTTAGGGCTCTTCGTCTTTGTTCTTTCTTTAACAAAAGGTTTGATTGAAGAATGGCTTCTCATGATTCAGTTTCTGACCAAGTCTCTGATCGAGTTACAACTTCTTCACCATCATTATCTGTAACAGTTCCACCGGTCAATCTGACTTTCCCTATCAAACTTGATAGATCAAACTATTTGCTATAGTATGAACAACTTTTGAGTGTCATCATTGCCTACGGTGTAGAGGACTATGTCGATGGAACACAAGTTATGCCTAGTATGTATGCGACTGGAACCACTACTGTTTCACCAGAATACGCTATTTGGAAACATGTTAATGGCACTATGAGGTCAAGGATTTATGGTTCTGTGACTAATGACGTTTCTAGCTATTTGTATGGTAAGCAATCTGCTCGAGATTTGTGGATGACTTTTGGAGGAAGTTTTTGTCTCTTCGGCTCAATCAAGAATTATGGAGCTGAGACTTCAGTTACAAACTGTGAAGAAGGAATCACAATATGTTGATGATTATGTGATATCGATTAAAATGCTAGCAAATAATTTCACTGCTGTTGGTGAACCTGTTCAACGAAAGGATTTGGTTCTTTACACTTTTTTAGGGTTAAATCATTGATATAATATGTTTGTCTGTTCAATTACTGAAAATGCTAGCACTATCACCATTGAGGAATTTCATAGTAGATTGTTGGTTTTTGAAAATCGGTTGAGACAATAAGACAAGGATGAGGAGCATCAAGTCTTACAAGCCAATCTTGCTCGGTTTACCTCTTTAAAGGTTCAAGATAATTCCATCACTATTTTGGTTGCAAAAAAGAGACCTAATGATTCATCTCGATCTCAAGTTGTTCAAAGGAATCATGGAATAGGACGTGGAGGTTATCAAACGAGGAATTTACAGTGTCAATTTTGTGAAAAGATGGGACATGCTGATTCTAGCTGCTTCAAGTTGAGGGATTTGCTTGGTGAAAATTCTAAAAGCCAACCTAACAACCACAAGTCATCTCCTACTGCTTTTACAGCTTCTAAAGGACTTTCTGACAATAATTGGGTGTTAGACACAGGAGCTACTCACCACATTACAAATGATTCCTTAAGCGTGGGCAATCTTGTTCCTTATAGTGGTAATGACGACATTGTTGTAGGTAATGGCACCTCTATTCCCATTTCTTTTGTTGGCACCTCATCTCTCCCTATTTCCAATTGTTCTCTTGTTTTAAAAGATGTTTTGCATGCTCATAGGGTGTCATCTAATCTTGTGTCTGTCCACAAATTATGTCAAGATAATAACATCTTTGTTGAGTTTCATTCTTCTTTCTTTTGTGTCAAGGACACTCATAAGAGAAAGGTTCTTCTTCCAGAACCTCTTGATCGTGGTTTGTACAAGTTACTACAGGTAGATGGTTCATTCAAGACTTCTTTTTCCGAAGCTTCTGGTGCATCACCTACTTGTTTCTTGGTAACTGCTTCTATATGGCATAATAGGTTATGTCAAGTTTCTGATTCTGTGGTTAGTTCCTTTTTAAATAGACATTTTATTGGTGTAATAAAGGATTCTTCTATTGTTTCCAAATCTGTTTGTGTCTCATGTGTTGTAGCAAAGTCTCACAAACTTTCTTTTCTGAATAATGTACATGTTGTTGCTTCTTCACCTTTTGAACTGTTGTACATGGACATATGGGGTCCTTCTCCCATTAATTCTGTGAATGATGAGCGATACTGTTTGTTTTTTGGTGATGATCATACTAGGTTCACTTGGGTTTTCTTTCTAAAAACTAGAGATCAATCTTTATCTGTGTTTTTAAAATGTAAAGCCATGATTGAGCTTCAATATGCTTGCAAGTTGAAATCTATTCAGAGTGATGGTGCTGAGGAATTCAAACCCTTTGATGCCTTACTTGAAAATGAACGAATTGTGTATCGAAAAACTTGTGCACACACTTTTGAACAGAATGGCATGGTTGAGAGTCGAATTCGTAGGATTGTAGCCACTGGTCTCACTCTTCTGGTTCAATCTGGGGTTCCTAAGTCTTACTAGCTTTATGCTTTTAGAACTGCTTCTTTTGTTTTAAATATGGTTCCCTTTAGAGTTCTTGCTTCTCAGTCACCTTATTTTCTTTTGTATAAAAGGGAACCTGACTATAATTTTCTTGAAGTGTTTGGTAGTTTTTGTTTTCCTTGTCTGAGACCATATAGGAATAACAAATTGGATGCTAAATCTGTGTCGTGTGTATGTTTGGGTTATGCTTCTCATCAGTGTGGGTATGTCTGTTTGGATTTCTTTAAAAGGAAAATTTATATCAATCGTCATGTGGTTTTTGCAGAACACATTTTTCCTTTTCTCCAAAATAATGCACTGTCTAGTCAATCCATGTTTTCTAGCTCACCTATGTCGTCTGCAGTTCCTGTGGTTGGACCTGTCGTGTCAGTTTCAGTTCCCAAGTTGGCTGACCAGACTGTTCCCGTGTTTCCTGTTGTAGGTGTTGTCTCTCCTGTCATGTCTCAATCTTCCTCCTTTCCTACTCAAGAGTTGTCTCAGTCTAATGTACCAATCACTTCACTTGCTTTTGTACCTATTCAAGAGTTGTCTCAGTCTAATGTACCAATCCACTCACCTGCTTCTCCTAGTTTTTTACACATTGTTTCTATCACTTCTGAATCACCTGTTTCCTCTAGTCTTTTACCTGTTGTTTCTAGTGTACTTGTCAATAATCACCCTATGTTAACTAGCTCTAAGGCTGGTATTGTCAAGCCCAACTCACGTCTTCTTGTGTCACAACTTTCTTCCTCTGATATGGTTCCTTGGGAACCAAAGTCTTTTATTGAAGCTAATAAATATGCA
>CM055641.1:27161366-27174951 GCA_029378325.1 Elaeagnus macrophylla | reverse complement strand
CAGCAATTCACATACCCCATGAGCCATACTTCTATACTCAGCCTCAGCACTAGATCGCGCTATAACTTTCTACTTTTTACTTTTTCATGTAACCAAATTACCTCCCCAAAAGTGAAATAACCTGATGTCGACCTTCTATCTATAATATTTTATGTCCAATCTGCATTTGTGAAGCCACAAACTTCAAAAGGTTCAAGAGGGTTGTTGTATTTAGAGAACATTACTCTTCTACATGGAGCTGACTTCAAATACCTTAAAATTCTCACAACTGCATCCATGTGACTCTTACTCGGGTTATGCATGAATTGACTTACTACACTTACTACATATGCAACATCTGGTCTAGTAAACGCTAAATAAATTAAGCGCGCAACCAACCTCTGATAGCGAGCTCAATCAGTTGGTACTTGATCTAGATACTTTGCTAGACAATGGTTTTGTTCGATATAAGTGTCAATAGGTTTGCAATCCAACATTCATGTCTCAGTTAGTAGATTAAGAATATACTTTCTCTGACACAGAAAAATTCATTCTCTCCCCCTAGCTACCTTAATCCTTAAGAAGTATTTCAGCTCACCCAAATCTTTTATCTCGAATTCAAAGGCTAGTTGTCTCTGTAATCTATCCATCTCAATAGTATCATTTTCAGTAATTACCATATCATCAACATAAATAATTAGAGCAATTACCTTCCCTTGTTGATGTTTGAGAAATAACGTATGGTCTGAATTACTTTGTCTGTAACCAACTTTCTGCATGAACTGTGAAAACCTTCTAAACAAAGCATGAGGGGACTGCTTGAGACCATACAGAAACTTCCTCAATTTGAATACAAAATTACCAGAAGAATCAGCTACATACCCAGGTGAAAGACTTATGTACACCTCCTCGACTAAATATTCATGAAAAAATGCATTCTTAACATCAAACTACCGAAGTGACCAGTCTAAGCTAGCAGCAAGCGAAAGCAGAACTTGGATAATATTCATTTTGGCAACAGGAGCAAAAGTCTCATCATAGTCTACACTATACGTCTGAGTGAACCCTTTTGCTACAAGACGAGCTTTATATTGATTCACAGATCTATCAGTATTATGTTTCACAATAAACACCCAGCGACAACCAATTGCCTTATTGCCCTGTAGTAGAGGCACAAGTTGCCAAGTATTATTCTTCTGTAACGCATCCATCTCTTCATCCATTGCCTTCCTCCACTTTGGATCTCCCAACGCATCTTACACTTTGTTAGATACTGAAATAGAAAATATTTGATTTATAAATAATTTATTTGACTTAGACAATCTTTTAGTGGACATGTAGTTGGCTACTGGATATTTTGATTTTGCACCTTTTGGTTGGTTGACCACGAGTAGACCTATTTAGTAACACATATTGTCCAACACTAGACTCAATGCTATTAGTATCAGTGAGTGTATATACCTTAGATGAGTGACCTTCAGTACTAGGGAGGTGTTGATCAAGGGTAGGAGTTATTCCTGAGGGAACAGTTGTGTCTTTATTTCATTTTCGATTATCGGAACTGGTGTTTGGATATTTGAAGCATCTGCTTCTTCGACTACTGGATTCAATGAGATAAGAATCTCAAATGGATCCATCAAAATATCTCTTGACTGCGTTACTTCCTCAATTCTTTCCAATTCCTCCCCCTCACCATGATACAGCTCTTCAAAATATGAATTCTCTCCCTTAAGAGCAGTATCATTTGAGAAAAAATAGCACATATTCTCAAAGAAAATGATATCTATAATGACATAATACTTTATGGTAGGTGGATGGTAGCACTTGTACCCTTTTTTATAACCTCCATAACCAACAAACACACACTTGATTGCCCGGACATCTAATTTAGACTTCTAATTTTTAGGAACATGTACAAAAGTAACACAACCAAATACACGGGCAGGAAGATTATGAAATTATGACAGGGATACATGCGATGCAAGAACCTCAAACGAGATTTGTCCGTGAATGACACTAGATGAGAGACTATTGATGAGATGAGAGGAAGCTTGTACAGCATCGCCCCAAAGATATTTTGGCAACTGAGCACTAAATAGGAGTGCATAAGCCATATCAAGTAAGTGACAATTTTTTTCTTTTGGACACTTGTTCTGGTGTTTGTGGGAAAGTAGTTTGGTGAACAATCTCGTATGTTTGGAAAAAATCTTGAAAAATATGATTAACATATTCTCCCCCATTGTTAGAACGTAGGACTCTAATGGTGCTATTGTATTGGGTTTGAACACGAGAACGAAAATTTTGAAAAGCTTGAAAAACTTCATCTTTATTTTTAAGAAGAGCAACCCATGACAATCTTATACAGTCATCAATAAACGACATAAAATACCTCATACCTGATAAGTATGCTCTTTAGACGGTCCCCAAACATCAGAATGAATTAATTCAAAAGGAATAGTACTTCTATTAGAAATACTTTGAGAATAAGTAGTACAATGACTCTTGGCCAAGACACATGTCTCACAACGTAAAGCAGATTCACTCACTCCAATAAACAGAGTAGGCATAGATTTTTTCATAAGACTAAAAGATGGATTCCCTAAGCGATGATGTCATAACCAAATTTCACTTAGCTCGTCAGAACTCGAAGTCAAAGCAGTGTGGGATTGTGCTCCTGGTTTCTCTCCTACGTAATTCTGATCCAGACGAAACAATTTGTTCCTCAGATACCGCGACCAATTATTTCACTGGTAAGAAGATACTGAAAAATCACATACATTGGATAAAATGTTATAGAATATTTAGACTCAGCATTCAACTGTGAGACAGATATTAAGTGATGAGATAAATCTGGTACATATAAAACATTTTGGAGCTGTAAGGTTGGGGTAATACGAACTGGCCCCATCCCTAATACAGGAAAAGCTTCACCATTAGCATTCGTAACATAAGACACTGGTGGGGAAAACAAGTCAGTAAAATAAGATTTATCATAAGTCATATGATCATATACACTAGAATCAATAATCCAAGTATCAGATCCAACAAAGTGAGAAACGTTTGAAACCATACTAATTTTACCACGACCAGCTATAGAAGTTGTAGGGTTACCTCCATATGTCGTATGATGATCTTATCCAGCTACTCTATAGAAATCTAGTATTGATGACCTTACTTGAATAGCTAGGCTAAATATTTCATTGGTCTTAGAATCTTGATTTTCTTTCGAATCTTCCATTGAAAATGACAATAACAATGTGCAGCGCAACGCAACACAAAGTTACCCTCTTTTTTTTTTGAGGTACTGATTGGACTGCTAACTAGGCTGCTAACTGGGTTGATGATTGGACTGCTGACTGGGCTGAAAATTGGGCCTTGGACTTGGGCTAGAGTTGAGAGGAATGGGTTAGGGTTTGGAAGGAATGTTTTAGTGTTTAGAGATGGAAGCAGAAACCAATGGAGGCTGTGGATGACAGACGGCTGAATTGATGGAGGTAGATCTGGAGCAGATGGACAGGTGTGGCACGGAGCAGGACAGGCGGTCAGGCAAACAGGAGTGGGCCTACGACAGGCCCGAACGGCACTGTTGAACTGAGTTGACAGGCGGACGACCTTGACAGGTGAAACGGCGGCGATGACAGGTTTTGGTGGTGGCACTGATAGGAGACGAAGAAAAAAGACAAAGTCATTTTATGAACCTTTGCTTTGATACTAAGTTAAATATACTGTGAATGAAATATATTTTTCATTATTTACACACTTCACAGTGGAGGTATATATATAGATAAATACAAGAGTCTTGTATTAACTAGAGTCTTGTATGAAATAGAATTCTATTACAAATAAACAAATACTAATTACAAATTAATTACATAACTCATGCTAATAAAAATTATATAACTCGGTTGTACGAATGTAACAAAGTTTAAATACTATATTGAGAAATACTTATATCTCATAATGGATCGTAAAATTGTAGTAATTAAAAGACTATTATTAAATGATTTCCGTAAAAATTAAACACTAATATACCAACGGAGAGTCTATGTGACGAAGCACTAATTAGATCACAAATGAGAGAGAGAAAACAGGTGCAATGAAGTGAAACCAATCAGGTTTTGTTCATCAATTACGCAGCCTATCTTTAGTAACAACCATAGATCATTATCTAGAACACTACACTATCTAATATTATTTTTGGATGAATAATTTGTTCCATGCAATTAAATGAATTAATTCCATCCCTCTACCGAATAACATAGAATGCTATATTTTTTCTCCCATTTTTATTCATTTGAAACATAATAAGTATATTGTTTTACTTTTCTCTCAATTTAGACAACAAAATTTCGTTTCAATTTTACCCTTATTTTGATTGCATTGTTCAAACCAAATATAATCATGGTAATATTATTTCAATTGACATTAACATTTCCATTAGGGATCAAATGATCTTGATATCAATCATTGCTAAATTAAAATAATGGAGCTAGAGATGAACTACATCTTCAAGTGCCTAGCTCCTAGAAAGCTGTAAGATGAATTAAGTGCAAACTTCTACCTTAATCAACTTAATTTCAATTAAGTAATCTAAAAAAATGGCAGAAATTAGAACAATAGGATAGATTTAAAAACTGCGAAAAGAAACAGATCAGCCCCTTGCTTTTTCCAAGTTCAGGCATATTGAGTTCATGTAGAATTATTGGATGGGGAGACATTTATTTTTTGGATGAAAAATGGACACTTAGAATAAAGAAAAGGCAACCAGTTCATGTAACCCAAAAGAGTCAAACAACTACTAAAAAAGTAGATTATATTTAATTAAACGAAAAGCAAATAATTAGAGAATCCACATTCGAATCAAGATGGCGAGATGATAAATTTGGTTAAAAGATTCAAATTAATAGATTCAAACCTGGTGAAAGCACAAGAAAGAAGCAAAACTTCAAGTCCAGTGATGCCATGCATCCTCTATATAACTTCAATGGAAGCTATTTTTTCTCAACAGGTGAAGATGGTATGAAACTTTCATGGAACATAATAGATTCAAAACATGAATATTGATGTAACTAGCTAAAAGTCAGCGACAAGAGTTGATAAAAACTGTAGTTACTCAGCTATGATTATTGAAGAACAAAAATAAGAGATATATGATCTATGGAATCAATATGTCTAGGAAATTAGAAAATTTTAAATTAAAAAAAAAATGCAGTAGTACCTTTAGAAAATTTTACAATTTTAACTATAATAAAAAAAATAAAAAAAAAACAAAAAACAAATTTTATGCATCTAATATATGATAATAAACTTGTAACTTAGCTTTTAGTTATATGTCATGCAACATATTACCACTCAAAATGAAGAAATGGAACCTAACAAGAAATTTAATAAATTTGTAAACTAAGATAATAAACTTTGTTATAAATTTATATGGTTATTTCTAAATATTTTTTTAAATTTTATCCCTTTATTAATATATTATTCATAAATATTTTTTTCTTACTACTGAAAATATATTTATTACCATATCATTAATATATAGATATTCTTTAATATATATTGCTAGTAATTGTAATTAAATATTTGTATTTTTAATTGAAAACTTATGATGTCGTATAAAATTTTAAAATAGTTAATTTGTAACTCGATTATATTTAAAGCTTTTTTTGTTTAGAATTTTATTTTTTAGATCACCTTTACATAAATGTTTATTATCCTCTTTTTACATGTTTTGTTTTACATTACATATATATACCAACAAATCGTGTCATTTGCTTTTACGTCAAACAAGAAAAAAATATACGTTTCATTTTTTATTGAAATATTTTTACTAAGCATTTATTTATTTTTAAATCTACGTTACATAATTACTGATATAATTCATTCATTATATCATTCATTACTGTTAAAGATTATCCTATTTGTTTGAATTAATTATGCAATTGTCCTTAAACCTTTAATACTTAGTCCAAATTTAAAAATAATTAATTAAATGTGTTAAAATTTAGAAGTTAACTAAACAGTGTAAAAGATAAAAAAAAAAAAAATTATTCAATGCTAACTAAACAATGTAAAAGACAATTTTTTTTTATTCAATGTTAGTGAAGAATGTGTTGAAATTTTAAAGTAAACTAAACAATGTGTTGAAATTTAAAAGTTAACAATGTGATGGTTGTGGACATAATATTACTAAAAAAATTAAACCACCAAAATGTAAAAATTCAACAACCAAGCCTATTGGTTTTAGTCGTCTTTATACATATTATGCTCACTAGTTTTATTTTGATATTAACTTTTCCAAATTCAAGTATTGTTAAAAATACTACAACTAATTGAAATCTGTTTTTTATGAAGATTATATTATTTTCATATTAATTCACGTTAATGTGTCACAGCATACACTTGGGATAGGAAGCCTGCACAATCTGTACCAAAGTGTTGATAATTTAGATGAAAACTACTTCAACTCTAAAGTATGTAAACCAATGTCGTTAAGTCCTCTTAGTGCAGCTGAGTCTGATTTGGTTAAGCTGAAACTTAAACTTGTCAATTTCGCAGACGTGAGTTACTATCGTTGTAATTCTCCGACATTCATCTCTTCCAAGCACAAACAATTGAGTAATTATGAGAATTATATGTGTAAATGTGGAAATTCTATGGACTGCCAAATTAAACTGTTATCAGAAAACGACCACGGTGTTTTCCTGAAAGGAAATGAAAGATTTCTAGTGAGTGATGATTTAAAAGTGATGCCTTATTCGTCTACTGAAGCAAGTTTATCTATGTTTGCCCAGCTTGGCATCAAGGATATGAGCAAAATTGAAATTCAGACATTCTATGTTGGAGTAAATGAGGTAAGGATTGACAAATCTCAAGTTTCTTTTACTGATTTTTCCATAGTGTGTGTGACATCAATATGTTATATTACCTTGACTTCTCTTTTCAGGTTTTGAGTTTGCTTATATGCTCATTAGTATCAAATACACCCTTAACTGAAGTTCTTCTGAAACATAAACCAGAATCATCATTTGATTTGAGCAAAGTTTATCCCTTCATTCTAGGTAGATATGAATTGAAAAACTATGTTGATACGAAAAACGAAGCAATAATTATTTTGAAGCTTTTTGTTAGCAAATCTAAGATTAAGGTTTGTTATGCTGAAGTGAAAGATGACTTTGTCAATTTACTCTTTAGCTTCCTAACTGTTTCTCTTGGCCATGCATTGAAAAACGTACAACTCAGCCATCCTGACATAGGATGCTTCAATTTGTACAAGAGCGTTAACGATCTTGACAAGTCGTTGTTCAAGTCAAATGTCCAAAGGGAAATGCTACTTGATCCCAAACTTGCCCTTGGTTTTGGTTGTGGTAATGATTTATTGGGAATACAAGTAACACCTGATGTCTCATATTATTATGCATGTGACCACCATGTTCCAAAATCTTCATGGCAAAAATATAGTTCCTCTAATTCATATGTAAATACAAAAAAAATTATCAGTTGTCATAATTCTCCCGGGTATACTTACCCGAGTTCAATGACGGTTATGAAAACCTAAAGTGATAGATGATAAGATTTTATTGATTAAGTTGACCGCAGTAAGAACTACTTCTCCCCAAAACTCACTAGGAATTGAAGATGACAACAAAAGTGAACGAGCAATTTCAATAATGTGCCTATGTTTCCTTTCAGTAACACCATCTTGCTCAGGAGTGTCAGTACAAAAAGTTTGATGAATAATTCCATCTAAAGCAAGCAAATAACAAAATTTATTGGAAGTATATTCACCACCTATATCATATCTAAAACACTTAATAACAACATAATGTTGTGTTCTTACTAGAGTTCTAAAGTTATTATAAATATCAAAGAAATCATAACGACGTTTTATAAGATATATCCAACAAAAATGAGTATGATCATCAATAAAAGAGACATAATATTGAGACCCTCCTTTTCAAACAATAGGAGAAGGTCCCCACACATCAGAATGAACTAAATCAAAAGGTACAACATAATAAGAAGTACTTTTATTAAAAGATAATCCATAAAATTTTGCAAGTTTACAACCACTACAATTAGAAATATCATGAGCTTGCAAATTTTCTAAGACTCCAGTAGAAGCTAAGTATTGTAAACGAGAAGCTAAAACATGACCAAGACGTGAATGCCATAAATAAAAACTAAAAGATGAAGAACACAATCGAAAAGAAGAAAGGTCAACACACTAGGAGCTACAAATTTTGGTAACCTTAGCTCATCCAAAACATATAATCCCCTCTGCCTACGGCCTGTCCCAATCAGCTTCTGGGATTACAGATCTTGCACATGACAGGAAGTAAAAGAAAAGAAAACTGAGCAACCAGAATCACACAATTGACCAAAAGATGCAAGGTTTTGTGAAAGCTTAGGAATATAGTAAACATTATGAAAAGATAAATGAGAATTGACAACAAAATTAACACCTGCTAATGGCATAGAAGTACCATCAGCAGTCATGACAGGTACAGATGATGTAGGGCACAAGGAAGTAAAAAAATTTGGATTAGGAGACATATGGTGGGAAGCTACAGAATCCAAAACCCAAGTTAAAGAGGATATACCTGAAGAACTAGAGAAAGACTGACCTATTGTAGAAGAGACAGACATGACATGCGGCTGCGTATCAAGAAACCTTTGAAACTGCTTGGTAAGGGTAGCCAATGTAGAATTAGAGGATGAGGATGAAAGATCAGAGGATTTTGATTGAAGTACAACTATTGCAGTATTAAATTACGGGGGGCAATACAGACGTGGTTGTAATTGATTACCAAACTGTGGAGACCTAAATTGGTGCTTTTGTTGAAACTTATGTGGTTGTGATTGATTGCCAAATTGATTTGGTGCTCAATTCAATTTAAGACACTGAACTTTTCAATGACCATTTTCTTTACAAAAGTTGCAGGTATCAAACCCAACCTTTGTATAAGTCTTGTTCCTATAATGAGCAGAAGGTCAAGAAGAAGCTGCAAATATAAAAGGATTAGGTGGTGGGAGAATTCCTTTTTCAGCTTGAGACTTAAGGCATATTTCATCAGCCAAAAGCTCATTGACCACTGAATCAACTGACAGAATTGGGCTACGGTACAAAATGGAACACGAAGGCCCTCAAAATCATCTCGAAGTGCCATTAAGAATTGAACTAGCGTTGTTTCTCTCTACAAGCAATATAAGGTACACAAGCTTGAAGTTCTGCTAATTCTATTAGAGTTAATTGATCCCAAAGGTTTGTTATTATTGAATAAAACTTTTGAATACTCATGTTTTTCTGTTCAAATAGCTCGAATATCTAATTCTAATTGGTATTGCTTTGCAAAGTTTGATTGTGTTTACAGTCTTGCAAGATGTTCCCAAACTTACTTTGTGTATCATATTTTGCTAATTGGGTACCTATTGAGTGTTCAACATAATTGTTTATCCAAGTAATAATTTTTAAATTATCTACTTTTCAAATATCTAGCAGAGTTGCATAATCAGTCTTCTCTACCGTAGGTTTATTCACAATTCCACATACATAATCACATATCTTTTTACCTTTGAAAAAAATTTTCATCACATAACTCTAATGCGAATAATTCTTCCCATCTAACTTCGCACTAATTGACTGTAGCAAGTCATCTTTACCACCAACAAATCAAAAACTTCCAAATTATCAAATCAAAACAAAAATTTTAATATTGCAGTTCGAACAAAAAAAATCCAAAAATAAAAAAAAATACTTATCTAATGTAAAAGGTAAAACTCGTCAATAATACAAATAATGTTGTGATGCCACACCTCAATTGCTTGATTATTTAATTTCTGTCCTCTTATCTTCTTTCTTATATATATATAAAATATATACACACATATGTATTACCGTTGACCTCTAAATATTAGTTACCTTCTGAGAACATGAAAGACATGCTAAATATTAATTAAGATATGACATACTGATGAAGTAAATGAAAAATTCCAGAATTCAGATTCTACCAGACGTCTTAATCTCACTTTAATTTTGATCAGTGCTCAGTCCTCCGTAGCCGATCAAATTTTTTTTTTTTTATATTCAACTGGATCTGCAAATTAAATCTATAATTTTTTTAATAACTTGACTATAGTACCATAATAATTATTCAGCCTAATATTTAAAAAAAATACAAGAAAAAATAGAAAGGAAAAGAAAGAAGAAGTTAGAATTTATTAGAATGTAAAAATGTTCGTAAATATTACAAATTAAACATTTTAAAGAAAAAATAAATAAGAAAAGAAAAGAACTAAAATAAACACATAATAAAACATTAAATTATTCTAATACTCCCGGGTATAATTACCCGAGTTCAACTACGGTTATGAAACGATACAGGGAGGGAAAAGGTGATAATGATGGATATTTGAGAGGACCAACAAGTTTTACAATGACTGATAATTTAAAGATAACACCTATATCTTCAACTTAAGGATTGTCTGCTATCAAGGATATGAATGTGCCTTTGAGTAACATTGAAGGGAAAATCGTTCTTCTGAGCAAAAATGAGGTGAGTGAAATTTAATACATCATTGAAATTAATTTCAGTAAAGAAAAAAACATTTATGATTTTTTCTACTTTTTGGAGCAACTTCTTGTTTATACGAATATTGTTTAGATGTGTATATATATTTGTGACTCGTGAACATTGATAGTTGGCTGAAATGATGCTTAGAAGCTATCTTACACTTGTTCTAATGTGTCACTAGTATTAACTATTGTTGATTAAGTGCATTGTTTACTAATGCAATGTATCATTCTATACTTGTGTGCTTTGCAGGTTATGCGTCTTTTAATAGCTTCTTTGGTTTCAGACTCTGCTCTGAACCCGAGTATAGAGGATGCGAGATCACTATATAGGAATAAACTAGATGAGAGATCATGTCCGTGTTAGAATTTAACCTTTTGGTAAAAATCATCATCAATAACAGATCTTAAAATATTTATGTGTGATCATCAAGAACTAAAATAAATATGCGAAAACGTACTTGAATTCATAGCAACCAATTAACTTTGTTGCAAAGTAGTTTGTGATCTTTCTCAACCATCTCCTTAATTTCTTAATGGGATCGCCGTCTCTATTCAAAATGAAGAGAAAAGAAACACTGTGTTATGATTTGGTATGTTCTATTGAGAAAAATTTAGAATGTACAACTCTAAATTTACTAATATTGGACCCAAACAAGTAAACAAATTACTTGTATTATACCCACAATAAAAGACCCTACAACACTTTCTAAAAACCTTTCACAACTTGAAGAGAAATACAAATAAACACTCAATAAAAAACTCACAACTCACAACTCACACTAAAGACTTATTCTTTTGGAGGATGCCTAACCCAAATGCAATGGAGGGTATTTATAATCCTCTCCATGCAATCTACATCATACAAATATTAAATTAAGAAATAATTCTAGCCACATATTATTACCACATTCTACACACTTCTCCTAAAATATCTCATTTTTACACACTTCTCCTAAAATATCTCATTTCTACATCCTTCTACAATTTTCTCTTAAAAATATATTTCTTCTACATTTATTGAGAAGCTTCCATGGATTGGGCTTTTATTTTTCTTGGGCTAAAATAAAACAAATAGATTGGGGGTTGATCTTCAACACTCCCCCTCAACACCTGCTCTCACTATTTGTACTGTGCCGAGTTGACAGCGAAACATTTCGAACTTGCCAGTGCTCAACCTTTTGTGAACAAGTCCGCAACTTGGTCATATGTCATGATTTGCCTCATCTCAATTTCTTCTTGCAGAACATTTTCTCTAATAAAATGATAGTGCACTTCAACATGCTTAGTTCTTGCATGAAAGACCGGATTCTCCGCCAATCGAATTGCCGACTGATTGTCACAGTATAACGAAACTGCATGATCTACCGGTTGATGTAGATTATTCATGAGTTATATCAACCATGTACTCTCTTGAGCTGCCATTGCCGCTGCTCGATACTCAGCTTCAGTTGTTGATAATGATACCGTTGGTTGTCTCTTGCTACACCAAGAAATTGTTTCGGAACCCAGCTTAAACACATACCCAGTTGTTGATCTCCTGGTCTCATGATCTCCTGCATAGTCAACATCGCAGTAACCAACTAATTTACAATCTCCAACTTTCTTGTACAAAAGACCATAGTCAATTGTACTATTCACATATCTCAGTATTCGTCGAACTGCTTCCAAATGAGGCTTCTTTGGATTTTGCATGTACCGACTCATCACACTAACTGCATAAGAAATGTCAGGTTGAGTCAAGGTTAAGTAGATCAGACTGCCTACCAATTGTCGATACATCGTCGAATCTTCCAAATCTTTTCCTTCACGTGCACACATTTTGGCATTTGGTTCCATCAGCGTCGAAATCGGCTTGCATTCTAGCATTCCGAACCTCTTCAACAAATCTTTGGAATATTTTTGCTGACAAAGAAATATTCCTTCTTGTGTGCGATCAACCTCTAAACCAAGGAAGTGCTTGAGTTGACCAAGTTCCTTCATTTGGAAACAGACTGAAAAATTTTCCTTCGTCCGAAGAATTTCTACCTCATCATCACCAGTTATGATTAAGTCATCTACATAAACTAGCACGATAGCTATCTTTCCTTCATTGGCTTTGACAAACAAGCTAGAATCTGCAAGTGTTACTGAATAACCACTTTGTGTTAGAAATTCAGCAATCTTACCATACCACGCCCTGGGTGCTTATAGAACTCCCGATCCAGCTCTCCATGAAGAAAAGCATTCTTGACATCCATCTGCCACAAATTCCAGTCTTTGTTGGCTGCAAGTGCAAGTAGGACTCGTACTGTTGTAAGTTTCGCCACTAGACTAAATGTTTCATCGTAGTCTAGTCTGTACTGTTGAGAGAAACCATGAGCTACCAATCGTGCTTTATACCTCTTGATTGACCCATCTGGATAACGCTTTATCTTGTAAACCCACTTGCAGAATATGGGTTTCACATCTCTTGCCTTTGGCACTAGATCTCAAGTTTGATTTTGCAGAAGTGCATCGATCTCTTCCTTCATAGCTGTCCTCCACTCAGAATTCTGCGATGCTTCTTCGAACGTCTCAGGCTCTGTTGCTTTTTCAATTATGGCTGCATTGGCGTATTTAGGATTTGGTCGTTGTGTTCTTGTTGACCTTCGGAGTTGAGATTGTGGAGTTGATTCTTCCGTTTCACTAGTGCCAGCTTCTTCGTTTGGTTGTTGATACATGCCAGTTTGCCAAGGATTCTGAGTCTCTCTTTGTTCGACATCATCGTTATTTGGATCTCCTGATTCATCTGAACTTGGTTGGAGTTGGATGGTATGCTCCCCCATCTTCTGTTGCAACTTTTCTCCAAATTCTCTTGAGTCTGGTAGCACCTCCTTCTCTGAAGACCACCAAGAAGACGCTTCATCAAACACCACATCTCGTGAAGTGTAACATCTTTCACTTGTTGGATCGCAACATTTTCACCCCTTTCTTTGACTATCGTATCCCACAAAGATACATCTAACAACTTTCTTGTCAAACTTGCTTCGTAAATGATCAGGAACAAATACA
>CM055641.1:26848866-27156366 GCA_029378325.1 Elaeagnus macrophylla | reverse complement strand
TCGGTGTACAAATGTGATTTTTTAATTTAATCATATGATATAACCCTTCATACATAAAGTTTTATTTTTAGAAGAAAATGAACATTTTTTTTTTTAACAAATGGGTTAAAAATGAAAAAAAAGAAAAAAAAAAAAGAAGGTCATTTATGCACAAAAGATTTTTTTTTTTTTTCATAACTTAAAAATACATAATTTTTTTAAGAATTAAAGTGAACCATTTAAATAAATTAGTGATTTATGCACCGGGTGATATATATTTTTTTAAAATAACAATCATTTTATGAAAAAAAAAAAAAAAAAAAGAAGCAATTTGATGTTTACGGGAAAATGTAGAGTTAATGAAGAAATACAAATTTGTTCTGGAAAGCTGAAACGGCAACCCATAAATGTGTATCTCTGTCCTATGCCTTGACCGTTCATCTTCTTTTATCAGTCCCATCGTCTTCTTCATATGAACAATTAGTGATCGATCTCACCCCCATATAAATTGTCATTTTTCAAAACTAACAAGCACGAAATATCATAGTCTTTTGCAAAGGGTCCAATTTTCAGGTAACACACACTTCATCTAGATTTCTTTATTCGTCCTACAATTTACTTTCTTAATAAAATATATTACAATATTGTTCTCTTCAATTGCTTTTTCTCGACTCTTTTTTTGTATTGGTTACAAACTTGTTCGAACCACACATATTGTATTATTTATTTTATAAAAAAGTTATTGTTTTATTCTAATATGATCTCGTGATTGTGCAGAGCGTTCATATTTCATGGAAAATCAAAATATGATAAAGTTGAAGTTGTTTGTGGACAAGGAGAGAAACAGAGTTATATTTGCTGAATGTGACGCCGACTTTGTTGATAGTCTTTTCATCTTCATGACCGTCCCATTAGGAATCATTGTCTCACTTGCCCGTAATTTATCTCCAACACTTGGTTTAGTTTGCTTGAACAATTTGTACTCAAGTGTTGAAAATTTAGATCACCAATACTTCCATAACAAAGATTGTAGAAACATGTTGCTGAGTCCCCACTTTGCAGCTGAATCTCATTGCCATTCCTTAAAATTAAAAATTGACAAAGTCACCGACGCAAGATATTTTGTTTGTAAGTGCAAAGAAAAGAATCTATCTTATTACGGAGACTATTACTGTACTTGTGGAAGTCAAAAGTTATCTTGGAATGGAGTTACTATCTCTAGTAGTAGTGGTTTCATTAAAGAAATCAAAAGATTTATAGTAAGTGATGATTTAGGAGAAGTTATTCCTAGTTCTATTGAATCTACCATTTCTATGTTTTCAAAGTTTGGTATCACGGATTTGAGTAAAGTTGAAGAGAGGACTTTAAATATACAAGTAAATGAGGTACTTTAACTTTTGTAGTACCTATGTTTTCCGTTTCTTTTTTTGCATTCAGTGTTAATTTGTTGGTTAATTTACTTGATTTCTTCTTTCAGGTTATTAATTTGGTTCTCTTCTCGATGGTATCAAAATCTGTTTTATCTGATGTTTTTCTAAAGGGTAAAAAATTATCTGATCAATTGGAAAATTTTGATCTTTTACAAGGTCAAACCCTTGAATCTGATAGGGTTGGAAACAGGTCTAATATTGACAGTGAGACTGTTGTGAAGCTTGTAATTAGCAAATCGAAGAATAAGGTATTATTAGCTGAAGTGAAGGATGATTTTGTTAACATAATATTCAGTTTCTTGACTGTTCCACTTGGTCATGTTATTAAACAATTGATCGGTTTCTCTAAGAATAGATGCATTGCTCGACTCTATGGAAGTATTCAGAATCTTGATGATCAGTGTTTTAAATCTAGTAATCACAAACAAATGCTGGTCAATCCCAAAATTCTCCCTGGTTTTGGCTACTGTATTGATTTAATGGAATTAGAAGAAACCCCTCATCCTTCTTTTGGTCCAAGGTATAATCATTTGACATTCATGGATCTATGCAAAGGTGACAAAGGTGGATACCTGACCGAAGATTTCTTGTTCACAGTTACTGATAGCATGTTTGTTTCACCTTTTTCTTCAAGTGATGTTGTTTTCATTTTTAAAGAGTTGGCCTTGGATACTAGTGATATTGAGTGGCATACTCTTTATGTTGGCAAAGAGGAGGTATGCACACTTTTGCTTTTTAATTACATCTCCTATACCTTACCTTACTAATATTTGTTTTACATAGGCTTGAATCATCTCTAATTGTTTTATCTAGTGTTGATAGCATTACCTTTTTTTAATTTTCTATCATCTTAAATCTCTTCTTGTTGATTTCTTATGAATTATTGGTTTTTTTTATATATATATATATATATAGGTTTTGCAGCTTTTGGTTGCTTCTATTTTTTCGGAATCTGCCTTAACCAATGTCTTCATTGGGAAATTAAGCAACAAAAGTGAGGGAGAAAAGTTTATCAAAGTAAAGAGTGAAAGGACTGGATGTTGATAAATCAAGAATCAAGTCTAGCGATAATGTGCGAGTTTTGAAATTATCCACTAATGTATTACAGTTTTTTTTTGCTAAGATTGGTGTTTATACATGGTATTTTACTTTCAATTTTCTATGTTGTGCTACAACTTCAATTACTTAATATAAATTTCCTTTTTTTAAATTTTTTTATTTAACATTTTAAACATTGATTTTTTTTTTTCTTTTCGATTATGACTTTTCGTCTGTTTATTTTCAACCCTACCATTTTTTTAACCCTACTTTTATTCAACCCTACCATTTCTTTTAACTCTACTTTTTCTATTAACATTGCTTCAATGGCTTCACTTTTCATCATTATCTATTCAATCAGTTGTAATTCTAATCATAATGTTTTTTGATTTTTTATACTTTTATTTAACCACATTATTGTATTATTACATTTGTTGTTTTATGAATGCGATCCGAGACAATTAAATATTGCTAATGGGACCTTTTATTTCATTTTAGGGTTAGAAAGAACCTTATATATATATATATATATATATATATATATATAAAATTGATTATTGTTTGGCAAATGTTAGTAGAGTATTTTCCAATAAATGATCCAAACCTTAATTATATTGATTATTTTTAACTAGTTAAGTAATTTCGTTTTCTAAAAAGTTTATTTATTTTCATTAGAATGGAAGAAATGTTATTTATTATTTTTGGTATATTCTTATCAATTATATTAAGTATTTTTTTTATCAAGTATTGAGTACTAATTTTTAATTTATGTACATAAAGTATTAAATTATCACTTACTCTAATAATAATAAATAACACATAACAATACATTACAAATAATGAATATGTCTCCAATTTTTGGTTCTTCAACTTCTAATTTCATAAATTTTGGTTTTAATTTTATGCTCTAATTGAAATCCCTTGGTATTCTCAAAGTTAGAGTAAGCAAGAACATTGTTATAATTAAGTTGATGAATTAGATAATAATTTTTAATAGCTGCTTTTAAAAAGAAAAATCAAAAGAAAGAAATAAAGAGAGAGAAAAGAAAAAAAGAGAAGAAAACAAAAGAAAAGGAAAGAAAGAAGAAAGAGACATAAAAAGTGAGAAATAAAAGCAAGAGTAAAGAAAAAGGCAGAACAAAAGAAAGAAAAAGAATAGAGAAAAAAATATATTATCAAATTATTGAGAGATACTAGTGTAAAAAAAATTGTACAAATGTTTAGTGACCGACTCCAGTCACTTTTTTTTTTTCTTTTTTTAAAAAGGAACATATTGTTTTAATTTATATTATTTTATTTAAATTTAATAAAAATTATCTATATGATAAGTGACGTTGTTAAAAGTAAGTTAATTTTTTTATTTACTTTTATTTTTTAACATAATAATTTTATACTTATAAATATCTTATATTATATGCAATTTTTTTTTAATAAACTTAGAAAGTTATATAATTTTACCTTTGACTTGTGAACATCTAATTAACTCTTTTTTTTTTTTTTAAAAAGCATGTATCTAATTCTTATTAATTTTAACAATATTTAATGAAATTAAGTCAAAATATTGTGTCAATAATAGGTTTAATTAACTAAAAGCTTTCGTTTAATTATCCGATTAATTTGTTAAAATCTGATTTTTTAAATGGGTTAAACGAGTCGACATATTTACTATCAAACTCATATAAGGTCAACCCGAACTTAAATGGGAGGGTCGTGTTGAGTTTGCAGATCGTGTTAAAAAGAGAGTTGTATTTGCTGAATGTGACAATGATATCCTTTTTAGCTTCCTTGTGCAGTTGGGAACGATTGTCTCTCTTTTCTACTCAAAATATGGAAACAGTAATTCAACATTGAACTAATCGTCTACTTTTGGTTGCATGCGCAAAGTTAACACCAGTATTGATGAAATGCGTCCTTGGCATTTCTGCCATGAAGCGAGAAAATACATCTTGCTAAGTCCCCGTAATGCAGTCGAATCTCTTTGTGAAAGTAAATGTGAAGTTACTTTCACAATGAATCGTCAAATTTAGCATAAAAATTTGATAGTAAATACTAAATTGAATTCTTATATCTTGGTAGCAAATATTAAATTGAATTCTTATCCTAAATACAAAATTAAATTTTTATTTTTTTTAATGGATGATAATAAGAGTCAAATTTTTAACTGTAGTCATGAAAGGCTTTTGTGTTGATGATTCATATCATATGCTTAATTTGATGGAACTTGAATTGGTATCTTGTGTCTTTGTGCGTTTCCCTTTGTTCGCTTTAGGGGTCTCCAATAATAATAAATTATTACCTACTAAATTATCACTTATTTTAATAATAATAAATAACACATAATAATATACTAGAAATAATGAATATGTCACCAATTTTTGGTTCTTCAACTTTTAATTTCATAAATTTTGGTTTTAATTTTATGCTCTTATTGAAATCCCTTGGTCTTCTCAAAGTTAGAGTAAGCAAGAACATTGTTATAATTAAGTTGATGAATTAAATAATAATTTTTTAATAGCTTCTTTTAAAAAGAAAAATTAAAAGAAAGAAATAAAGAGCGAGAGAGAGAAAGAAAAAGCAGAAGAAACAAAAGAAAAGGAAAGAAGAAAGAGACAAAAAAAAAAAAAAAAAAAGTGAAAGAAATAAAAGCAAGAGTAAAGAAAAAGCAGAACAAAAGAAAGAAAAAGAACAAGAGAGAAAAAATATATTATCAAATTATTGAGAGATGTTAGTGTAAAAAAAAAATTGTACACTTTTTATGTTTAGTGACTGACTCGAGGCACTTTAATTTTATTTTTAAAAGGAACATATTGTTTTAATTTATATTATTATATTTAAATTTATAAAAAAAATTATATATGATAAATGATATAGTTAAAAATAATCTTATATTTATAAATATAATATAATATATATTTTATATTATATGTAAATTTTTTTAATAAACTCACATTAGAAAGTTATATGATTTTACATTTGACTTGTGGATATATAATAAACTTTTTTTTTAAAGAGGGCATATATCTTCTTATTATTAATTTTAATAATATTTAATAAAATTAAATTAAAATATTATATTAATAATAAATTTAATTATCTTTTATTTAATTATTTTAATTATTAAAATAAAATTGAATAATGAATAAAAATTGTTATATATACAAATATAACACTATCTCAATTATAATAATTTTTTATTTATTTCAATTTAGTGTGTTTGATTGTACTCATCATTAATATCGTATTGCATTAATTCAAATACATCTCTAATTTATAACATTTTTTTATAATAAATAATTATATTCTCTTTTAACAAAAAAAATAAAATTAATTGCATAGCATAAATTTTTGCATACATAAATTTTTATTTTTAACCATCTTAGTAAAAAAAAATTATATATTCAAGTGAATATATACTTTTTAACATTGTAAAAAAATGTACATAGTTTTTTTTTTTTTTTAATATTATAAGAAAATGAACATATTTTTTTTTTATTAAAGATGTTAAAAATGAAATAAGTTGAATAACTAAATTATTTATGTATGGGAGATAAAAAAAAAAAAAAAGAGTTATATACGCAAAAACCAAAAAGATGATATATTTGTAAGTATAAGATTAATGTATTAAAAAATGGCAGATGAAAGAGAATTAGTTGATTGAAGTCTTCTCATGTGAATATTTTTTTAATGTAAATATAATAATATAAATTAAAGTAAACTTGTTATTTTTTTTAAAAAAATAAAGTGATTTAGGATGAATAATTTAAAAAAAAAAAACTTAAATATTTTAAGTGTAAAAGAAAGTGACTGTATTTCATCCATAAAAATGAATAATACTGATGTAACGATTTAATTCCCTCAAATGATATATATCTGCTGAAAATTAATTTTTTGTCTAATATAGCAAAACGACTGTGTTTTGGCAAGATATAAGTGACACTTTTAACCTCCAAATCTAACGCAGAAGGAAATCGAAAATGTCGTAACTGAAGGTTCATAAAATTTCCCACTGGAGAAGAAGAACAGTTTATGGAATTTGTATATTCACATTTGCAGGAAAATGTTATTAAATCTATCGTATATTTATTGGAAGTGGATCGAAATATTTGTGATTCTAATTAAGTTTGATTATTTATGATTCTGATTAAGTTTGATGCTTTCGACTATGTCTGCAATCACCCACTGGAGAAGAAGAACAGTTTATGGAATTTGTATATTCACATTTTGTATGTACAGGTTACATACATATTTATGTTGTATGTAACCTGTACATTCACATTTTGTATATACAGGTTACCTGTACATACGAACTGTTCTTCCTGCAAAATGTGAATGTACAGGTTACATACAAATTTATTTCGACTATTGTTGTTTGAACAGCTTACAAAATGTGAATGTACAGGTTACATACAAAATGTGAATGTACAGGTTACATACAAATTTGTATGTATATGTTACATACAAATTTGTATGTACAGGTTACATACAAATTTGTATGTACAGGTTACATACAAATTTACATACAAAATAAATTTGTATGTACAGGTTACATACAAAATAAATTTGTATGTAACCTGTACATACAAAATGTGAATGTACAGGTTACATACACATTTATTTTGTATGTAACCTGTACATACAAAATGTGATTTCGAAGGAAACACGGAAATGACGAAGTTTTTACAAATACTCAGATAAATGGATATTTTGGTAAAAATCATATATATTATATAAATGAAACGGTGAGTTTAAGTCTAAAAAGTGCTATTTAAGTTCAAAAAGCTTTTTTGTTTAAATCTGTGTTATTTGAGTAATTCACTGTGATGTAACATTTACAATGCTAATATATCGTTTAACCTTGGATGACGGATATTACTTGTGTTCTCTATCAGATATATATTTTACACTCAAACATTGCTAATGGCACCTTTTCTCTCATTTTAGGGAGGAAATTCTGGGCTTGAATCTGTCGTACTGTATCATTACTGATCAAACAATAATTTTTTTTTTCTTTTTCCTTTTTAAAAGCAAGAAGTAAGCCAATTTCTATCATACTTTACTATTTTCGATGGCCAATAAACAAAAGGACGCTATGAGCCTGAAGGTTTTGGTAGACAAGGTGAAGAACAGGGTTATTTTTGCTGAATGTGATGCTGATTTTGTTGATATTTGTTGGAAAAATATTATTAATCTGTGGGGTCACACATGTAATTTTAATTGTGCTATGCTATCTTATAATTTGGCCAAATAAAATGTGATCTATAAAGTTTAATTTTGGCTATCGGGTATTAAATTATCGTGGAATTAATGTGTAGAGACCGGACTTGTATTTTTAAGTTGATGAGGGGCCAATTTAAAAATACCAATAATTGGTAACTGCCTTTGGCAGTTATCTATATAAAGGGGTCATGATCCCCATTTGAGCGTAGTGCTTGTAGAACACAAGTTTTCTCTGTATCCCCATCAACAGAGAAAATCCATTGAGACAACTACGCATCAATTGGAAGATCTGAACCTGTTCGACAGAAGAACGCTATGGATTCTGGTACGCTTCTGCTATAATCTCTTCTTCTTCTCTTGATTCAACATAGGATCTAGAAAACATGATTTTCACTTTCGGTAAACAAAATTCTAACAAGTGGTATCAGAGCCTACCCATGTTTGATTCAAAAGAATCTATGAATTTTAGAGATTAATTTATTTTATTTTATTTTTAACAAAATTTGGTTGGTGCGTCGTGAATGTTGTTGTGTGGTTACTGTTTTCTTCATGGATTCTGTTATATATGTTTCAGATCGCATCCCCAATTGTTTGTTTATATATGCCACAAAATCTGACACACGTTAATATATATATATATGCTTCACGAACGACATCCTTCTGATAGGCTTTTACATAAACTATGTTTCACGACAGTGAGATTAATATCAGGAACGATTGGTAATTGTTCCTGCAAAGTCAATTTTTTTTTTCTTGCAGTTTTAAAAAAAAAAAAAAAAAAACGTGACAGAACCCAACTTATTTTAGGATATATACAAAAGTGTCAGAACCCAACCGCAATCTATCTGATATATATATATATATATATAATATACGGTTTAGAATATATATATATTTATATATGTAATATAAAGATTGGATGAGATTATATATATATATATGTAACTGTCCTTTTCAGTTTCTCCTACATCGTTCACAGCCTCACTTTCGGTTTCTTTTTTTTTTTGGAGCAACTACACATAAAAAAAAAAAAAAAAAACTTGCGAAACAGTTTTTTAAGAAACCGTACATACCCACTTTTATGATAACTGTTTCTTTCTTTTCCATTGTAAGAACTGAGTTCTCTGATGGTATTTATATATAATATACTGTTTCGGTATTTTACAGTTTAGTTTATATATATATATATATGCACTGTTTCGGTGTTTTACAGTTTAGTTTATATATGTATATATATATAGTTTTGATGTTTTATATATATAAATAAATTAAATTTTTTTTAAAAATTTTGATTAATTATATACAACATTTTTTTAACACTTATTTGGTATTCTAATTACATTAATTTATACAAGATGTCACCAAAGTGACCACTCTTGTGTATATTGATTTTAAGGGCAAGGGTAAAAGGAAGGATAAAGGAAAGGAAGTTGCTGTTCCTAAGGGTCCAGTGCAAAAGAAATAGAAAAGTAATGACGATTGTTTCTTCTGTGGTAAGCCTGGACATCAGAAGAAGGAATGTGCCAAGTATAGCGCATGGCGTGAAAAGAAAGGTATAATTCCTGTTTTGGTCTGTTCTGAGATCAATTTAGCATCTGTACCAAGAAACACTTGGTGGGTAGATTCTGGTGCTACTACTCACATTTGTGTTTCTATGCAGGGTTGCCTAAACTACCGAGAGCCAATTGATGCTGAAAGACGTATCTTTGTGGGTGACGGCAAGTCGGTGGAAGTGAAGGCAATAGGGCATTTTAGATTGTTATTAAAAACTGGTTGTTATTTGGATTTGAAAGACACTTTTGTTGTACCGTCTTTTAGACGGAATTTAATTTCCATTTCTGTTTTGGACAAATTGGGTTATTATTGTTTATTTGGAAATACTCAGTTTACTTTGTCTTTAAATTCAAATGTTATTGGTACTGGTTTACTTAATACTTTTGATAATCTATATTTGCTGGAAACTGTTTCATCTTATAATGAAACCTTGCATGTCGAGTCACGAGGTACAAAGCGAAAATTAGATAAGGAAACTTCAGCCTCATTATGGCACAAACGCTTAGGTCACATCTCTAAATCTAGAGTTGAGCGACTTGTGTCTGATGAGATTTTGGAATCCCTTGATTTTTCAGATTTTGATGTCTGTGTTGAGTGTATCAAGGGAAAACAGACCAAAATGAAGAAATTAGATGCAAATCGGACTACCGACGTCTTAGAATTGATTCATACGGATATTTGTGGTCCATTCCCTACAGCATCTTGGAATGGTCAACAATATTTTATAACATTCATAGACGACTATTCTAGATATGGGTATCTATTTCTTATACATGAGAAATCACAGTCTTTGGACGTGTTCAAAATATTTAAGGCCGAAGTTGAGTTACAACTCAACAAACGGATAAAGAGTGTCAGATCTGACCGTGGTGGTGAATACTACGGTAGATACGACAAATCAGGTGAACAACATCCGGGACCGTTTGCTAAATACCTAGAGGAATGTGGAATCGTCCCTCAATACACTATGCCAGGGTCGCCTAGCATGAATGGTGTATCTGAGAGACGAAACAGGACTCTTAAGGACATGGTAAGAAGTATGATTAGTCAATCTACTTTACCAGAGTCACTCTGGGGTGAAGCTCTAAAGACAGCAACTTATATCCTGAATTGGGTGCCAATTAAAGCAGCTGCAAAAACGCCTTATGAACTTTGGGTTGGGCGAAAGCCTAGTCTAAAGCACTTGCGTATTTGGGGATGTCCTGCTGAAGCGAGGCCTTATAAACCTCATGCAAGAAAATTGGACTCCAAAACCATTAGCAGCTACTTTATTGGCTATGCAGAACGATCAAGGGGTTACAAGTTTTATGATCCTACTAGTAAGTCTATATTTGAGACGGGAATTGCAACATTTTTTGAGGATGTTGAGTTTGGGAGGGGAAATCGAGTTAGGAACATTGTCTTTGAGGAGGAAGAGGGAGTAATCCCAATTCCTGCTACTACTTTTCTTGACGATGTACAGGTTTTCATACCTGTCATTAATCAAGAGATGAATTCAGATCTTCAACAAGACAATGTTATTCAACCTCTTTCAAAATGAGGTAATTGTTCCAGAGGAAACAATTCTTGAGGAACAACCTCAACAACCTCAAGAACCCGTGCCATTAAGGCGATCCACGAGAGAAAGGAGATTTGCAATTTCAGATGATTATGTTGTATATCTCCAGGAACATGAGGTAGAAAGTGGAATGTCGGAAGATGATCCAATCAACTTCCGCCAAGCCATGCAAAGTTCCAACTCTCATAAATGGATTGAAGCCATGAATGAGGAGTATAAGTTTATGCAAGATAATAAAGTTTGGAAACTTGTCCCATTACCGGCTGGTGCGAATCCCGTTGGTTGTAAATGGATATTTAAAACCAAAAGGGATTCAAAGGGTAATGTGGAGAGGTATAAGGCACGTCTTGTAGCCAAAGGCTTTACTCAAAAAGAAGGAATTGACTTTAAAGAAACTTTCTCTCTGGTTTCCACGAAAGACTCTTTTAGGAGAATTATGGCGCTTGTTGCACATTTTGACCTTGAGTTGCATCAAATGGATGTCAAAACAGCGTTTCTCAATGGTGACATTGAAGAAACAATTTATATGGTACAACCAGAAAACTTTGTATTAGGAGATTCAAAGAATATGGTTTGTAAATTGACGAAATCCATATATGGACTCAAGCAGGCTTCTCGTCAGTGGTACTTCAAGTTTCATCAAGTCATTGTTTCGCACGGTTTTGAGATGAATGTCGTTGATGATTGTGTGTATCACAAGTTCAGTGGGAGTAAGCATATTTTTCTGGTTTTGTATGTCGATGACATTTTACTTGCCACAAATGACATAGGCATCTTGCATGACACCAAGAGATTTCTATCAAAGAATTTTGAAATGAAAGATCTTAGTGAAGCTTCCTTTGTATTAGGAATTGAGATACACCGAGATCGCTCTCGGGGTATATTGGGACTGCCACAAAGGAACTATATTGAGAAATTTCTCAATAGGTTTGGCATGCAAAATTGCAAACCAGGTGAAACCCCAGTCTCTAAGGGAGACAAATTTTGTCTCAGCCAATGCCCACAGAATAGCCTTGAAATTAAAGAAATGCAGAAGATTCCTTATGCTTCGGCTGTAGGGAGTCTAATGTATGCCCAAGTATGTACGCGTCCGGATATTGCGTTCATAGTTTGCATGTTAGGCAGATATTTAAGTAACCCAGGCATGGATCATTGGAAAGCAGCCAAACGGGTTATGAGATACTTACAGAGAACAAAGGAGTATATGCTCACATATAGAAGATCAGATCGGTTAGAGATCATTGGGTACTCCGACTCTGATTTTGCTGGATGCCAAGACAGCAGGAGATCCACATCAGGTTATGTTTACCTGTTGGCTGGTGGGGCAGTTTCTTGGCGGTCTGCCAAGCAAATGCTTGTGGCTTCATCCACCATGGCCGCAGAATTTGTGGCTTGTTATGAGGCATCAAATCATGGAATATGGTTGCGAAATTTTGTCACTGGGCTGCGTATTTTAGAGGGTGTTGAAAGACCACTCAAATTATTTTGTGACAATAAATCAGCGGTTCTATATTCTAATAACAACAAAAGCTCAACGAAGTCAAAACATATTGACATCAAGTTTCTGGTTGTGAAAGAAAGAGTGCAGAGTGGTCAGATTTTTATAGAGCACATTGGAACAAACTCCATGATAGCGGATCCGCTCACAAAGGGACTACCACTCAAGGTCTTTTACGAGCATACTGCTCATATGGGTGTTATCCTGTTTGAGGATACTTTAGTTTAGTGGGAGTTTGAATTTGATTTGTTGCTTTATGTTGAACTTCAGATTTGTTATATACATATATTATTCAGTTTACTTTCTGCAGAAGTAAAGTTTTGGTTTAACACACTCTGTTAAGTAATGTGGTAATACTGATCTCAATAAAGAATAAAGTAGGACTAGTTGAAAATAGACATGTTTGGATCACATTACATGTAATTTTCATGCTACACATCCATGATTGATCTATGTCATTTGGTTGTATTGGTATATGTGACCATTGATAGATTTAGTCACGATAAATGTGACGAAGATCGCTTTGATCCTGTATCAGTATGATTAATGGATGAGATTGTTCGGAAGTACCCTAATTGTGATGGCAATTTCATGAGCTCATAAGGTTATGCACATTTACAAAGTTACATATGTGGCCCAGTGGGAGATTGTTGGAAAAATATTATTAATCTGTGGGGCCACACATGTAATTTTAATTGTGCTATGCTATCTTATAGTTTGGCCAAATAAAAGGTGATCTATAAAGTTTAATTTTGGCTATCGGGTATTAAATTATCGTGGAATTAATGTGTAGAGACCGGACTTGTATTTTTAAGTTGATGAGGGGCCAATTTAAAAATACCAATAATTGGTAACCGCCTTTGACAGTTATCTATATAAAGGGGTCATGGTCCCCATTTGAGCGTAGTGCTTATAGAACACAAGTTTTCTCTGTATCCCCATCAACAGAGAAAATCCATTGAGACAACTACGCATCAATTGGAAGATCTGAACTTGTTCGACAGAAGAACGCTATGGATTCTGGTACGCTTCCGCTATAATCTCTTCTTCTTCTCTTGATTCAACATGGGATCTAGAAAACATGATTTTCACTTTCGGTAAACAAAATTCTAACAATATTCTCTTCAGCTTCTTGACAATTCCACTGGGAACAATTTTCTCTCTTGCTCGCAAGCAATCACCAACAACTAGAATTGATACGAATCGGACCCCCTCCCGAAGTCGGCCCGACACGTGCCGAGAGCCGCGTCTTGAGAAGGGCCTCAAGAGGGTGCAAAATGGCATGCAACATCAAAAACAAGCATGCAAGCACCATGGAAAAGAAGGAGAAGAGTGCAAGTGTCAATTCCAAAAATTGGAGCTGCGCCGCGGCATAGATATTGTGCGCCGCGGCGAGGAAGGTTCTGCATTGGAGGATGGAATTGTCACACATGCGCGCCGCGGCATAGATTTGGTGCGCCGCGGCGAAGGGCGTTCTGTTTTGAATTGAAGAAACGTGTGCGCCGCGGCACAAGAAAGTGGCGCCGCGGCGAGGTAGTTTCTGTTTTGGACGAAGGGGCATGCGCGCCGCGGCATGAGATTCCATGCGCCGCGGCATGACGAGGACAGGCCGAGACGTGCGCGGGCTGACATGCCAGACCTGCGCGCTGACACGGACATGCGCGCCTGACAGCCAGACCTGCGCGCAGATCCTGAATGTGCGCGCCGCGGCATGAACTTTTGTGCGCCGCAGCGAGGCTTCGCGGGTGGCAAACAGAAAGGGGCGCGCCGCGGCATGAATATTTCCCCGCCGCGGCGAGAATTCAAATGTTGTAATTTTTGGACCATTGGATCCAAACCAATGGCCAGGATTTCTTCTAGGTTTTTAGCTTTCATTTATGTCTATAAATACATGTAGCAACTGCCCATTTGTAACAATCAACAAATTTATCAATGAATGAAGTTTTCATGAATGAAAAACAATTTGAAGTGATTTCAAATTGAGAGAGAGCACAAGTGCTTCTCTTGTTCTATCAAAAAACTTATCAAAGGAACTAGCAACCCTTTGTGGCGTTTCGCCTCTTCTTGGCTCGTGGTGCGTATATCCAAGGGTGGAGGTGAGTTTCTTGCTACCATAGTCGAGCATTTTTCGTAGAATCTGCGTGCTAACATTGTTGTCGGGTCATTGTCTGTATTTCTTGTGGTTGCCAAGCCACGTGATTTGGAGGTCATAGGAGTCGTGGCGAGCGGTTCGCATCAAGATTGCGTGAATAATTTGTACACGAGTGTTGAGAACATAGATTTCCAAATTTCCACACTCAAATTTGCAAAACGATGCTACTAAATCCTCGTAATGCTGCTGAATCTCATTGCAGTAAGCTGAAACTGAAAATTGACCAAGTGAAAAACTCGTATTATTACTTCAGCTGTAGAGATCTGTCTTGCGATATTGCATCCTCTTCTAAGCACAAAAAGTTAAGTTATTACAATGGTGTCAATTGTGAATGTGGAAACCCTTTCAATCGTAAGGTTAAAGTGCTTAATGCTGAAGATGGTGGCGCTTTCATGAATAGTTTTAAAAGATTCATAGTTACAGATGATTTACAAGTGATGCCCCTCACTAGTTCATCAAGCCTTTCAATATTTACGGAGCTCAGAGTAGTGGACATGAGTAACATTGAAACAATGATTTTCAATGTTGGAGTGAGTGAGGTAAAAGATACTTGTATTATTCTTATGCCTTCTTGTTTCCTACGAATTATGTTTCAAATGATTTTGCCTTTCAGATATTGGAGTTACTCGTCTGCTCATTGGCATCAAGAACACCTTTGACTGAAGCTCTTCTGAAGCATAAACCAGATATCGAGTTTAATCGTATTTGTTGTGATCTAGTTGAACCTATGAAATCTGGAATGGAAGAGGATATGAAAAATACAAAAGGCAAAATTTGGGTAAAACTTATGGTTAGCAAATCTAAGAATAGAGTTTGTTATGCCGAAGCAGAAGACAATTTCATTAATTTGCTCTTCAGTTTCCTAACTGTTCCACTTGGTCATGTACTAAAACACACACACGGCTGCACATTTCAAGGATGCATCAATCACTTGTACAAGAGTGCTTGTGATCTTGATGAGCCCTTTTTTATGTCACATAAGCACAAGGGAGTGCTAGTAAATCCCATGCTTGCACCTCGTTTCAGCTACCATAATGATATGTTAGATCTACTGGAAATAGAGGAGTCATCTTTTATAGAATGGAAATATTCGGAAAGTACCGGACATTTTACTGTGGACAAAAGTTTTCCAGATTCAGTACCTACTTTATTGCTTGATCCATACAAAAATGGCAAAAGTGGTGGATTTTTGATAGGACCAAGAACATTCACTGTGACTGACAGCTTGATTATAGCACCCTCTTCTTTAAGTTTAGGACTCTCTGTTGTTATGGAGTTGAATATCCCGTTCAGTGATATTAAGGAGCAAGTGGTTTGTTTGGGCCATGAAGAGGTGAGTAAATTATTAGACCATTTTAGTTGCTAAATATACCTTTTGTTTTTATTTTTTTATTTTTGATGCTTGTTACCATTTTAATTTAAATGGTTTATTCTGTCTTGGGTTGAAAAAGAACAATCTCTTCTTTAGATGTGTATTTTTTTGCAATATGTATTTGATAGTTATTCATGTTGAGGCCTATATGTTAACTGTGACTAGTATGATATAAGTTCCTTTGTTCTCACTCACGATATATTTTTTGTTTTACAGGCTTTGCGGCTTTTAGTGGCTTCATTTAATTCAGAGTCTGCTCTAACTAATGCCTTCATTGGAAATAAGAGCAAAGGCACTCATGACTTCTTGGTTAGACCAGCAAGAGTGAGACAACGGGAGGATATTCACTGCTTTTGGATTTGGAAACTAATTTTCAATCAAGCAGTTACAAAGATGATGAAACTTAAAGCGCCATAATCTGTTTAAGAAATAGAGAATGGGTTATGTTTTTTTTTTTTTTTAAATTAGCTTTAATGTATGAATTTCTCTTGCTTTGGCCTGCTCAATTTCCCTAAATGGGCTAACTCTTGTGCGTACCTCACTTGTTTACCCTGCATAAAACATAAAGGGACTTGATTGTAGAACGTTTGTTATGATTTTTGTCTGATTGGAAATATTTGTTCCACTCCCATCTAATGTTACGGTTAGATTATTGTCTTCCATTGGAGAAGCTCCATTGCTTATATGATAAGTGAGGTGGTTATAATTTGCTCATCTCACAAATGAGTGGTTAGTTGTAATTTTTAAGAAAGCTCATTGCAATAATCGTGTACTTTTTTCTGCAAAGAGTATCACATTAACAATATTCGTACAGTGCTGAATAATTTCTCCCAAAATTAAATAATGAAATTGAGATCTGAGAATTATATGTTAGTTTTATGTTGCCAATTTCTAAGAATGTTGGAACTTGCAATAGTCTAAACCGCTGAGGCTTGCAGTTAGTCCCCATTGTCCATATTGTTGTTTGTGCATGAGTAGGAAGATGTGAAGCATTTGTATGGTGAGTTGTTAAATTACTTTAGAATTCTTCAAGTTCCTAAAAATTGGTTGAAAATATTATTTAATCTGAAAACCTTTGTATCAAAGAGTTGATGCATGTTCTAGAGAAAAAAAAAATTGTGGATGCAGGCACAACTCAAAAAAGTATTGTTTACAATTATTAATTGCACTTGAACGTTTTTGTAGAACGTTTTTTTTTTGTGGTTCCAAATGCAACCATTCCATCTGAGGGAGTCCCAAAAGATGATTTTTCTGTAAGCCACTATAGTTTAAAAGGACTTTCAAATATATATAGCCGTATCCTTTAAAACGAATGCTATAAATACATAAATTTATACTCACTTTTGTACCTACATCAATTATATCTTAACTTTCTTTTTATGCATTTATGGTATTGGAGCATGTAGGAGACATGTGAGTAAGATTGAGGTGTTTAATGTGCAGCTTACGCGCATAAATACATTTGTGTAATTGTGTTTAACATAATTGAATAATGTTGTGTATTTGAGCTCTTGCAATGCTAATGTGTATTGGGCTGTTTGTAAATAGCTTTTTCAGGACCATAATAGACTAAGTTTATTAAAGATTGAACGGAAGGACTGTCATTTTACCTACGATGTATTTATATTTTGAGCTAGGATTTTTGGTGTTGGCTAGTTTATTTCCTCCCTTCTCAGCACCGTGTCGTCTCTTTGTTCTCTCCATTTTTGCTACTCTGTAACTTATATTCATGTATTCTTGAGTGTTTATGAGAGGTTGAGAGTGAGTGTTGGGTTTTATAATCCTCTATTAGTGTTAGGTTTTATTCTCTCTATATAAACAATGTATTTATATAGTGCATATATTTATCCTTTTCAGTATATTAAGCTATGTAATTTAGAAGTCAGATCACTTTAAATCTATTATTTTTTGATTGTTTCTTGTTTTATGTTTTTGTTTTTTTATCTCGTTGATTTCAACAATCCGTTAAATTGCTATTTTGTGTGCGTTCTTGTGAAATAAAATAGTTGAAGTCGTAACATTAACACATGATAAAATTATCTAAAAAATTAAATTACTTGTACATTTTTTAAACCTAACAAAAAGCACATGCCAAGAGCAAAGTGAAAAAAAAATTATTTAACAATAAATAAACTTGAAAAAAGTAAGGCAATTAATTTTAGAATAAATTATTTGAGTAACTATTCTATATAATTTTTTAATATAATTAATATTTAACTAATTTATATTATTTATTTTAAATTAAGATTAGGAAAATGTCGATAAAAATTGATATTTTAAAAATGTTATTTCTTAAAAAAATAGCTGAAAATGATGATCGATAAAGTTGATATATTATTCCTTTTAAATTAAGATTAGAAAAATGTTGATAAAGATTGATACTTTAAAGATGTTATTTCTTCAAAAAATAACTAAAAATGACGGTCGATAAAGTTTGATACAATTTAATTCAGAAACCAATCATAAGGATTCAAGTGATGTTTTCTATTTTTTATTATCTTTTTTTTTAATAACAAATTGCACACTTTCTATTAGGGGTGTCAATCGTGTCGTGTTCGTGTCGTGTTTGTTCGTGTTATTCGTGTCTTGTTTTCGTGTTGGTTGGCACATTAAAAAATTTACTTGAATTTTTTTTGTGTTACTTATTTATAATAGTAAGAAATAACAAAACCTTTAAGAACATAAAAAAATTATTGATCAATTCTTACTAAAAAAAAATTCGTATCGTGTCGTGTTGGATCGTGCTATCGTGTCGTGTCAGAAATTGTCTACCCCTACTTTCTATGTAAGAATAAAGTGAATTTTGAGACTAAGGAAAAAAAAAAGTGGATATTGAGAGTAAAAATGAAAAATAGATGTTCCTGTTTAGTTATTTTTTATTATTTGCTTGATTTTTGAAAAATAATTTGCTATTTTATTTTGATATTTAAATTAATGACAACAATAATTATATTAATTTAAATGAATTGGTAGGTAATATTTATGGATCATTTAAAAAAATTAAACAATATTAAATTATAAAAAAAATTCAAAAATCAAATTCTATTAATTTAATTAAACTAAATAGAATAAAATAAAACAATTACAAAATAATATTTCTAAAATAAAAAATTTCTTTTTCCTCTAAAACAATCAAATTCACATACTAATTTATTTTAGTTAATAAAAAATTCATTTCGAAAAAATAATTTTTCTTTCTTTCTTTTACAAATTGTATTACCTTATTAGCATGATTAATAATGTCAGGACATCAGCTACAATCAAAATAAGTTATAAAAAGAATATTTACTATTCAATGAGTAAATAATGTGTACACTAGATTAATTGCATTGAAATTATTTTAACTTTACAGATATATTACTACATAATTCAAAAAAATGCTTACACTAAACATATATATAATTAGTTTAGAGTACTACTTCATCTCTACTATATGAGTAATAAATAATTTAAGGTAATAATATTGCCATATTTGTTATTGTCATACTAAATTGTATAAATCGTCTATTAAATTTATTAAATTAATTATATTTTACTAATATTATTGCTTATTAAATTTATTATTAAATAATTTTTATAATAATAATAATTTAAGTTATAATAATATTACTATTCATAATTTATATTAATAGAAATAGCTTATTGAGTGCATTAAAATTTAAAACATAAAAAATTATTACTTTTTTTTTATTGAGATATAATTATATCTAAAGTGGCCTTTCTTACATTCCTATTTTTATTAAAAATATTTTATTTTATCACTTGAACGATCAATATGTTAAAAAGAGTGTTCTTACATTGCATAACTAAGATCATTGCTATATTTGAGGTTAATATTTTAAATTAATTAATTCATGTTATTTATATACTTTATATAACATTTGAGGTTAATATTTTAAATTAATTAATTCATATTATTTATATATTTTATATAATATTTGTATGATATTAAAGCTTAAGTGAATGAATGAGTCAATAATTTATTTTTTAATTTTCTCTTTAAAAAACAGAAAAAAGAAAAGAAAGAAATTTTTAAAAAAAGAGAGAAAGGAAAAGTAGAAGAAAAGAAAAAAAAGTAGGAAAGAAGAGAGATAAAAAGTGAAAGAATTAAAAGGAAGAGACAAGAAAAGGCAGAACAAAAGAAAGAAGAAAAAATAAAAAAAAAAAGTATAACATAATAAGGTTAAACTATCGAGGGATGTTAGTGTAAATTTTTTTTTTTTTTTAAATTGTACACTTTTGAGAAAATGGTAAAGAGTATAAATGAATAATACTAATATAACAAGCATCCAAACTGATATCATTTAACCTTTGATGCTGATATATTACTTGTGTACTCTATCAGATGTATTTTACACTCAACCATTGCTAATGGCAACTTTTCTCTCATTTTAGGGAGGAAATTCTGGGCTTGAATTTGCCGTACTGTATCATTGTGATAAAACAAGGAATATATATGTATATATATTTTCAAAAGCAAGAAGTAAGCCAATTTCTATCATACTTTACTATTTTCGATGGCCAATAAACAAAAGGATGCTATGAGCCTGAAGGTTTTGGTAGACAAGGTGAAGAACAGGGTTATTTTTGCTGAATGTGATGCTGATTTTGTTGATATTCTCTTCAGCTTCTTGACAATTCCACTGGGAACAATTTTCTTTCTTGCTCGCAAGCAATCACCAATAACTAGATTAGGTTGCGTGAATAATTTGTTCACGAGTGTTGAGAACATAGATGTCCAAAATTTCCACACTCAAATATGCAAAAAGATGCTACTAAATCCTCGTAATGCTGCTGAATCTCATTGCAGTAAGCTGAAACTGAAAATTGACCAAGTGAAAAACTCGTATTATTACTTCAGCTGTAGAGATCTGTCTTGCGATATTGCATCCTCTTCTAAGCACAAAAAGTTAAGTTATTACAATGGTGTCAATTGTGAATGTGGAAACCCTTTCAATCGTAAGGTTAAAGTGCTTAATGCTGAAGATGGTGGCGCTTTCATGAATAGTTTTAAAAGATTCATAGTTACAGATGATTTACAAGTGATGCCCCTCACTAGTTCATCAAGCCTTTCAATATTTACGGAGCTCAGAGTAGTGGACATGAGTAACATTGAAACAATGATTTTCAATGTTGGAGTGAGTGAGGTAAAAGATACTTGTATTATTCTTATGCCTTCTTGTTTCCTACGAATTATGTTTCAAATGATTTTGCCTTTCAGATATTGGAGTTACTCGTCTGCTCATTGGCATCAAGAACACCTTTGACTGAAGCTCTTCTGAAGCATAAACCAGATATCGAGTTTAATCATATTTGTTGTGATCAAGTTGAACCTATGAAATCTGGAATGGAAGAGGACATGAAAAATACAAAAGGCAAAATTTGGGTGAAACTTATGGTTAGCAAATCTAAGAATAGAGTTTGTTATGCTGAAGCAGAAGACAATTTCATTAATTTGCTCTTCAGTTTCCTAACTGTTCCACTTGGTCATGTACTAAAACACACACACGGCTGCACTTTTGAAGGATGCATCAATCACTTGTACAAGAGTGCTTGTGATCTTGATGAGCCCTTTTTTATGTCACATAAGCACAAGGGAGTGCTAGTAAATCCCATGCTTGCACCTCGTTTCAGCTACCATAATGATATGTTAGATCTACTGGAAATAGAGGAGTCATCTTTTATAGAATGGAAATATTCGAAAAGTACCGGACGTTTTACTGTGGACAAAACTTTTCCAGATTCAGTCCCTACTTTATTGCTTGATCCAAACAAAAATGGCAAAAGTGGTGGATTTTTGATAGGACCAAGAACATTCACTGTGACTGACAGCTTGATTATAGCACCCTCTTCTTTAAGTTTAGGACTCTCTGTTGTTATGGAGTTGAATATCCCGTTCAGTGATATTAAGGAGCAAGTGGTTTGTTTGGGCCATGAAGAGGTGAGTAAATTATTAGACCATTTTAGTTGCTAAATATAACTTTTGTTTTTATTTTTTTTATTTTTGATGCTTGTTACCATTTTAATTTAAATGGTTTTATATGTCTTGGGTTGAAAAAGAACAATCTCTTCTTTAGATGTGTATTTTTTTGTAATATGTATTTGATAGTGTAGATGTGGTACCAAGAATGACGTGAAACCAATGCACACGTGGACCAATCACTTGGTAGCTAAGTGTGAATTGTAAACACTGTATTATAGTGAGGAACATATACTCTTTATATATAGTGCAGTCTCTCACTCGAGAGGTGATTGAATTCCTTGTATACCATAGTGATCAGTGTGTGTGGTGTGAGTCTAAGAACCATAGTGAAGATTGTATTCTTTGGTGGTGCAATAGTCAGATGATGTATTAGGAGTATTTGTTATGTGTAACAAGATCAATACATGACAAGTCAATAAAGAATCTAATACAGTTCTGGGAGTGGTGCTATTAATTTGTTTTTTGATCAAACTGTAATTTCCATTGAAGTCTCACAACAAATTGGTATCAGAGCGAGGCAGGAAGTGGGGAGCAAACCATCAAAGACACTCTTGATTGAATCTCGAAGCAAGAAAGGCTGAGAAAGATAATCAAGAATGGGGACACTAAAACTTGACATAGAGAAGTTCGATGGGACTAGAGATTTCGGAATTTGGAGGAAGAAGATGAAGGTTGTTCTTGTGCAACAGAAAGTTTCCATCACTCTCAATGAGAACCCTCAATTTGCAGAAACAGTAACAGTCCAGAAGAAACAAGAAATTCAAGATACAGCCTTCACGAGTATAATCTTGAATCTATCTGACACAGTTTTGAGACAAGTTAATGAGGAGACCACTGCATACAGCCTTTGGAATAGGTTAGAGGATCTCTATTTGAGAAAAACTCTATCTAACAAGATCTACCTCAAGAAAAGGCTTTTTGGATATAAGATGGATACCACTAAGGCTTTGGAAGCAAATCTTCATGATTTTAAAAGGTTCACTATTGAACTATCAAACATTGGAGAGGTAATCAGTAATGAAAATCAGGCAGTGATTCTTCTGAATTCACTACCTGAAACCTTTGATGCTATAAGGGTAGCCATTAAGTATGGCAGGGAGGATCTGACATTAGGAGTGGTGGTTGCTACATTAAGATCAAAGGAACTGGATATGAAGTCCTCTAATAAGACCATGTTTGTTGGTAGTAGGGGAGATGCATTAACTGTGAGGGGGAGATATGACAGAAGTGAGTTTAGACCACACAGGGGAAATGCAAGATCAAAGTCAAAGACCAAGACATCCCTCAGACGTTTCATTTGCCACAAAGAAGGCCATTTCAAGAGGGACTGCTCAGATAAAACAAAGAGATTCAGAGATAAAGAGAGGGACAATGGCTCTGCAGAGGCATCAGTTGCACATGATAGATATGAAAGTGCAGAGGCTCTAACAGTGGTGGATAGCTACTGCCATCAAGAATGGATCTTGGATTCTGGGTGCTCTTATCATATGACACCCTGTAAAGACTGGTTCACACTATATAAACCAGTATCACATGGAGTTGTGTACATGGGAAATGACCAGGAGTGCAAGGTGGTTGGAAGGGGAGTTGTGACTCTGAAACTGGAAGATGGCTCTGAGAGAAGTTTGGGAAATGTAAGACATGTCCCCAATTTGAAGAGAAATCTAATCTCACTAGGTGAGTTAGTGAAAAGGAAGGGTATGTGTTCAAAGGACATGGCATGGATTTGAAGGTGACTAGAGGATCTATGATTTACTTCAAAGGAGAGTTAAAGAATGGAATCTATGTACCGAAAGGTGGAGACATTACACCCACAGCTACAGTGGCTGAGGAAGAATGTGAAGCAAGACTCAAACTGTGGCACTATAGGTTGGCCCATATAAGTGAAAGGGGGTTACAGGAACTACACAAGCAAGGTGTTCTTGAGAATCTGAGGCTCAGCAAGCTGCTTTTTGTGAGCAGTGTTTGCTGGGGAAGTCAACAAGAGTGAAATTTGCAAGGTCAGAAAAGAACACTGGTGAAAAACTAGCCTACATTCACTCAGATTTATGGGGTCCTACTCAGAGTCTTTCTCTGAGTGGTTCCAGGTACTTTATATCTTTTATAGATGATTTCTCTAGGAAAGCATGGGTGTACACTCTTAAGACTAAAGATGAGACCTTAGAAAAATTTAGAACTTAGAAAAATTTAGAACTTAGAAACTACAAGTTGAATTGCAGTCAGGAAAAATGGTAAAATGCCTCAGAACTGACAATGGGTTGGAATATTGCAATGAAGAATTCAATCAATTCTGTAGGGACTGTGGTATTAACAAGCATAGAATAGTGACTTATACACCCCAACAGAATAGGGTGGTTGAGATGTTGAAATCCCTGAATATCAGGAATAATAACAAGTTGTTGAAATCCCTAAAAATCAGGGATGATAACAGTTTTGAGGAAAATCAAGTTTGGTAGAATAATATCTCTTGTAAATATAAATTAGATTTAGATTTATTTTTTCTGTTATTTTCTAATTATGTAAGTTTCCTATTTAAAGACATCTTTTGTACATAATTCATCAATTCAGAAAATATAACAAAAACATTTAGTTTTGTTATTCCATATGGTATCAGAGCATGGAGGATAACACTAGCGAGTCTCATCCCTCCGATCGTACCAATAAGGAGACGGAGGAGATTATTTTACCGACCGCTAGCATGAACGGCAATTCCGCTCTTCAACTCAATATTGAGAAATTGAATGGAAAAAATTACAGAGAATGGGCTCAGAATATTAAACTGATTATTCAAGGAAAAGGAAAGATGGGGTATCTTACCGGTGAAACAAAAAGGCCCGAAAATCCAACCGGTCTTCAAACCTGGGTAGCTGAGAATTCCATTCTAATTTCTTGGCTAATTCAATCCATGCAGGTTTCGATTGGAAAAACGTATCTTTTTCTTCCAACAGCCAAAGACGTATGGATGGCTGTACGAGAAACATACTCAGACTCCGAAAATTCATCACGAATATTTGAATTGAAAACTCAATTGTGGCAAATGAAACAAGGAAATCTTACCATTACTGATTTTTACACGAACATGCTCGGTCTTTGGCAGGAGCTTGATCTGATTTGTGAAGAGGAATGGGAGTGTGTTGGTGACAGTGTGAAATACAAGAAGAAAATTGAAAATGAGAGGGTCTTTGAGTTCTTGGCCGGTCTTAATCAGGATTTGGACGAAATACGCGGCCGGATTCTTGGTCGGCAGCCATTGCCGACCATTAGAGAAGTTTTTTCCGAGGTACGCCGAGAGGAGCAGCAAAAGAGAGTGATGTTGGCCGGCGGGGGGAGCGACGCCCCTTTCTGCGCGCACGGCACCGCCAATGGTGGAGTTTCCCGCATGCGTGATGGCGTGGGCTGGAGGAAGGCGACGCTGGGCGTTGCTGGTGCTGGTGCGGCGCTCGGGTCTGGCGGTGAGAGCCTCGGGATCGCGCCTGGAGGAAAAATGGGAAATGCAAGAATTAATAAGGGGCTGAATAATTCAATGAGTGGGCCGAACACCCATGGGCCTTCTAATGGGCCTGGAACTAATTCACATGGCTTGGGCCAGGAATATGGGTTGAATGAGCATGGCTCCAATGGGCAGTTTAATGAATGGCCTGAACATCACAGATTTTTATCTCGTGGAGGCCCAAATAATTTTGGATAGAAAAAACGCTCATGGTGTGAACATTGCTGGAAAAATGGTCATACGAAGGATTCATGCTGGGAGATACATGGCAAACCAGCTGATTGGAAACCGAGACAAAGTTTTAAAGCTCGGGGATACCAGGCCTCCTCTAATCAAAAAGTTTCAAACGAGTCAAGCTCAGTATTTAATCCCGAACAAATGGAACAACTCCGACAAATGTTCTCTCAGATTCAGACATCTGGTCAGTCTTCTTATATACCCTTTGGCTCTCTAGCTCACAAAGGTACATTTCTAACCGCTTTAAATACCACTTTAAATTTCCCGTGGATCATTGATTCTGGTGCGTCAGATCACATGACTAGTAATCATCACCTTTTTTCTTCATATACACCATGTGCGGGAAATTTAAAGGTTAAAATAGCAGATGGAACCCTTTCTCCGATTCACGGAAAAGGGAGCATTAAAATTTCTGACACTCTCACCCTTGAATCTGTTTTACATGTTCCTAAACTGTCTTGTAATTTGTTGTTTGTTAGTAAACTCACAACCCATTCCAAATGTTCCGCTAAATTCACTTCCTCCTCTTGTATTTTCCAGGACCTTTCATCGGGGAGGACGATTGGCAGTGCTAAAGAGAGTGAAGGACTTTATTACTTTGAAACGGCAAATGTGAGTGATCAGTATCAAATTGCAAATTGTAATTCTACTTTTTTTCCTAAGACTAATAAGTTTATGTTGTGGCACCTTAGAATGGGTCACCCTAATTTTCAATATTTAAAACAATTGTTTCCTTCCCTTATTTCCAATAAAGAATTACATGATTTGCAGTGTGAAATATGTGAACTTGCTAAACATCATCGCACATCTTTTTCAAAGCCCAAATACACTCCATCTAAACCTTTTGCCATGATACACAGCGACGTTTGGGGACCATCTCGATCACCCAATCGCACACATACAAAGTGGTTTGTCACCTTTATTGATGATCATACTCGTGTTTGTTGGGTGTATCTTCTAAAGAATAAAAGTGATGTTCGCCAAGTCTTCATAAACTTTCATTCCATGGTTCTTACTCAGTTTCAAACCCCCATTCAAATTTTATGCACTGATAATGGAACCGAATATGTTAACCATTTTCTTAGGGATTATCTCTACAGTCATGGTATTGTTCACCAAACATCTTGTGTCTACACCCCACAACAAAATGGGGTTGCTGAACGAAAAAATAGGCATTTGTTAGATATTGCTCGGGCACTTATGTTCACTGCAAATATGCCAGCTCAATTTTGGGGAGATGCAATTTTAACATCTGCCTTCCTCATAAATAGAATGCCTAGTCGAGTCATCTCCTTCGAGACACCCCTACAAAAACTTACACACCATTTTCCAAACAATCGTTTTCCTTTTGATATTTCACTTAAAATATTTGGTTGTACAGCATTTGTACACATTCATCCTCACGACCGTGGCAAATTAGATCCTCGAGCCCGAAAATGTGTATTTCTTGGCTATTCTCCTACTCAAAAAGGTTACCGGTGTTATGATCCATTGACCAAAAATGTGTTTACAAGTCTCGATGTCACCTTCTTTGAGACCACCCCATATTATCAGGCCAAAACTCATCTTCAGGGGGAGCATATCAATCTTGAAGACCAGTTTTGCACCTTTGATTTTTCTCTCTCAAAAGACCTTTCATCTCAAAATGTTATTGAACTTCCTGATCCTGATACACCACATCGTGTCGAACCACCCCTTACAGAACTCCATTTAGACTTAGTAGACTTAGGGAAAAATGCAGGAAATCAAGAGCGTAATGAGATACTGGTTTATTTAAGGAAGCCGAAATCAAAGTATAGAGGTCGGTTCCCTCTTGCTACACTACAAACGTCTGACCCGAAGAATGGTCCAAATGTCCTTGAGCCTTCCTTCGAGACAGGTAATTCTAGTTCTACTGATGATTTACCTATTGCTCTCCGCAAACAGAGTCGATCTTGTACTTCACACCCCATATCTAAATTCGTGTCATACAATACCTTGTCTTCCAGTTTCTATGCTTTTACTGCTAACCTTGACAGGCTTATAATTCCAAAAGATATTGATGAGGCCTGGACAATTTCGGAATGGAGGGAGGCCGTAATAGAAGAAATACGAGCCTTAGAAAAAAATGGAACTTGGGATGTGGTAGAGTTACCAAAAGGAAAGAAGCCAGTTGGATGTAAATGGGTCTTTACGGTAAAATATAAAGCTGATGGAACTATTGAACGGTACAAAGCTCGTCTAGTTGCGAAAGGATTTACCCAGACTTACGGGATTGACTACACAGAGACTTTTGCTCCAGTTGCGAAATTAAATACCATTCGAGTACTGTTATCACTAGCAGTAAATTTGGATTGGACTCTACAACAACTGGATATTAAAAATGCATTTCTCAATGGTGTACTAGATGAAGAGATTTTCATGACATTACCACCAGGTTTTTGTGAGAATGACAGAACAGATATGGCATGCAAATTGAATAAGTCTCTTTATGGACTTAAGCAGTCACCTCGAGCATGGTTTGATAGATTTGCTAGGGTAATAAAAGGTCAAGGGTTTCAGCAAAGTCAATCAGATCACACGATGTTCTTTAAACATTCTCAACAGGGACTAAAAACCATTTTGATTGTCTATGTAGATGATATCATACTGACAGGAGACGACTCAATAGAAATTGAAAATTTGAAAACAACATTGTCCACTGAATTTGAAGTCAGAGATTTAGGGCAGATGCGATATTTTCTAGGCATGGAAATTGCAAGGTCCAAGAAAGGCATTAGTGTCTCACAAAGAAAATATGTTCTTGATTTGTTACAAGAAACAGGTATGCTTGGAAGTAAACCTAGTGACACTCTAATTGAAACTGGAAAAAGAACAGGTGATAATGATAAGCCAGTAGAAAAGGAAAGGTACCAAAGGTTAGTAGGAAGATTGATCTATTTGTCACATACCAGACCTGACATTGCGTTTGCCATAAGTGTGGTAAGTCAACACATGCACTCTCCAAAGGAAAGTCATATAGAAGCAGTGTACAGAATCCTTAGATATCTCAAAGGATCCCCTGGCAAAGGACTTTTCTTTAAAAAAACAGAACAAAAGAAAATAGAAGTTTTCTCAGATGCTGATTGGGCCGGTTCAGTTGACGATAGAAAATCTACCACTGGATATTGCACTTTTGTTTTGGGAAATCTCGTGACATGGAGGAGTAAGAAACAAAATGTAGTAGCCAGAAGTAGTGCAGAGGCAGAGTTTTGAGCAGTGGCACAAGGAATTTGTGAAGGATTGTGGTTGAGAAAACTCTTAGAAGAATTAGAGATAGAAATTGAGCACCCACTCAAGGTCTATTGTGATAATAAGGCTGCCATTAATATTTCTCTCAATCCAGTCCAACATGACCGAACTAAGCATGTTGAGGTAGATAGACACTTTATAAAAGAGAAGGTGGAAAATGGCATTATTTGTATGACATACATCCCAACACAAGAACAAACTACTGACATATTTACTAAAGGACTTCCACGTCAGAACTTTGATAACTTCATAAGCAAGTTGGATATGATCAACATCTATGAACCAACTTGAGGGGGGGTGTTGAAATCCCTGAATATCAGGAATAATAACAAGTTGTTGAAATCCCTAAAAATCAGGGATGATAACAGTTTTGAGGAAAATCAAGTTTGGTAGAATAATATCTCTTGTAAATATAAATTAGATTTAGATTTATTTTTTCTGTTATTTTCTAATTATGTAAGTTTCCTATTTAAAGACATCTTTTGTACATAATTCATCAATTCAGAAAATATAACAAAAACATTTAGTTTTGTTATTCCAAATGAGAGGCTAAACAGAACCTTGTTGGAAAGGGTAAGATGTCTCCTACTGAGTTCTGGCTTATTATAAGCTTTGCACACTGCATGCTTCTGCATAAACAAGAGCCCCTCAACTGCACTTGAATTCAAGATACCATAGGAGAAATGGACAGGAAAACCAGCAACTTATGAGATCATGTGAGTGTTTGGATGTGTAGCCTACATGCACAAGAGGATGGATAAGCTAGAACCAAGGGCAGTAAAGTGTGCCTTCTTGGGATACCCTGATAGAGTTAAGGGGTATAAACTCTGGGATCTTATGAGTGCTAAATGTGTAATTAGTAGAGATGTGGTGTTCAGAGAGGAATAAATGTACATGAAGACTCTTATGACCAAGGAAATCAGCACCAACAACATTGAAAAACAACTTGACATTGAGGTGGAGATTGATGAAGGCCAGCCTGAGGGTCAAAACAGCGCAGATGGTGCTGGTATACAAGATTACTCACAAGAATAGCAAGGCAGTTTGAGGGACTATGAACTAGCAAGGGATAGGAAGAGAAGAGAAACTAGAAGACCTGCTAGGTATGAAGATGAGGAGGCTAACTCAAGTAGAGGTGGTGCTAACCTCATTGCATGTGCATTCAATGTGGCTTCCACACTGGATGATATTGAACCTCATACCTATGAAGAAGTCATTAACTTTCAGGAGGCAAGTAAATGGGTAGAGTCAATGCAAGAAGAGATGAACTCATTAATTAAGAATGAGACCTGGGAACTAGTGACTAGACCAGAAAAGGTGAAAACTGTAGCATGCAAGTGGTTGTATAAGAGGAAAGATGGAGTCCCAGGAGTTGAGTTACCAAGATACAAATCAAGGCTTGTAGCTAAGGGATTTACTCAAAGGGAAGGAGTAGATTTCAACGAGATTTTCTCCCCTATGGTGAAACACACCTCAATTAGAATCTTACTATCAACTGTGACACAGTACAACATGGAGTTGGAACAACTTGATGTAAAAACAGCCTTTCTACTTGGAAAGCTGGATGAGAAGATCTACATGGAACAGCCTACAGGTTTTGAGATACTTATAAGGAGCACCTGATATGCTTGCTAAAGAAGTCCTTGTATGGACTAAAACAGCCCCCAAGGTGCTGGTATAGGCATTTTGATGAGTATGTGATAAGTGTAGGTTTTTAAAGAAGTGAATATGACCCGTGTGTGTACATGCATAACACTAGTAATAGAGATGCAGTGTATCTGAGTTTGATATAAAGGAAGCCAAGCTAAGAGGATATTGGGCATGGAAATATGGAGGACAAAGATGCCAAGAGGTTATTTTTAACCCAAACTCATTATGTTGAGAAGTTACTGCAAAAGTTTGGAGTGCACATTGCCAAACCAATGTCAACCCCTTTAGCTACACATTTTAAACTGTCAGCTTCATGTGGATCGATAACAAGTGAGGAGGAAACCTATATGGAGAAAGTTCCATATGCTAGTGCCGTGGGGTGCATAATCTACCTTATGGTATGCACTAGGCCTGATTTAGCACACAATGCTAGCTTGGTAAGCAGGTACATGAGTAAGCCAGGAAGGAAGCATTGGGAAGCAGTCAAGTGGGTGTTTAGATACTTAAGAGGATCTGCAGCCACAGGTTTAATGTTCAGCAAGCAAGAAGAGGAGCCTAAAGCAATGGGATATGTAGACTCTGATTTTGCTAGAGACTTAGACAGAAGGAGGTCATTGACAGACTATCTTTTTGAATTTGGGAGTGGTTTGGTAAACTGGAAAACAAACTTGTAGAGGGTAGTGGCGTTATCCTCAACAGAAGCAGAGTATGTAGCTGCTGTTGAAACTGTGAAGGAAGGGCTGTGGCTTAAAGGAATCACTGAGGAGCTGGGGGTTGTGCAAGACAAAGTGGTAATATTCTGTGACAATCAGGGAGTAATCCATTTGTCAAGAAACCCTCAACATCATGAGCACACCAAACATGTTGATGTGAAGTTCCATTCATTAGAGATGTGACTAAGGAGAAGCTGGTGGAGTTAAGGAAGATACACACCCAAGAAAATCCAGCAGACATGCTCACCAAGTGGACAGGCAGAGAAGCAGTAGAAGATCTCATTCATAGTTCCAAGGTGGAGAATTTATAGATGTGGCACCAAGAATGTTGTGGAATCAGTGCACACGTGGACCAATCACTTGGTAGTTAAGTGTGAATTGTAAACACTGGATTATAGTGAGGAACATATACTCTTTATATATAGTGCAGTCTCTCACTCGAGAGGTGATTGAATTCCTTGTATACCATAGTGATCAGTGTGTTTGGTGTGAGTCTAAGAACCATAGCGAAGATTGTATTCTCTGGTGGTGCAATAGTCAGATGATTTATTAGGAGTATTTGTTATGTGTAACAAGATCAGTACATGACAAGTCAATAAAGAATCTAATGCAGTTCTGGGAGTGGTGCTATTAATTTGTTTTTTGATCAAACTGTGATTTCCATTGAAGTCTCACAACAGATAGTTATTCATGTTGTGGCCTATATGTTAACTGTGACTAGTATGATATAAGTTCCTTTGTTCTCACTCACGAGATATTTTTTGTTTTCCAGGCTTTGCGGCTTTTAGTGGCTTCATTTGTTTCAGAGTCTGCTCTAACTAATGCCTTCATTGGAAATAAGAGCAAAGGCACTCATGACTTCTTGGTTAGACCAGTAAGAGTGAGACAACGAGAGGATATTCACTGCTTTTGGATTTGGAAACTAATTTTCAATCAAGCAGTTACAAAGATGATGAAACTTAAAGCGCCATAATCTGTGTATTTAAGAAATAGAGAATGGGTTATGTTTTTTTTTTTTTTAAATTAGCTTTAAGGTATGAATTTATCTTGCTTTGGCCTCCTCAATTTCCCTAAATGGGCGAACTCTTGTGCGTACCCTCTCTTGTTTACCCTGCATAAAGCATAAAGGGACTTAATTGTAGAACGTTTGTTATGATTGTCTGATTGGAAATATTTGTTCCACTCCCAACCTATGTTACGTTTAGATTATTGTCTTCCATTGGAGAAGCTGCTTTGCTTATGTGATAAGTGAGGTGGTTATAATTTGCTCATCTCACAAGTGAGTGGTTAGTTGTACTTATTAAGAAAGCTCATTGCAATAATCATGTACTTTTTTTCTGCAGGGAGTATCACATTAACAATATTCGTACAGTATTGAATAATCTCTCCCAAAATTTAATATTGAAATTGAGATCTCAGAATTATATGTTAGTTTTATGTTGCCAATTACTAAGAATGTTGGAATTTGCAATAGCCTAACCCGCTGAGGCTTGCAGTTAGTCTCCATTGTCCATATTGTTGTTTGTGCATGAGCAGGAAGATGTGAAGCATTTGTATGGTGAGTTGTTAAATTACTTTAGAATTCTTCAAGTTCCTAAAAATTGGTTGAACTCCTTGCTTACTTTATATAAATTTCCATTCTATACGTTACTATTTATCGCTTCATCAACTAATGAAACGATAGCACTCAAGTATCATTGATTTGCAGGTTCAATTATTATTTTCCTATCATGTTTAATTTACATGAATCTTGAATCGTTAAATATTTGTCTTGCACCCTAATACTGTTTGATTTTAAAAAAATTTATTACTTATTTTCATACTGCTGAAAGAAGTGGAAGTAAAACAATTTTTTTTATGGCTGATATAATAAAACTGAAGGTATTTGTAGACATGGGAAAAAAGAGAGTTGTATTTGCTGAATGTGACAGTGATTTTCTGGATATTCTCTTCAGCTTCCTTCTTGTGCCGTTGGGAACGATTGTCTCTCCTTTCCGCTCAAAATATGGAAACAGTAATTCAATGTTGAACCAATCGTCTACATTTGGTTGCCTGCGCAAAGTTGATACCAGTATTGATGAAATGCATCCCCGACATTTCTGCCGTGAAGCGAGAAAAGACATCTTGCTAAGTCCCCGTAGTGCAGCCGAATCTCTTCGTGAAAGTAAATGTGAAATTACTTTTTCAATGAATAGTCAAATTTAACCTAAAAAATTTCGTAACAAATATCAAATTAAATTCCTTTCTTCTTGCTAGTAAATATCAAATTAAATTCTTATTTTTAACAGTAAATATAAAATTAAATTCTTATTTTTTAAGTGAATGATAATAAAAGTCAAATATGATGGCTTAACGAGTTGTTAACTAAGGAAATTAAGACTTGTCAACCAAAGAGAATTTTAACTTGAATTCTTAAGTAGTTAGGTAATTTTTCCTAGACTCTTTTCGACCCAATTTGCTTATAAATAGAAGACATCACAAACATTTTCTCTTGGCATGAAAACAAGAGAAAGAGAATGAGTATTAGAGAGAAAAAATTTAAGAGATTTTCCCAAATGCTTGTGTCTTTTTTTTGTTAAAGAGGGTATATTTTCTCCTATCTTAAAAGAGAGGGTTTTGCAAATTTTGCTCTCCTTATTTTATAATTTCTACTTTAATTGTAATTGGATTCCAGTACCTCAACATCCTAACAGTGGTATCAGAGCACTAGGTTTATAACGATATTTTGTGCTACAGACAGATCTAGTTAGTAGAAAAGAGGCATCATCAACCATGGTGACAAGTACAAAATAAAAAAGTTCAATGAGAATAATTTCTCATTGTAAAAAATAAGAATAAAAGCAGTATTGAAAAAAGATAACTACTTGGCAGCAATTGAAGATAACTTTCAAACCATAACTCAAATTGGGATATGAAAAGAGGCGTTGGAAAGCTCTTGATTATTGTGGAATAAAGATACTTGGGATGTTAGTTGCCCATTTAAGTAAAAATATCACAAAGCTAAGCGTCGTTGAACCACTGTAGCTTAAGAAAAAAACTAAACCATATATCCTGTCAAAGTGGCCTAAGTTGCTTAGGAGGCTTGTTTTGGATAGTAAATTAACCAAGTATGCATAACACTAATTGATTGGTTCACGTCAAATGATATAATTAGGGCATAATTAAATAAATATTTATTAAATAATTTATATTAATTGTAGAGATATTTAGATTATTATTTAATAATCTAAATATTATTCGATGTAAGTTATTTACCTAAATATTATATGTCAGAAATTTATAAATAGGTCTTTATAATACATAAATAAAAATGTATAGATAAGAAAGCTAGAACTCGCGACTCATTTTTTTTTTTTTAAATTCATCATTTTAATATTATCTTAAAAAACTAACTTAATTATCGAAGGGGATACAACACCCTATAATATCGTCCATTCTGACGTAATTTTCTAATAATTTATAAGGTCGATGTGTCCAAAAAATGTGATGAAAAAAATCAACTTCAACACCTTATAACCACAAAAATAAAATCTTTATATATATAAGGAATTAGGACTTGGGAACATAAATGACAAAAAATACAATAATTTTGAAAGAATCGTGATAACAAACTTGAAAAAATAATAAAAATAATACTTTTAAAACTTGTAACAATAAATTAGTATATTTTTTATTCAAATTATATATTTTTAGTTTTAAAAAAAGACGGTTAGATTATTTTTATTGAACGCAATTTAATTAGATTTAATTTAATGTTATTAAAATATTATTTTAATTATTATAAATTTTAAAAGTATTATTTTTTTAATTTTCTAACAAACTTTTGATTTGTGGATTTATCATCTGCCTAGTAGTATCTCTAAATAGTGATTTTGTGCCTTTTCATCTTATAAGAATTTCAATTGAGCTTCTATCCTTAAGCAGAAAACATAACGTACTAGTAAGTGGCAATAAGCTTCCCAGGAGGATTTCAATTTTTTTTATAAGGCAAATTGTTGTAAGGATTATTCGGTTAAAGATAAAAAATGGAGAAAATAATATAAAGAGTGTGAAATGAAAATTCGTATTATATAGTACGAGGTGAGATAAGGACATAGATTGTATTCTTTGTCCTGTCCTCTAAAATTATATACTTCTTTTTAATAAATATATAAATTTAATTACACAGAACTCAAATTAATCTAAAATAATACATTATATATTATATATTTTATCATTAAATTATTTTTTTATTCTTTTAAAAATTAATAATTATTTTATAAAAATTACTTAAACTATTTAATTAAATTCAAATAATCTAAAATTATATAATTATTTTATAATTTATTTTTATTATTTTAAACTAATTTGAAACAAAATTTTATTAATGTTGTTTAGTATAATAATTTTAATATTATTTTGAGTCCTTATTTTTTATCATTAAGGATCCTCAATATGTTCCGCAAGAACTTTAAATGAAAATAAAAAGGCAAATTTTTTAATTAGGGGCGGAGAACAGGTCCCAATCCTACCATAACCCTATTCGAGTCACAGACACACAGATTCACAAGTTTATTCTTGTCACTATTTCACAGTTTCTCATATTTGGTGCTGCATAATGCAATGTTGTCATTATTTTTTTTTCCCCTTCTAGAAACGTCATGTTAAGTTAACGAGGCTTCAAAATATTAAAGTATTGCAATTTTTTCGGTACAAATTGTTGCAAAGAAATTTTATAATTTTGCGTTAAAATAGGACGATAAACAATCGTATTATATTTAGTACAACACCATTCATGCTCTATTTTTTATTTTTTATTTTTCAAAAAAAATTAAAATATATTTTTAGATTAATATTTAGTGTAATAATTTGAAAATGAAAAAAAAAATAGTGCAATTTTTTTACTATTTTAAAGAATATATTTTTTAATATAATATTTAGTGTGATAAATTAGAGATAATGTAACTTTTTTTTTTCTTTCAAAAATTGCATTAAAATAATATTCTAGAGATAAACTTGATGAACAACATTAAACATGTAATTAGCCGTCGCTGCAATAATAGTTAAGTATTATAGCAAATCTGTAAATGTTGGTGACGAATACTTGGTTGGTATTTACTTCATTTTCTTTTTTTCTTTTCTGTCATAGTTATTTAGAGAAGGAAATGGAATGTACAAATTACAATTGTAGTATTTCATATGCGTTGTGACCAAAAATAGCACTCCACTTCACTCAGCTACACTTCTACTTCTCAGCAACACAAAATCCACACTAATCTAAGCAACACAACAAACCTCATTAACTATCCAACAAGACCTCAGGACTTAATTTTTAGTTTAAAATTGTTTGTAGCTCTAATCTGTTTGGTTGATTTGTACATTTTAATTTATTAAATTGGTCTTTTTTGTTTGCTTTATAAGGTTATTATATTAGACTTTGTCTTATTTTTTCCTACAAATACAAGGCTAGTTATGTTATTAATTTTAGATTGCTTATGGTTGAGAATGTTGTTCGTGATTGTATTCCTTTATGTACTTTTAGTGTCTTTTTTTGTGTGTGGATATTAATGGATACTTTTATTTTCGTTAATAAAAAATAAAAAAAGAAGCAAAATGCATATAACTTCAAAGTTCAAACTACCTTAATCCTTAGACCCCAAATACACCCGGGCTTTAACAACCGATCCATGACGCAACTTAAACCCAGGACTAACTGAAAACCCGACAACCAGACCCGAAGGAACTGGTCCACCCGGAAACTTGACAGCACTTTCCATGTATTGTGGATGAAACTCAGCTCCCCTGCTTGCCTCAAACTGACTCGGCGGAGGATCCATCGAGAAAGCCAATAAATGGAGCAACCAAACCGATTTGGCCAACTCCAAAAACTCCCCATAAAACTCACTTCTCGGATGATTTCCAGCTGATACTTGACGGTGTTGTTCCAAATCTCCAAACAATGACTCCTCCATCTTCGGATGAACAATGGCTAGGTACTTCTTTGAACAGAATTTTCCAAAATGGCAAGTGGGCAAAACACCCAAAAGCTCCCTTGGGTCCATAGCTTTCATATCTCGATACTGAGCAAAGCAATCTCGGCGAAATTGGTCTGGGTTTAGCAGCGACGAGAGGCTTCCGTCCATATAAAAAGTCTCATGGTCAAACCCTTGAAAGATTTTGCTAGAAATATAAGACTCAAGAGCATATTTGGCGTGTTGGGTTGTGACCGTCGAGGACGTAGAGGTTAATGCAAAGGTGTTATCAATGGCGGTTGTGGCTGATTCAATTGAACGAACTGCGGCGGCGATATCCCAATGGGCAGAGCGCATGAGGGAAAGAAGCACCGAAGTGAAGGATTTGGAACTTTCTTTGACTTGACACATGGTGAGTTCGAAGAGCTCTGGCGATGGAGCCATTGCAACTGTTTGAAAGCTGCTGATTTTTCTTTTGGAGAAAGATAAAGATTTGCCCTTTTTGCCTCCACTTTTGCTGGTAAAGCTAACTAGACTATTGAGCTTTTCTTTGAGATTTTCAACCTCCATTTCTTTAGCTTTCACGTCTCTTTTCAGCTCCTCCACTGTTGCTTCGTATGGTGCTACAATTTCTCTCACCGTTGTTGTTTCCACCATTGATGTAACTCTTCCACCACAAGTCCTTCTAAATCTTTCTCTCAGAACTCCAAGTTTCTTCATTTCTGCTACCACAGCTGCATCAGCAACCCTCATCCTATCTGGGTCCCATGGAGAATGTGCTTCTTGTAAGCTCAAGTAAGCTTTTTTCATGGCGGAAACCGAATCGAACACTTGGGTCATCACCATTACCAGTTCCATATCCATTTTTCCTTCCCGAACTCCATACCCATTTCCTCCTCCAACCTTTTGCTCTTCCTCTTCATCATCTTCTTCTTTAACTTCCTTTTCGCTGGTCTCCAACTCGTAAAATTCTTCGTCATCTCTGGTAGAATTCCGGATTAGCTCGCCCGAGTCATGCCGGTCAATGGCCAGAGGATGCAACAAGCACGAGGCTGTGACTCGTTGAATCAGATCTGAGAAATTCGACACCTTGCTCATTTTCTCCCCTGTCTTTTTCTCTCACTCCTCCTCCTCTGAAGACCCAATTGCAGAGACAGAAAGAAGAGCAAATCATCAGTTATGGCGAGTGAATCAGCAAGTCAAATCAGTTAACTGCTTATCTTTATAACAAGTATATCTTTTATTATTATTATTATCGTCGTCTCCGAGCCATTAGAGAGCCCATAGGATTAAAGAAATTGAAAGAGAGAGAAGAAAATTGACAATTCAAAAATGGGGAATAAGTGAACTCAGTGAGTCAGTTGTATCGACACAGACTGACCTGTTCCAGTTATCGGAGCAAAGATACAATCTTGTACGTTTTCCTTGCGTAGTTCCACAGGTGGGAATGTAGGGGAACAAACTGTTGGCTGTCGTTGATTTCAGCTACGAGGCTTCTCCACTTGGCCTCCTCCTCCTCCACTTCTTCTTGTTTATCCTGGGTGATCGGATAACCTCTGACAGTACTGAGTAGTGACTGAAAATTGGTAATATCTTTTCCGGCCTGAAAATTTTTAACAAAGTGAAAACACATGAAAGTGGTTTCAGAGTTGAGCCAAACAGCGAAGTGGTTTTTGAAAAACTTTGGCGTGTGATACTGGAAATACCATATATACGGAAAGACCAAAACTACTGGAGTAATGTTCATCGTACGCGTGTAATTGGTGAAATCTGATTACCATAATGATCCTGGTTGTACAAGCGTACGGTGTAGATGGCGAGTTTTTCTCTTAGTTTGTATAATGTGAAGAAATTGTTTTTTGATAATAGTTAACGTGAAGAAACTAATGGACATATGAGATGGTAGCTGACTACTACTTGACTTGGGTTATAAAGTCATCATTTTAATAGAAAACTACAGACTACATGTACCAAAATTATTATATTTATATATATTAATTATTAATTAAATATAAAATTAATAATATAATATTATAGAATAATTATGAAATTATTTATTAATAAAAGAATCAATTAATTCATGTAAAGTATAAATTATTATAAAAAATATTTTTAAAAAATTGTAAGTATCTTATAAAAAAAATTATAAGTATCAATTCTTCTCTCATCAATAAATTCTTTTATCTCTAAAAAAAAAAAAATGTGAGAAAATTTATCTTTTCTTCTAAACTTAAGAAGTTCAGTAGGTGAGTTTCCAACTCATAGTGGGTTTCTCTAAGTTCCCAGCAGTTTGCACGTGAATTTTACTTTAGTCAAATCATTATAATTTTTTATAGCAATAGGTTTAAAATCCTCTGTATAATTTTTTTTTTCAATAAAAATCGTTGTCACCCCTAGTGTTGATGTTATCGTCCTCCTTGATTATTGAAAATAATAACCCTGGTACCAAATTTAGGTTACTAAGTTTGTTCGTTTGAAGGTTCATGTTAGCAGTTCAACAATAAAAGCCAAGTATTCATTAAGATTTAAACTGTTAATCTATAATTTGAATATTCACCCACGCACGTACTTGTATAATTATGGTTTCCTACGATATATATCTATGTGGCCCGGTCCAATATATTACTTTATAAGTAATATAGTAAGAACCTCGCTATACAACGAACTTAACCTTAAATAGTTTTTTCAAGAAATTGACTCCATTGTCCTTTATAGAGTCATTTCACTGTTTGGGGTTTATAAATCTATTGGTTGGTCGTGTGAGTTCATTATATGGGTCGAACTAACCCATTGACTATCCCGTATATCTGATTAGAGGTGAACAAATATGGGTTGGTTTGGGTTTAGACTAAAATTGGAACCAACTCAATATAATCGGTTTTTTAAAAATAAGAACCGAACCGAACCAAAAAATTTGAAAAACCAATCCAACTCGAAACAAATTTTTTGGTTTGGTTTGAGTTGGTTAAAGGAAATTTCTTCCTCTTTTTACGGTAATGAATTTTGTTTATTAAATTTTTTTAAAACTCCTGTATTATATATAATTTCTAACATTTTTAATGTTAATTTTATTATAATACCTAAATTTAGAAATATAGATATCGATCACTTATCTAATACCATTATTCATATCAAATACAAAGTGCAAGAAAAATTTAAAATTAAGACAAATAAGCAATAAGGAATAGTAATCACATACTTGACAAAATTTACTAACTTTCAGATCTAATAATATTGTTCACCAATGTTATTCATGCAATGAAAACTCTACCGACAAAAATATGAAAGATGATGTAATTATAAATTTATAATGGATAAATAATTAAATAATATCAAATTCGTGTATCATGTGAATAAAAGATAAAATAAATGAGAGTACTTGGTAGAGAAGTGCTTGCACGAATTTCGTTTAAATATTTAAATTGTAATAACAAAAATGAACAAAACTTGTTTATCTCTCACTAACAAAGTAGATGATAAATTTTTCTAAAATATTATCGAAAATAAAAAAGGTTGCCCTCATAAACATAACTAATTAGCAACAAATAACAAATCCAAACATATAAATTCAAATCTTTAGTACATATAGACTACAGTATATTACAAAATAGAGAATAACAATAAAATACTTAAATTATCCAAAAAAAACATAAAAATAAAATAAAATTTCAAACATGTTTCAAGCTCCCATATTCTAATATATTAATAAAACATAAATATTATATTGAAATCATTGATTTCGCTAACTCGCCATTGAGTTTATTGAGGTATGTTATTTTCCAAACATGTCTACAAAAATAGAAAATTAAGTGTAAACTATGAATTAAATAAATTAAATTGTAATGATTATATATATATATATATATATATATATATATATATATGAGTTGGTTCGGTTTTTTTAAGATTTTAATAAATGAAAACCAAACCAACCCAACCCAATATTAATCAGTTTTTTATTATGAAGAATCGAACCAAACCAATAAAACTTAAAAACCGATTTTTCTGAATTGGTTTGGGTTGGATTGGGTTGGGTGGGTTGGTTTGGTTCTGTATTTTTTTTTGTTCATGACTAATTGTTTTACTGATATTCCTCCGTTAATTTTTCAAGGATAAATAAGTCATAATACCTTAATCATAAACTGTATATTAAGCCTAATACCAGAGTCATTTCAAGTCATGTTAATCCAATTTTTGGAGGTTATATTTGACAAGTCAATCATCCCAAAACACGTGTGTGTATATATATATTAAAAGGGACTGAGACATTAAATTAAATTTTTACTATATTTTGTTACCACTAAACATAATTGATACTATATATATTTGAAATCAAAAGGTCATCTACATGTTCTTATGCCTTTTAACTTAAATCTTCATTATAGTTTTGCATTAAAAAAAATCTCATTTTGGTTTCGACTTTTATTGAAGATTTAATGAATAATTCTGATGGTAAATACATACATATAAATGAAGATGCAAACAAAGAAGATGAAGGCAAAATTGCTGGAACTTACTAAGATCCATCATTTTTAGTGCCTATCATGAAGATAAAACAAAAATAGTAAATAAATAGTATTAGCGACGAATAATTGGTCGTATGAAAATACGTATGATTTATTTTAGCAAAAAGTAAAATTAAGTATTTTTGTTTAAAGTTTTTTTTTTTTTTGTGGAGAATAATTGTTTAAGTATTTTTGTTCATTTTCTTTGTTTTCAATCTGACTCTGTTTTTTTAAATATGTTTCTAGGTACTGGAGGTTCATCTTGTGGTTGATCCATGGACCAGGGAATCACGTGGATTTGGGTTTGTCACAATGTCCACTTTGGATGAGGCTGATCGTTGCATCAAGTATTTGGATCGTTTTGTGCTGGAAGGGCAAGTGATCACAGTGGAGAAGGTAACTGCTCTCCATCATTTAACACGTTTATTGGTTGTAATTTTTTCACTGTAATCTTTTATTGGTAACTCAGCTGCTTTAAACATTGTACGAGAACTCTAGATCGTTTTTTTGGTCGTAAAATTCTCATCATTTGCTATTAGTTATTAGAATTTGAAAATTGTTTTCTTCTTCCACTTGAAGTGTTTGTGGCAGCAAGTTAGTTGTGTGTGGCAGCTCTTCAACAAACACCAAACAACTATACAATCAGTCAACAAGTGTCAGAACACTAGAGTTGTATGCCCTATATTTCTCTTTGTAAATTTTTAGTTATGGATCAAAAATACTTTAAGAGGGTGAATAAATTATTTTTAATTTTAACAAATATTAATTATATAACCTAAACACAATGGTCAGACAAGCAATCTCATGTAGAAATAAAATGCGAAATTAAAGAACAACACACGAGATTTTTAGGTAGAAACAACTTAGGTCACAGCAATGACCTAAGAGGAAAACCATCGATCCACCGAACTATCCACTATAAAAATCAATGTTCAATTACAACCTCAGGTCTTAGACTACCCTTCACAGATAGATCTTCTTTATGTAATTTACTTACGAGCCGTCGCTCCTTTTACAACCTCTACAAGCTAGGTGTCTGGATCCGGACCAACGTTCTAATCTACTTGAGTCCCACAAGATCAATCGAACCCGTCAACTTTGGTAATTTCGAATCACACGAAATACCGAACACGTCACCTTAGTACCTGAAAAGTTAGCACAAATAACATAAGTGCAAAGTGTGTCATAGAGCAGATTCAACAATGAAAAACCTTAACTAGCAGATTCAATAGCATACAATGTAAAACCAAATCAGCTAGCAAACTCTAGAACAATCATGTAAAGCTCAATATTATGAAAAGCAATTAGGCATATGAATTATTCAAACATAACCACACAATATGGTTGAACAATTAAATCAAGAAAAAACCTAAGATTAATAGATGAAGAGAAAACAATTTTCTTTGAAAGCTCCAACAGATGTAGAAAATATTATTTGCAGTATGATATCTTTTTCTCTAACAAATGTGGTTTATATAGAATGTAATTTGACCTAAGAGAGAATTAATAATAAAGTACAATTCTATTCATATCAGGATTTAGCTTTCACAACAATTACTCATACCAAGATTTTGCTTTCACAACAATTCTACTCATACATGGATTCTACTTTTACAATAATTCTACTCATATAAGGATTTTATTATCACAATAATTCTACTCATATAAGGATTCTGCTTTCAATATTAAATAAGGTCAAATTGGTAAGCAAGATAAGTGGAACAAATTATCAAAACACTTTGATCTATCTAACTGTGTGCACATAAATTCTTCTAAGTATACGTGCTTTATTATGTGATGGTATATGCTTGAAACATATACTTTTACCTGATACATACGTATTGAGAGCTCAGTAGTTTCTTCAACTTTGATTGATTGACTTGACAACGAGTCTAGATACTAGATTACAATTAATTATTTTATCCACGAAAATTGCTAACACTCATAAACCTTGCACTTTTTTCTTCTAGCAATTACAGATTTGTGATTTCAGTTTGATTTATTGCTCTAGTGGTCAACACTATAAATTTTTGTTTCTGTTTGGTATTGTTCTTCTAAGTGGGTATGGTACCACCATGGTCTCTTATTGCATGATAATTTATGGTAGTCTCGAAGACGAAGAGGTCATACTCCTACTCCAGGAAAGTATCTAGGATTAAGAACTATACGGGGTAAGTTAGTTTCTTCTGTCTTGTTATTTATTGACTTTTGTGGTAGTTTCTTCTGTCTTGTTATTTATTAACTTTTGTGTTATGTTTGCTGGCTTATGTTGTTTTTTACAGTTGGCTGGAGATCTCCAAGCTACTCTCCTCGACAATCCCCTAGCTATTATCCTTATAGGAGGAGCTGTAGTAGGTCATCTCAATCATCAGATAGTAGTAGGAGCAGATCCTACTCTCCTTACTACAACCGTAGGAGATCATAATTAGAGGTCATATTCTTCTTATTACAGTCAGCAATACATATCCTATTCTTGATCTTTGTCCCCATACAGTAGGTCACCAGTGAGCAGGCATGACAAATCATACTCTCCATGTTACCATAGGGACTATTTGCCTGATTATTGCTATTACTATGAAAGAAGGCATAGATCTCGATATCAATTTATATCTCCACGAGGGAGGAGCTTGAGGAGAAGCACAAGGATGAGCTATTCGCCCAGTGCCTTGCCCAGGTACAGAAGTTCCAAGAGAAGTTACTCATGCAGTGTCTCACCCAAGTATAGAAGTTTCAGGAGAAGCTACTCACACTATGTCTCTCCCGTGCGAACAAGGAGCTCAAGGAAGGAATACTCTCGATCCCCAAGTCTGAGGAGCTCATGGTCTCATAGGGGTTCTCTAAGCAGTACCAATCTTGGGCTAGTTACTCTAATAGCTACTCCATGAGTAGAAGTCCAAGTCACAGCCAAAGTCGGAGTGTGAGTGCAAGTTCTAGATCGGTTTCAAGGTCTGTTGGTCCTAAATATGTTAAAATATAAAGCGGAATAATATATAATCAAAGTAAGTTGAGAAGAAAATTAAAAAGTCAAATAAAGACATTCTAATTCTTATTCATATATAATACTGAAGAACTACATTACTATTTATAGGGATAAACTAAAATCCTAATTCTGATAGGATTTTAAATAAGACTCCTAAACTAATAGAAAAATATTAAAATAATTATTCTAATATCCCAATCATAATAATTTTCAACACTAATTAGGAAACTAAATATTAAACTAATATTCATATCTCCCCCTCAAGCTGAATATAATCTATGTTCAGTTTGGACAATTACAATTGTAAGGTTTATTTTGTATTGACAATTTTCGTGGACAAAATGTTTGATTGTAATCTAGAATAGGAATTCACCGATTAATCAGACGATACATGGTGATGGAGTCATCAAGCTTGGAACGCTCATATGACAGGTATAATATTATATCATGCATACATCTTCACACAATTAAGCACGACACTTAGTATGGATCGTAACGAAAAATGTAATTGTGCACATGTTGGTCGATCGATCGAGAGTATTGATCGATCGATCGAGTGGTCGATCGATCGAGACTGAGACAACTTCGATCTAGGTGCTCTCTGTTTGGACTGGATCGATCGAGCAATTGGATCGATCGATCGAACCCTTTTCGATCGATCGAGTATAGAACAACTTCGATCCAGGTTCTCTCTGTTTGAGTTAGATCGATCGAGTTTTGTGTATCGATCGATCGAGACCTTCTCGATCGATCGAGACGGCCTGTCGATCGATCGAGCCAGTATTATATTCCTACTCAAACTCTTTTTGTGTATTCGACCCATGTGTTACTTTTATCAATTTGACTCATTTAATGAGAAAGCAAAATTCTAGTATGAGTAGAAGTGTTAAGAAAGTAGAATCCTTGTGTGAATAAAAGTGTTTTGGAAATAGAGTCCTTATTTGCGTAGGATTATTTTAATTGTGGAATCCTTGTATGAGTAGAATTCTTGTGAGAAATAAATGCTGATGTGAATAGAATCATTGTATGAGAAGAATTCTTTTGAGAACTAAATCCTGATATGAGTAGAGTTATAGTGAATTACAAATCCTATTTGAGCTAGGATTGGACTCTATATAAGTGAAGGGATGTTTGTGCATAATCAATCAACTTGAGCATTTAGAATCATATAGCACTAATACTTTCTAGCATCTGAATTGTGCTTATTCTCTTCATCTATTGTTCTTAGGCTTTTTCATGTTTTATTCATATGCCTAATTGATTTGCATGATATTGAGCTTAATATTGAATGTTCTAGAGTTTGCTAGCTGATCCTGTTTTTACATCGCATGTTATTGAATCTGCTAGTTAGGATTGTTTATTGTTTGAATCCGCTCTAGGACACACATTGCACTTGTGTTTTTGTGCTAACGTTACAGGTGACAGGTTCGGTATTTCATGTGACTCGAAATTACCGAAGGTGACGGGTTCGGTTGATCTTGTGTGACTCAAGTAGATCGGAACGTTGGTCCGGATCCAGACATCTAACTATTGGAGGCTGTGAAAGGAGCAAGCGGCTCGTAAGTAAATTACAGAAAGGGGGATCTATCTGCGACGGGTAGTTTCTGGACTCTATGGTTGTAATTGAACATTATTTTCATAGTGGATAGTTAGGTGGTCCGGTGGACCGGTGGTTTTCCTCTTAGGTAAAATCTTCACTGGCAATGAGCATATCATCTACATACAAGAGTAAGAACACCACTGAATGATTGTGCTCCACCTTAACATATGCACAGGGGTCTAGCTCACAGCGTTTAAAACCCACTGAAGTGATAAAACCATCAAACCGCCTATACCACTGTCTTGGGGATTGTTTAAGCCCATAGAGTGATTTTTGCAGCAAACACACAAGGTTTTCCTTTCCATTTTCTGCATATCCTTCAGGTTGTTTCATGAAGATCTTTTCTTCTAACGTCCCATGCAGGAAAGCCGTTTTAACATCCATCTGTTCAAGATGCATGTTAAAATGAGCTACAATAGACAGCAGTACTCTTATTGATGTATACTTAACCACCGGGGAGAAAATTTCATTGTAATCTACCCCTTCAACCTGTGTAAAACCTTGTGCTATCAGTCTTGTCTTGTACTTTCTAGATTCTGCATCTTTCAAACCTTCCTTCAACTTATAAAGCCACCTGCAGCCAACCAATTTAACATCTCTCGGCTGCTTCACTAGAATCCAAGTCTCATTTTGCATCAACGACTTAAATTCCTCATCCATAGCCATTTTCCAATTTCTAGATTCATTGCAGGTTATTGCCTCTTTGTAGGTTGATGGTTCATCTAAGTATGGTTCATGTGCAGCAGAAAGAGCATAAAAAATCAAAGTTGCATCACCATATTTACTTGGTCTTTTTATTTCTCTCCTAACTCTATCTCTAGAGAGTTGGTAATCCCTGATAGGATCAGTCTCTGGATCACATGACTGAGTGAGATAGTCATTTGAGGCACCTGTGTCTTCAAGGTTACTGAGTGTTTGTCCCATAGTAACATCAGACCCTATTGAATTTTGGTCAGTCTGTACCCCTTCAGGATTTGAACTTATATGTTCCTGTGAGACGTTTTCCACCTCCACAGAATGTGTAGTTGAGTTGATGATAGGTCCATCATCTTGTGTCTTTTCCTTCATATCAAGAATTGTAGCAGATTCATCAAAAATGACATCCCTACTGACTATATTTCTTTTAGTTATTGGACACCACAATTTGTATCCTTTCACTCCCTCTGGATAACCAATAAAAATACACTTCTTGGTTCTTGGTTGTAACTTTCCATCACTTACATGCACATACCCAATGCACCCAAAAACTCTGAGATATGAATACCCTGTTGGTTTACCAAACCAAACTTCATTTGGTGTCTTAAACTCTATGGCACTTGAGGGACATTTGTTGTTTATATAACATGCAGTGTTAAGAGCTTCTGCCCAAAAATGAGCAGGGAGCTTAGCATTAGAAAGTAAGCATCTAACCTTCTCCATGAGAGTCCTGTTTAGCCTCTCAGCTACCCCATTTTGTTGGGGTGTTAGCCTCACAGTTCTGTGTCTCTGAATTCCATGTTGTTGACAGTATTCAGTGAACTCGTTGTGACAAAACTTCATACCATTATCAGTCCTCAATGTTTTTAACCTTTTACCAGTCAGATTTTCAACTAAAACTTTCCATTGTTTGAAATGTTGAAAGACTTGATCTTTTGTTTTGAGAACATACACCCAACTTTTCCTAGAATAATCATCAGTGAAGGTTAAGAAATACCTGTTTCCACCGAGTGAAGATATGGTTGAAGGCCCCCATAGATCTGAATGTACATATTCCAAGATATCTGTTGTGGTATGATTTTCTTTTGGAAACTTCACTCTCTTCTGTTTCCCTGCAATACAGTGCTCACAGATACCCATACTAGTGACCTTAACTCCATCTAGTAATCCTCTGTTGGATAATTTCATCAATCTTTGTTCACTGATATGTCCCATACGCTTGTGCCACAGTAGAGACTTATCAACTGCACTTTCTGCAACAGTTGCAGTACCATTTGAAGTGTGCCCTTCCAACAAATAGAGTCCTTTCTGTTTGTTTGCTTTCAGTACTACAAGTGAACCCTTTGTGACTATCATTTTATCATTTTGAATCTTGATAGTGTAACTTGCAACATCAAGCATGCCCACAGAAATGAGATTTTTCTTAATCTCAGGCACATATCTGACACCAGTGAGAGTTCTTTCAATACCATCTCTAAGTTTTAATTTAATGTCACCAATTCCTTCGATCTTGCATTCAGAATTATCACTAAGCATCACATATCCATCTTGAACTACTTTAAAGTTCAAGAACCAGTTCTTAACAGGGCATATGTGAAAAGAGCATCCAGAATCTAGTATCCATTCTGAGTCACCTTTGATGGTTGAAATGGCAAGAACAACTGAATCATCAAACTTGTCAGATATGAAATCAATTTCACCATCACTTGAATGTTCAAGGCCTTTCTTGATCACAGGACAATCACGCCTAAAATGGCCTTCTTTCATACATGCCCAGCATTTGTTTGTACGTCCTCTTGATTGTGATCTTCCTTTTTTTTTTGTAATTAAAAGATTTCTTGGATGATCTTCCTCTAGTGAATAGAGAGTCTCCAATGCCACTATCTTTCTTGTCACCCCGTCCTAATTCTTTTCTTTCTTTCTTGTGTTCAGCATCACAAGTTCTCAAAGCTGAAACAACAGTATCAAATTTCAGACCATCTCTCCCATATTGAAGAGCATTTTTCACATCTCTAAACACATCAGGCACGGAGTTAAGGAGGATGATTGCTTGGTTCTCATCAGACAATTCTTCTCCAGAATTTGCCAATTCTATAGTCATTCTCTTAAGCTCATCAAGATTATCTTCCAAGCTTCTTGACAGATTCATTTTAAAACCAAATAACTGAACCTTTAGGTTGATTCTGCTCGACAAAGACTTCACAAGGTATAGTTCATCCAATTTTTTCCACACCTCCAGAGCTGTCTTCTGTTTATTTACCTGTCTTATCACATTATCAGCAAGATTCAAAATGATGCTGGTGTACGCTTTAACCAGGATTCTTTTCTTGTCTAATTCTTTATAGCTTTCGGGGTACTCAGGCACTTCGTCAATGCCTTCAGCAACATCTTGCTGAACTAACAGAGAGTACATCTTCTGTTTCCACAGCCTAAAATCCCATGTTCCATCAAACTTCTCAACTTCATACTTCGTGAAACCCATCTTTAATTTGGTTCGTATATCTTCAAGGTCAGGCAGAGAGAAATTCAAGAATCAAAGAAAGAGTTGATCAGGCTCTGTCTTGATCAAGAACTTTATGAACTCCCTTGAAAATTAGCCTATGGCTCTGATACCAATTTGTAAGAAGTATAAACCAGAAACGCACAAAGAAAATAACAGAAACAAGAACAACACCAGGAAGTTTACGTGGTTCCTCTCTCAGAATTGAGAGCATACATCCACGGGAGCGAAGCACCTTCCAATTCACTATGAAACTCAAGATCATACACCCTCAATTGTCCTTTTAACCATGAACAATTAAAGCACACTGCTCACACTACAATCTGTTGCACTCTAGTACTGCATATGTATCGCACGTACGTCTAAAATAAGAGCAAAGTCTCTTATTTATACTAAATGCAGCAGGACAAATTTGCAAGACTTAATATGTAAGGATTACAGATTAATACAGCTTGAACGTAACCCTTACACAAAGACACAAAACATATGTCATACAGCTTGCAACAATGCGTGTATTTGAGTCACAAGTTTACACACCTTCACAGATAGATCTCCCTTATGTAATTTACTTACGAGCCGTCGCTCCTTTTACAGCCTCCACAAGCTAGGTGTCTAGATCCGGACTAACGTTCTAATCTACTTGAGTCCCACAAGATCAATCGAACCCGTCAACTTCGGTAATTTCGAGTTACACGAAATACCGAACATGTCACCTCAGTACTTGAAAAGTTAGCACAAATAACACAAATGCAAAGTGTGTCATAGAGCAGATTCAATAATGAAAAACCTTAACTAGCAGATTCAATAGCATACAATGTAAAAACCAAATCAGCTAGCAAACTCTAGAACAATCATGTAAAGCTCAATATTATGAAAAGTAATTAGGCATATGAATTATTCAAACATAATCACACAATATGTTTGAACAATTAAATCAAGAAAAAGCCTAAGATTAATAGATGAAGAGAAAACAATTTTCTTTGAAAGCTCCAACAGATGTAGAAAATATTATTTGCAGTATGATATCTTTTTCTCTAACAAAGGTTGTTTATATAGAATGTAATTTGACCTAAGAGAGAATTAATAATAAAGTACAATTCTATTCATATCAAGATTTAACTTTCACAACAATTCTACTCATACTAAGACTTTGCTTTCACAACAATTCTACTCATACATAGATTCTACTTTTACAATAATTCTACTCATATAAGGATTCTACTATCACAATAATTCTACTCATATAAGGATTCTACTTTCACAATAATTCTACTCATATAAGGATTCTGTTTTCAATATTAAATGAGGTCAAATTTGTAAGCAAAATAAGTGGAACAAATTATCAAAACACTTTGATCTATCTAACTGTGTGCACATAAATTCTTCTAAGTATACGTGCTTTATTGTGTGATGGTGTATGCTTGAAACATATACTTTTACCTGATACATACGTATTGAGAGCTCAATAGTTTCTTCAACTTTGATTGATTGACTTGACAACGAGTCTAGATACTAGATTACAATTAATTGTTTTATCCACAAAAATTGCTAACACTCATAAACCTTACACTTTTTTCTTCTAGCAATTACAGATTTGTGATTTCAGTTTGATTTATTGCTCTAGTGGTCAACATTATAAATTTTTGTTTCTATTTGGTATTGTTCTTCTAAGTGGGTATGGTACCACCATGGTCTCTTATTGCATGATAATTTATGGTAGGCTCGAAGACGAAGAGGTCATACTACTACTCCAGGAAAGTATCTAGGATTAAGAACTATACGGGGTAAGTTAGTTTCTTCTGTCTTGTTATTTATTGACTTTTGTGGTAGTTTCTTCTGTCTTGTTATTTATTAACTTTTGTGTTATGTTTGCTGGCTTATGTTGTTTTTTACAGTTGGTTGGAGATCTCCAAGCTACTCTCATTGACAATCCCCTAGCTATTATCCTTATAGGAGGAGCTGTAGTAGGTCATCTCAATCATCAGATAGTAGTAGGAGCAGATCCTACTCTCCTTACTACAACCGTAGGAGATCATAATTAGAGGTCATATTCTTCTTATTACAATCAGCAATACATATCCTATTCTTGATCTTTGTCCCCATACAGTAGGTCACCAGTGAGCAGGCATGACAGATCATACTCTCCATGTTACCATAGGGACTATTCGCCTGATTATTGCTATTACTATGAAAGAAGGCATAGATCTCGATATCAATTTATATCTCCACGAGGGAGGAGCTTGAGGAGAAGCACAAGGATGAGCTATTCGCCCAGTGCCTTACCCAGGTACAGAAATTCCAAGAGAAGTTACTCATGCAATGTCTCACCAAGTATAGAAGTTTCAGGAGAAGCTACTCACACTATGTCTCTCCCGTGCGAACAAGGAGCTCAAGGAAGGAATACTCTAGATCCCCAAGTCTGAGGAGCTCATGGTCTCATAGGGGTTCTCTAAGCAGTACCAATCTTGGGCTAGTTACTCTAATAGCTACTTCATGAGTAGAAGTCCAAGTCAGAGCCAAAGTCGGAGTGTGAGTGCAAGTTCTAGATCGGTTTCAAGGTCTGTTGGTCCTAAATCTGTTAAAATATAAAGCGGAATAATATATAATCAAAGTAAGTTGAGAAGAAAATTAAAAAGTCAAATAAAGACATTCTAATTCTTATTCATATATAATACTGAAGAACTACATTACTATTTATAGGGATAAACTAAAATCCTAATTCTGATAGAACTTTAAATAAGACTTCTAAACTAATAGAAAAATATTAAAATAATTATTCTAATATCCCAATCATAATAATTTTCAACACTAATTAGGAAACTAAATATTAATCTAATATTCATATCTCCCCCTCAAGCTGAATATAATCTATGTTCAGCTTGGACAATTACAACATACATATTTGTACTTTATGTTAAACCTCAAAGGTGCTTTAGTATTGGTGGGATGGTAGCGCACGATGGTGGGTCGGTTGATCTTTTTAAAAAAACGTGGCTATGAAGTCTTGATGTTGAGATTGATATCAACAGTCGTGAGGTTAACGTAAACGACGGCAACGACAGCGGTAAGAATGGATGAAACTAACAATCGTGAGGCCGTGAGGTTGACGTGAATGACAGTGGCAACAGTGGTGAACAACGACGATGACAATTTGTTGAATGACGAAACCAAAGAACCAACCAGCAACCTTTAGAAGAAATCGAACTGAAGATAAGGAGTACTAGTAACCGAATAAAGTAGAGAAACTAAAGCAGACCGCGATAATAGTAAGGATATATGTATGACAGATGATAGAGAGATGATAGAAAATAAAAAAATATATTCAAGATCGATCATTACTCTGATACCATGTTCAAGACAAAGAGTACCTTCAAGTGGCTATTGACCTCAAGGTCGTTGTTGACTACATCACCAACTTCATTTACCAGCTTGACAATTCTTTTCGCGTTGGTGTAAGTTGCAAATGCTTTTCCTCCTATCATGATTGTGCGTGGAGTTGTTTTCTTCCGTTCTTCTGTGCTTATCTCCTGTCGTAATTCAATAGTTCAATTTCAAGCAGGTTCTCATACATAGTTCATTTGGTCAACCTTCGAAAGTGTATAGTTCCCCATTAGGAAGTCGCTTACACAAATATTACTTGAACTGACGCCAATGCAAAAACAGTCTAATCATGATAAAAGTACATCTGATCCAATATATTCTCTGGTATGCTAATAACCAATAGCAATCACTTTGAAAGTTCACGAATGTTTCGAAAATATCACATCAATGAAAAATAGAGCTGGACGATGTCGGGGATAAACATGTGGATAACAAGAAGCTGTTTTGCTATTAAAAAAAAAAAATAAAGAATTAACTATATTGACTTATTGATTTGATATCGTCAATGAACAAGTTTGATATATTATCTAATATTTAAACGTAAGCACTGTGTGATGTATGCTTTACCTTTAAACTTCTTGTACATATAAATTGCTCCAAGAATATTTAGCAACTGCCTCTTATATTCATGGATGCGCTTCACTTGAATGTCAAACAAGCTATTGGGGTCAATGGTCACACCCGCCACACGTACGTTCTATGTACAGTGCCAAACGCTGCTTATTAGCCATCTTGGCAGATGCCCATTCAGCCTGTAAGTCTTCATTGTCTGCAAACTGTTGAAGAGAACCTCATTTGTGAAACTATAAAACAATTAGAAGGGGTGACCTCAGAAGGAAGAAATAGTTTATTTGTCTCTAGTACTACCTTACGAAGACCTACTAATAAGTCAAGGTCGGTAACCCATTGGTCAGTTTTCAACCACTTGGTGATTATATTACCGAACTCAGGACTGCAAAACTTGAGCCAGCGGCGAGGAGTAATTCCATTCGTTTTATTTTGGAAGTTTCTTGGCCATATAGAAACATAATCTGTAAATAACTCGGACTTTAACCATTAACCTAAAAACAGAAGGCATTTAAGTTACACGAGCAATCAAACATTATAGAGGTCTACATTGTAAATAACTCATATTTTAATACTCAATCGATGATTTTAAGACATAAGATTACCCTCACATTCTCTCCCCCAAGTAAAAGTGCAAATCTCTCATATAAATAGTTTAGGACACATGGGAATAATTAATGTTCAGGGTAGCTAGTATTTTGTAACATGAATATCTTACTGTATGCGAAGAAACTGGCCATCCGCACAACAGGCTTTTGGGGATTATTATCCAAGACGCAAATGCTGGTAACTTTGGTCTCAAGATCAGGTCGGTTGCTATGAACTGCAAGTAACTTTGTAGAGTTCTGCACTTAGAAGAACAAGACATAAGTATACAAGTTTGGAGCAAGTGACAATTTCATAAATGTGAGGTAAGTAACCCCTCTTGGAGAATTATTAAAACTAGTGATGATTTTATACAACCTAAGATAACAAACATCATATTATGTAAATAGGTAAATTAGTAGAAAACTTCAACATTCCTAAATGAGCAATTACTCATATACATAGATAATTTATTTCTTATTCACTACTTACGATCCATCGGGATGGACCTCCACTTGACCAAAGAATCTGATGGGGAAATACAACATCATGCCGGATAACCTCCCAAGGATTAAATTTCTGCGTAATTACCAGTAGATATGAATTAGCAGCAATACTCAGCAAATTGCACAAAAATACAGAGATGGAACTGAAATTATAACCTCCAGCCAGTCGTCAGCAGTCTCTTGTTGCCCTTCACTAGTAAAGAGTAATTCGTTGCTTGAAAAGCCCATATCTGTATCGCAAACCATAGCCCCATGACAGGCAGAATTCAATGTTTGCCATGGAGATCTAGAAAGCATGACGCAAGCCTTCCCAGACCACCCTGGAAATTTCAAACTAGCGCTGCATCTTATCACCTAAGATAACAAGATCATATTATGTAAATAGGTAAATTAGTCGAAAACTTCAACATTGCTCTAAATGAGCAATTGAACTCATATACATAGATAATTTATTTCTTATTCACTACTTACGATCCATCGGGATGGACCTCCACTTGACCAACAGAATCTGATGGGGAAATACAAGCATCTTGCCGGATAACCTGCTCAAGGATTCAATTTTCTGCAATTACCAGTAGATGGTGAATTAGCAGCAACACTCAGCAAATTGCACAAAAGAACAGAGATGGAACTGAAATTATAACCTCCAGCCAGTCGTCAGCAGTCTCTTGTTGCCCTTCACTAGTAAAGAGTAATTCGTTGCTTGAAAAGCCCATATCTGTATCGCAAACCATAGCCCCATGCAGGCAGATTCAATGTTGCCATGGAGTCTAGAAAGCATGACGCAAGCCTTCCCAGATCACCCGTTTCCTAGCGCTGCATCTTTCTCCTACACAAGAATTATTAACAAATTCATGAACCTTATCTTCCAGTATTAATACGCGAGTATTGGGAAGGGAGTGAGAAGTCCGAGAGGTTCACGTTCTACGGTTATCAGATTTTTTTTTACTTAAAAAAAATCTGATACACTGCTTGGTGGAAGAAATGTTCACTATTCTATTAACATGTGAGGAAAGTACCAGCGAGCTAGCAAAGAGCAAGACAATGAAGTTTGATGGGTGAACAGGTCAAGCTTCGAGCCCATAATTCAGTGCATGCCAAGCCGGTGTGATTTACTTTGTCTCATCTTCAAAGTGCCCATTTTTCGTAGGATATTGTTTATTAAACACTATTAAAAATTTTGACCACTTAATTTTTGTATAATTATGTGATTATTGTAAAATTAGAAATAAGATTATGTAAAAAATTCACTAAAGAAAGTATTGAATCGTAATTGTATTGGACATTTAATTTAATTTGTGTCAAATTTTAAATTGTAAAAAATTATAGAAAAAATAATAAAAATAGCACCTTTCAAAATTGATAATAACAAAAAATAATATCATTTATATTCAAATTATATATTTCTACAATTAAAAAATAATTTTTATATAATTTTTCTTTGAACATTAATCCAATTGAACGTTGTTTAAATTAAATTGCAGTAATTTAGATCCGTTTAATGTTAAACACTTAATATTATACATTCAATATTAAAAGTTCAATATTAATGAGTATTAGTTTTATTATTATAAATTTTATGATTGTTATTTTTCGTAATTTTTCAAAATTATATGTCTTCAATTTTTATTTCAAATTAATTTTATTATTAAATATAATAAAAATATAAAAATAAAAGAAATATTAATTTAAACATTTTTTTTATAATAGATTATTTTCATATGTTAAAAATAATTATTTTAATTATAAAATATTTATTATTAACTTTGTCATACTATGTCATACAATGAGATTGATGTACAAGAGAGTGAAAAGAAACACGTGTTTATTTTAATTTTTAATAAATAAAATTTTAGATATAATATTTATAAAATTATTATAAATAAATTATATATACAATATATAAAGGTGTTATTTATTATTTATTGAGTATGTTTTTTATCAATCATATTACTTACTCTCTTAATCAAATTATTAGGTATTTGTGTTTTTCAAAAAAAATATTTGCACTAATTTTATTTTTCGTTGACTTAGAGTATACATCATCTCTTACTTCATGAAAATGAATAATTTCTCTAAATTTAACTCACTACAAACTCAATAATTTTTCAATTAAGTGTATATATAACAAACTTATTCACATTGTTTCATTTAATTCCTTAAAAATATATATATATGTTTTTTTTATAACGTAAAAAATATAATATTTTTCATAAAAACATATATTTTCGTAAAAAAAAATGTTATTTTACTTTGTATAAAAAAAACACCCTATGTAACTTGCAATTAAAAAACGAAACTTCGAAAAATATATCATATGATTGAATAATAATTTACATATATTTTTTCGATTAAAAACAAGTAATTGAGAAGTATCTGATATTAATTTTTACTGTACTTAGAGTACCCATTTTAAATATAAATTATAAATTATTCGCTCAGTACAAATTAATTATAATTTAATATAATTCAATTATATTTAAGTTTAAGTAATTGTTCAATTGCTGGGAATCTCTTGTGGTTCAGGTGGTAAGACTCTCAATTCTCCCATCAGGAACCCAAGTTTGAATCCCACCAGAGGCGTGAGTGTGTTTTTCTCTTCTTTAATAAAAAAAAAGAGCCTTTAGAGCTCCTTTTTATAAAATAAAAAAAAGTAATTGTTCAATTGCGTTTATTGTCTCACAGTGTTATCAAAATTTCTTTTGTAACGTGCTCAAAGTTTAAAGTCAATGATTTTGATACAGTATGGTAAAATAATATTTTAAGAAAAACTGTTCACATCATGTATAATTGTGCGGCGTAGTATTAGATATGTGTTTACCTTATAGAAGAACAATCAATTAGTATGAACTCACTTACTTCAGGTGTGAGCAAAAATTTAGCATATAAAACAAAATAAAAATCTAAAAAGTAAGATATGTAAAGAAATTTTCTAAATAAAAAAAAAAAAATTATTCTTGATGTATATACGGTGGGAGCATTCATTAGACAATAGAGATCACAAAATTATATCGACTTTGTAGCCCAATTGAATATTGTGACACGTTTCCGCCATGGTTTCTAGCCAAGGCTAATAAATTAGTAATTTGCCAGAACTCAAGATAAGAAGTTCGAACAGAGAGTTAAAAATCAGGTAAAAGCACAACTATACTGAGATGATTTTGAAAAATAAAAATAAGTTATTTTTGAGATAATTGTACGTGGTATGGAACACTACAATTGGTGGGTACTGTGTACAAATTTGTTTGCCTATCTAATGAGAATGTCATACGTGTCGTGTTAGTCGTATTTATATTATGTTTTGACATTATTTTTATCGTGTTAATGTGTTAGTTTACATTTGAAAACAATGACAACTTTTTTTTGTGTTACTTGTTTATAATAATAATAAATAATAAAAATTTTTGATAACAAAAAAAAAAAAATTATTAATCAATTCTTATTAAAATTTAATTTATCTATCATTGTCACCCGTGCCCTAGCGTTTTTAAATTTTGTTTGAACGATTATTTCTTTTGGTGATTTTTTGGATAATGATTTAAAAGTCTCCCCTCCATTTTATTAGTTTGAGGTTGTTGGCAAGTTCAGATTCTCTAGCTTTTATTAGAACATTTCAGGAACTTGACTTTGATGTTTTAAATTTTGCATCAAGTTTAAACCAAAGGATAGCTGGAAGCTATTCAAGAGATTTTTGGATCAATAACAGTCATAGTTGGACCTTGATGACTATTAACTATCAAAGTACAAATGAATCCATTCTGGACTTTGTCCCTGGCCATGGCCAAAACACTCAAAAATAATTTACAAACGATGTGCAAACGTAAAAAGGAAAAAGAAGGAAAGAATGATGTGTTTGAAGCAAATAAATATACAAGGTAAAAAATTACAAAAGCTTTGTGCGAATCAAGTTACGCAGAGATAAATTTGCGGGCGTCTTCTTCTTCAATCCCAAATGATGTTTGTCTAGTCTTCTTTGGATCTCTGGTTGGATAGCTTGCAGAGAGGTGAGAGGTAGCAGGGGAAGAAGGAAAGGCCTTTTCTTTGTAATCCTTTCGAATTACCCATAATACCTCCACGCAATTTCTCATGGAGGGTCTTGTGTGTCTTGAAGGTGCGAGGCATTTATTAGCTAGCTTGAGCACTTTCTCTAATGCCATGGTTGATGCTGGATTTCTTCGTAGCTTCGGGTCCATAGTGAGTACAGCATCTCCTTCTTTCAACTTCTTTATTGCCTGCATTCAAAAATGTCATCCTTAATGCTACTTCATAATTCTACAACTGAAAGTACCCATCGTTTTATGATTTAGCATTTTTCTAATGTTTATAGCATGTTCCTTTTTGTCCTGAATTTATAATTTATTTAGCTTTGAAGATGAACAATTCCTGCGGTAACATTTCAGTCATTTCGTGAATAAGGTTGCATTCCTCTAAAAGCTTATCCCAGTCCCATTTAAATAGCAACTCAACTCCCCGCATTTAAGCCACAAACTTGAATTGCTTTTATTAAGATCAAAAGCAGTATTAAGTAAGTTGGGAAGATAGTGAAGTATCTCATTCCAAAAGACAAGTTGTCCTACTTGTCCAACCTGTGAACAATCTGATATATCAACAAGCATAGTTGGGCTGGGCTGATGTTTGGTCCAGATCACTTCACATATCAATACTTTTGGATGGTGTACAAGGGAACAGTGGCTTCATGGGATGAATGACTCAGATAATATAATAAGAGCTGTTACAACATCAGGAGAAAGAAAAAAAAAAAAAAAAAAAAAAGGCGACTCCAGCTCCATCTAAATCTGGAACACAAATAATAATAAAGGCACTGCGGGAAGTTTATCCTAAATTGAATGGTAGTATGAAACTTAAATAATAGATTAATTTGACATATTATTTTTCTCTTGGTAGAGCAGATATGTTGTTAATCTAAATTGATCCGGGTTTTTGAAACTTGAAAAAAAAGGCTCTTATTATTCATCTATAATGCCTAGGCAATATATGTGATTAGTTCTCTGGACTTGCCAATTTATTCATCATTCTTGTCGTATAAGAATAAAATGCTTCTAATAAAATTTGCAGCTTCTAAAACTGTATCATCCTTTCCATTTTATTTAAACACCTAAATCACACTATCGTTACGTTTATTCTTACAACAGGAGATCATACACTGATCTAGTTGTTCATGAAAAGCACCTTAAGCAATGTCTAGGTGTTGCCTTCAGATTTATAAACAATTGACATAGATGTTTAGGGCGTGAAGAAAAAAAGAAACTAAAAGATAAGATTTCTAATTATTAAAATGAGAAGGTTATGAGGTCAATTGAGAATGTCTGATGTCAAAATGGTTAGGCAGAATTTGTATTCTTTCTACACCTATATAATGCAAGGAAACAACATAAAACTACACTCTAATATTTGGGTTCTGTAGGATACTTACCCATCTTGTAGTTAGTCTCTCACTGTCAGGTTTCTTCAATTCTATAGGATGCCTTCCCGTCATTAATTCTATGAGCAATACCCCGAAGGAGTAAACATCACTCTTTTCTGTCAGTTGGTATGTTCTGAGGTACTCAGGATCCATATAACCAGCTGTCCCTTTGACTTGAGTTGAAATATGAGTTGCATCAGGGTTTTCTTCAGCCATTCGTGCAAACCCAAAGTCTGCTACCTTTGCTCGCATCTTCTCTGTTATGAGGATGTTTGATGATTTTATGTCTCTGTGAATTATTGGACGATCTGTCATTTACAACAGAAAAATCAGGTCTGAAGTCCTTTTGAAAGTTAAGAGAAAATGTTGTCCTAGTTAGTTATGTTTCTTTGCTAAATGCAGAAGTGAGCGCCCTCTTGATATATACTTTTACGGATTCCAAATGCATAAGACAACAATAAAGCTTTTACAGGATACGATTAGGATTACAAAATGATGCTAAGCTTATATATTGGCCCCAAATGAAGTAACTTAGCTACGTCTGAATCTTTCCATGAGAAAAATTCCATTTAATGTTAATTCTTAAGATAAATGGCCTCAACTTTATATTAGAAATGAGCTGCATACCCATGTACGTATGAAGATAGGTAATTGCATGAGCTACATCAATTGCAATGTCCAAACGGTCTCCAGTTTCGAGTACATCTCCCTGTGTACCTGATTAAAAAGGAATGACTATGTTATCACACAGCATTTTATAAAGATTTAGTCAAACAATAACAAATGATATAATAATACGTTTCAAATTTCTCTAGTCTTCAGGTAAAAAGTAAAAACTAAAATGGATTATGCAGAACCTATATATAATAGAATCATTATCATCCATTGCCTTATCAAACTCTAGGCTCTATCAAATGAGTCAGAAGCTGAATTTTTAGTAGATAGAGTTTATTAATTATGCAAAATTCAGTAACAGATTCTCAAATAGCATACCATCTAGATGTTCCCGAAGCGTTCCATTGCCAACATATTCAACTACAATGATGCGTTCATCTCCATGCTCCAGATATCCAAATAACCTTACTAGATTCAGATGCTCAATCAGTGACAGCGCAAGGATTTCATTCTTGAACTCCAGAGACAAGAACTTGTCATAAGTATTCTGCCATATATATTCAAACTATCATACAAAATGATATCAACAGTAACCTTACTTTCTTGTTAATTTAGAACTTTCCCTGCTCACTTCCATCGTTTCCATTTTCAAGTCAAAATTGTAAAAGAAAAAAGAAGCTTGGGGGACAATTCTACCAAAAACTAAGGAGTAATGTTGGCCACTAACTGCAATTAAGAAAAAATCTTTTATCTGGTATAAATTTACACACCTTTTTCGCACACTTTACAGCTACCAATGTTCCATCTTTAAGCTGCCCCTTATAAACTATTCCAAAACCACCTTCCCCAATTACATTTGCCTGAGAGAACTTTTGGGTTGCCTTATAAATCTCCTCAAAAGTGAAAGTCATTGTTCCAATCATTCCATTCGCAGAACTGGAGGAGTCACGGGAACTAGAAAGTTTGAATTTCGATGAAATCTTCAAAGGGCTTCCAGTCGAAACGTCAATAGAAGCTGTAGAGAAGTAGGAAAAGTCAACCACAAGGCCGATCTAACTTCTTTGTAAAAAGTTCAATCTCGAAGTTTTAGACCATAGAAGTTGAACTTTTGAAGACATTATAGAGTTCAATTTAAGTGATTTCATTGCTACCAATTGGGAAGAAATGGGGTTAGAGTTTTGGCGTACGATCAATGTCAAAGCTTTCAAAAATTTCAACAGAATTAATGAGTGTAACTTACAGGTACTCTCTCTCGATAAACCGGTGGGTTCTGTTGGTTTTCTTTCCTTGAAAAAGCAAGTGAAAATTAAAGCAACTTTCTTCACATACTTCATAATAGGGTTCATATTCCCGGGTAGTCTTGTTCGTACCATTGCTGGAGTACCCATGTTGGAAATTTGGGTGCTGCTTTCTTGGACTTAATTGTAGGTTATGTGGAGTTTTTTTTTTTCTTTGTTCTTTGTTCTTTTCCTTCATTTCTAGAGCTTTTGGATATATTTATTATATTTAAATAATATGAAATAATACCTCTAATAAGTTCTTCAATGGAAGACCAATTCAGCCAGAAGAGTCTTAGGCTTGCTTGCTTCCACGTTTATTTAGACTTGTATGAATTTTATGTTATTTTCCGAACAAAAAAACGAATTTGACATTTACTAATTACTATCTATTAAAAAAGAAAATTTAACAATTGAAATGAGACTGAAAATGTGAGGCAAATATTTAGTATGTTAGGTAGAAGAAGTTAGTCACAACGAGAAGAAGAGTTAAAATGTCACTGGCCTTCATCGTGCTGTATAGTCGTTCATAATAAAAAGTTGGTCCACAATTTAAAATAAGAATTTATCAAATAATACTAACAAAACCAAATATTGAAGTACAGACAGATAATTTAGATTCTTTGCTTGCTTTTGATGTGATTGTCCTTTTTCTTTCATCTCATATTTCAAAGATACAAGAAAATTTAATTAATTACCTCAAAGAAAATATTTAGTTCACCATTAGAGCATTTATATGAAGACTCTATATTAAAATATTTTTATACTAAATTTCTTTTTCCAATAAAACTTTATAATTTTATATTAAAATAATGCGATAAATATAATATCATACTAAATATAGTTCATTACTGTTCATTTAGCGCAATATTATGTAAAAATATATATTTTTAAAATTTCTATTTTATTTTAATTATATATATTTTTCTAAAATTTATTTAAATTATATTATTCTTTGATCGAAAAAAAATTATATTATTTTTATTAATTAATAATATTATTTATTATTTATTTAAATTAATTAATATTAAGTATACCATGCAAAATTAATAAAAATAAACTATTATATAACTATTATAACATTTAAACATTAAAAGTTTCATAATATTAAAAACAAAAATACATTATAAAGTTACAACTAAAAACGAACATAAATTTAAAAAATACAAAATACAATATAGAGCTAAACTAAAACAACAAGTTTGTAATATGAAAGATACACTACAAAATGAATTTTTTATTTTTTTCCTTACTAAAAATATAATTTTTAAATTTATTATAACTAATTAAATAATATTAATATATAATTAATTAATTGATTTTATATAATTGTTAGGAATTAATTAATAAAAATAAAAAGAACATATTTTTAGTATAATATTTAGTGTAATAGATTAAAAATAAAAATAAAAATAAAAATAAAGTGTAATTTTTGAACTATAACAGTGTAAAAACTGCATTAAAATGGAATTGTGAGTTACAGATGTTCTTATACCCCATAATATTACTTACCAATCACAAAGTTAAATTCTTTGTATTTTAATAAAATTTAATCGATACCATTAACTTGTCTACTTAATAATTTGTATTCCCAGTAGCTAAAGCTTTTTTGCACAGAGAATTCACATGGAAGCTAGCGGGTAGAACTGTCAAAATGGTCGGTCGGGCACGGCTCAATTAGTCAAATTAACATGCTGTCGGCTCTTGGCTCTTATACGAGCCTTGACGTGCCATGCCGTATCATGCCCAACTCGTTGAATTGTGCTTAACAGGCTGACACAGCTATAACCCTTTTATTTTATTTTTATTATATATTTATTTCATTATTTAGTTAAAAATTATTAATAATGCTTTAAAAAATTAAAAGTGAAAGTCGAACTTTCAACTTCTTATTTAATAGATTGTTAAAAATTATATTATGTCCAATTTTATTTAAATGTAAAAAATATATATTTATTTATTAGTATTTTTTTAAAATAATAAGGTTTCGCATACCGATCCAGCCCAGCCCGTTAAGGACCGTGGGCCATGGGCCATACCGTGCTACTCCTTTTGGCTAATGTATTGTACCGAATATTTAGTAGGCCTTGCCGTGCCGACCCGACATGCCAACGGGTCAAGTGTTTAATGGGCCCAATTATGCTGTGCCGGCCCGTGTGACAACCTGCTAGCAGGCAATTTCCAGTTAAGATATTAAACACAAGTAGGAGCTCCATTGTTCTCTCTGTACCCAACAAAATGGGTTAATTTTCCAAGATTTTCTTAAATCTCCCTTATCCATATGGAAGAAAATGGGGAAAATAAGCAAAAATGTGTGACCACCTCACCAAGGTCTATTTTTTTTTAATAAATATATTACTCACACACACATAATTGAAACTCAAATCTTAAACTTTCTGCATACTCAAATAGGCCACATGTTATTAAGCCAAGTACTCATTGGGAATCTGATAATATTTGTATAGATGGATACGGGGAAACACTTATAACACACTTATCATGGGCAGTATGCCACCACCCTAATTAGTCGGTACAAATGAAAGCAACTAACCCTCTTCAAATATATATACCAACCAAATGTACAAGTAGGACCAGTGATTTGCAAAATAATCATGTCTGAAAAAATTTAGAGCCAAAATCACCAACTGCACCTGAAACACAAACCCTGACGCATAACAGAAACCAAAGAGATCAAGGGACTCTGCTTTGATTTTGAACAAACGGTTAAGATAATTATTCTTGGTACAACAGACGAAATCTTTTCTTGAAGATCTTCTTTGTCCGTTGTTTATACATCAGAACGGAGATCTCACTTCCAATTTTCAATCACTCTCATACCTCCTCCTATCGGATAACAGCTAAGTATTTACACTCATCGTGGTTGGCCATTATTCTTATGATCTCTTTCATGAAACTGTCAAAGAAAAAGTAAATACACCATCCATTAGAGATAAAGTTGCATAAGTAAAGAACAGGTATGACAAGCCAAGAATAAAATGTTCATGTATACTCTAAACACTGCCTAATTCTAGAAGTTGACAAATACTCGCACTACAATAAAAATTTCCCTAAATCGCCACCAGATTTTTCCAACACCTAACTGCTGATAGTTAAGTATGTAATGGTTGTGTTGCTGCACTCTGCAAGATAATATCAAATGATAACACCAACCCAGATATGATCATAGAATGATCTCATCCTAAAAGGATCAAAACTCGACATATAAGGGAAGCAAAGAAAGAATAATGGACTGAAACTAGAGATTAAACGCACCGGGTTCATCAAACTGGAGCGTCAAAATTGACTTGCTCTCCAGTGGAGAAAAGGTTGTAGAAAATGGCGGCAAGGAAATACATGAATGATGTAAGCAACAAAAATCCTTGGAAAGATCCCACTAACTCAACAAAGAAACCAGCTCCAACAGTTCCTATAATCGCAGCCAATGTGCCAGCAGTATTGGATATTCCTGAAGTAGGATTTTAGTTAGTTGTCATTGCAGAGTTTAAATGTTCAATCTTAAAGAAATCTAAACCACTCATCAAGACAGTAGACTTGAAAATAAGGTTTTATCTTATATCAGCATCTTTTAGTTTTTACATATAGATGATAGCTGGAATTATGTCTAGATTGGGGAAAAGAGGAGAAATAAAGTTACGTCCTTTCACGATTGCAAAAATGTTACCCAAAAAAAAAAAAAGATATAAGGACAATAGTTCCAGAGTAGAGTGGTAAGATAAAATGTGTTAATACCATGCAGAACACCAGAGTATTTTGGAGCAATCTCCTGGAAACAAAAAAAATAAATAAATAACGAAGAGTTAAAATAAGAGAATAATAAATTATGACTAATATTTCAACTTTTATGGTTTTTCAGTCCACAACCTGAAGATTCACCAGGAAACCAGAATGACTGAAAGATTTCAACCCAACAGCCACTGTAAGCCAAGCAGATGCCACTAATGGGCTTCTAGCCGTAGTTAAGCCAATTAGAGCAATTCCGGGGCTAATAAAACCGATTGACTGCAGATAAGGCATGGTGAAGAGATTCCAGTATTAAGAGATACAAAGCAGACACACAAGAAAGAAGGTAAGAGTATAGATAGAAAAAAGTGGTACATAAAGAAAGAAGAAAACTAGAAAAGAAATTTAGCATCATCAGCAAACTTTTTCTCAACTTTCATATGGTTTTCAGAGCTACCTATTTCACTTTGCCTACAAGTTAACAAGAAAGAAGAGGTTGGATCCATTTAAGGGCAATCAAGGTATTTTTGGGCACTATCTTCAAGTTTATTTATAAGAATAAGCATAAATTAATTTCATTGTTAGGCTATACTATATCAACTCTTCATTTTTCTTGAAATATCTGTGTCCAACCGAACCGGCATCGACAAGGGTACTCAACACTCCAAATTAGTGGAAGTTTAAAGAAAATTGAAAAAAAAAAAAAAATGTTTGACACCTAAACATGTATATGAGTCGGACACTTTCAAATAAGGCCATGTAACATAGTTGTTAAGAACCAAAATTAACAAAACTTTAAAGTATTTTCAATAAGACAAATTCAAAAAAGAAAAAGGATGGCAATATTCCTCTAACTATAACCAAAGTGTACAAATCTACTAACTATTGAAAAGTAGATTACAAGTCTAAAACTTCAAAAAAGGTCATAATTTTGTCCACGCGTGTCCACTAGTTGCATGCCACGCGGACAAAATTCTAACTTTTTTTTAAGTTTTGGCTTTCTAGTCCATTTTTCAATAATTAGTGGATTTTTAGTGCCACACCCAAAAGATGATAGACTTTTGTACACTTTTTTCATAGTTAGTGGATCATTGCTACTCTTCATTCTTCAAAAAAATGATGGTAATGAAATACAAGATTTTCAGCTTTAAAAAAATTGCACAGAAGTTAATGTCTTAAAATGTCTGGTTAATCCATGTCACACTAAAAGACTGCATTATAGTTATAAAAAAAAAACTAGCAGATAAACCTCATTTCTTTCTAATTAGAGTATGGAAGACAAAGGAAGCAAATCAAGATCCTGAATAGATCCCTGAAATGAATATAGAAAGTTGATACTGAAAAATATTTACCTGCATAATCTTTCGAGTCAAAGTGACAGTTGTACCACGTTGTATCAACATGTCTGACAATAAACCACCAAAATATCCCATGACTGCCATCACGCTCCAAGGAATTGCACTAAACCATGCAGCATGTCTAAGCTCAACATGATACACCTAAATGGAAAGTTAAGCATTAAGAATGAGATACTCTAAAACCTTCCTAATATGTAGACAATCATTCACAAAGTCACAAATTGAGGACAAGTTTTGAGCCTTACAGAGTAAAAGTAAATTGGCATCCAGGAAAGAATAATAAAGAAACCCTGCCACATTTGAAGGGAAAGAGGAGAAAGAGAGTGAGTTAATACACTCATAAAAGTTCAATATATGTGATATATGTAGGTCAGACTAAGACAACCATTAACAACATTCCCTAACTAGCAGATAGGTGCACACCATGTACTTGATCGAATATAAATTTCAGTACTATCATTTTTTCTTAAGTTCAATGTGGGATAAGGTGTACTAAGTTATAAAAGTAAGTGATGAGTATAATTATGATAAACGAAAACTTAAAGCCTGTTTTAAACATCAGCATCTAGTAATTTAACTATGCTCAAAATTAAAAGTTACTAGTACATATTCATTCATTACCCAGCTATGCATCGCATTTGCGACAATCAGGGCCCATGTTGGAAGTTCAGAAAGCAAGCGCCTGAAAGGAGGTATCACTTTTGTTGCCTTGGGTTTATTCTCCTCCATAAAAGATTTTTGCTGTCCCTTCAATATGTAATCCAATTCATACTTTGATATCTGACTACTTTGATGAGGAGTACTTGATGTCGCAGACAACCAAACCAAAACCCAGAGAAATCCAGATAAGCCAAAAATCACAAATGGTCCAAACAGACCACCTTGTGACATGAGGATTGGAGAAAGCGTAAGTCCTATTGCACTTCCAAGCTGGAATCCAGCCATAGCTATTCCAACAGCCCTGGCTCGTTCTGTTTGAGGAAACCATCTAAGAAAGGTGTTCAAAAATCAAACAAAAGTTCAGCATAAGTTATTTAAAAATAAAAAATTTAGCCAACAAAGTAACTTGTTGGGAAAACCATCATGTGCATGACTGATTTATCATGAACAGATATATCATGTAGTTTAGGATCATGAGCACCTCGCTACCATGTTGTTCATGCAAGGAAGAGCCACTCCTTCTGCAGCCCCCAACAAAAATCGCATAGCAAGGAGAACCCACAGAGAAGTACCAGCAGCCCAGGGTGTCAGCAAGGTTGAGAGAGACCACAAAGCCACCCCCCAGGCCATGACTCTCTTACCACCATAGTAGTCAACAAGAGTCCCACCAGCTATGGGAGATACCAAGTATCCCCAAAGGAAAGCTGACTGCCATAAGTTTTCTAATATAAGTTTGAAGCAATATAGAGTAAATGTGGCTTAAAATATCAAAATGAGTATATATATTTGTTGTATGTGGTTAATCAAAAACATCTGGTGGAATTCCAAAATTTTGTGAGTAATGCCCAGAGCTTAAATATCACATTTAGACATCAAAATGGTGACACTTAACAGAAATTTTCTTAATTTTACACTCCCTTGAGCCACAAAACAAATCCAAGCTTCACATATTCAATGTAATTCAAAAATTCTAAATTCAGCCACTCGTACTTAACAATAAATTCATGTAGGATAACAAACCCCAGAGGCAAAGCAAGCAGAACTACCTGAACGATACCAGAAAATGATCGGCTCCAACCGTGAGAAAGTGACAATGGTACAATCGCCACCGACATCACAACTCGATCAGCATTGCATAGCGCTAGAGCCAAAGCAAGCATTGCCACTACTTTAACCCTTTCGGAAGTAATAAACTCGGCAAAACTCGGAACTTCCACTTCCTTGTTATTTCCCTGAGAAGAATTAAAATGAGCATCTTTAGAAGAAACTCTGACCCGGAAGGTCTTACAATGAGCGAAACCGTGCCGAGTTTGAATTCTCAGATGACAACTCGCCGGTGAAACATTTACGAGAAGGTTATGTTTCGGTGAGTCAATAAATCGGGTGAATTTTGGAAATTCGCGTTTGTGGATGTCAGAATTTCGGATAAAAGTTAAAGGAGAACGAGAGATAGATCGGTGAAGAGAAATAACGGAGTCCATTGTGAGCTGAGCTGAGAAACTGAGGACCGAACAAACGATGACTCTGCGCGGGACTAAAATACTGAGGAAATTACCATCGATGCCCTCTTGTTCTTTTATAAATTGTTATTTGGTAGAATTAGTGTGATTATCAAAGCCAATTTTGTAATTGTGTACTTTGTTCCGTTTAAAAGTCGATTTACAAGATTTAATCGGACTCTGGAGATAAATACAGATAATAAATAGTATGTATATATATATATATATATATATATATTAAAGATATGAATGTTATTAGATTTTAAAATTGAAAAAAAAAAAGTCAAATAAAAAAAACCATATTTATCGGATTCAAATCAATAATTAAAAATAATTTAATAAAGTATTTATTAAAATTATTTATATAAAAAATAATCACCATATTTAATTTAAGTTAAAATGGATATGTTAAAGTAATTACAATATCTTATTTATAAAAAATAATAATTACAAAATCATTTAAATTAATTACTTTGTGTAATAATAAATTAGAGAATAAGGGTTGCTTCCATTTTTTTTTTTTTTCCTCCTACTATTTTGAAAGTACGTTAAAAGCACAAATTTTATTTAATCTTTAACAACCTCAGAAGATGATAATCAAAACAACAGCAAATCTAAATCATATTATGTTTTAAAGATTTTTTTTTATCGTGTACTTTCAAAATTTTATTTAAATAAATTTTATTTCTAAACACATATTTAATTTTGAATATAATTTAACTAGAATATAATGAATAACAAAAATAAATATATAAATTATGACATGTATATCTAAATTAAACTTCTCACAAAAAATGGTAGAAAGGCATATCCACAAAACTAGCAATAATTTTATAATAATTATTTATTTTTAATATTGAATCTTTTTTAAAATTTAAAATTTTATGTATAAAAACTTAAAATTATTTTTTATATTGGTTATGTTTTTATTTTATATAAAAATGCTACTTGGGAGTAGAGATATTCCTATCATTAAGAATTTTGCAAAAATTTACAATATTATTAAAATTAGGCCTTTTTTGTAATAAATATTTCTCAAATCATTTATACACATGTGTAACCACATTACAACTAGGTGATCCAGTAATAGGTGATTAACGTTTAATTGCTATTCAAATAGCACACTGTAATTATTGGCTCTTTTTTCAAAAAAGAAAAAAAAAAAAAAGAAAAGAAAAGGAAAGAAAGAAAGAAAGAAGCAAGCTTGTCATAGTGCTAGCACTGTTGTTTTACAGTGCCACGAACGAATTACTTATTTGGAAATGAATGGTAAGATTGAAATCGAGGGTTCCATTTTTCTTTGACAGGTATTTGTAGAATAGAACTGAATTAATCTTTTCTTTTTTTTATATATATATATATATATATATATATATATATATATATATATATATATATATATATATATTAGAATTAAGTTTATATTATGTATTTTCTTCGGTAATTGGGTCTTCCAAGTTCCAACCACTTGCAAACTAGTACTAGCAAAGACATTGGTTATGTTTGAACCTGAGCTTTTGCCATAAATTTGATAAATTTTTATATTAAGTAATATAATTTAAAGTGAAGAGTTAAAATGATGTATTTTTTTTTAAAATTAAGTGTATTTTAGTATTTTAGTTTATAGAATTTGGTTTTAAGGTTTTTTGTTTATGAAAAATGTGTTTTGAAATCTTTTTATTTGTAAAAAAATGTATCAGATAAAAATAAAATTAATTTTTCATTCAATTTTTTTTAACATCTAATAGAATAGTACATTTGTCACATGCTTGTTTATATTTTTTGATAGATATATATTAAATTTAAAAAAATTAATTAAAAAATTACTCCAATTTTTAACAATTTCTTTTGATTAATCTTAAATAAATTTTTTTTTGTCTAATTTGTGATTTTAGATATTAGACAATGAAAATTTTATTTAAATTTTATTGAATTCGATCAAACTTAAATAAAATTTTTAATGTATAAATGTGACTTTAGATATTAAACAATGAAAATTTTAATAAAATTTTCATTTAAATTACATTAAAAAATTTATTTAAGTGTTTTTATAAATTTATAAAAAGTTGAGTAATTTTTTATGTATATATCTATAGAATAATATAAACATGCATGTAACATGTTTTATTTCGTTAGATTTAAAAGAAAATTAGATAAAAAAATTTAACTTTATTTTTTTTGACTCCTTTTTTATAAGTACATAAACTTAAAAATACATTTTTCATAAACAAATAGACTTAAATATATATTTTATAAGTTAGAAGACTAAATAATATATTTTACAAAAATAAAATAACCTCTATAATACTTTTTCATATAATCTATCAGAGCGAACGAAAAAAGTATTTTAAATTGACTAATCTTAACTACTCAATATAACTTTGATATACTTAAAAAGTTCGATTTGATATCTCTTTATATTTTATTTTATGTTTGAATGAAATCTTCCATTATTAAAAAAGAAAAAATAGTTAAAAAGATTGAGCTGTGTCCCACTTATATGAGGTGGAAAAAATTTTTATTTATTATTTATATCAATATATTTATTTAAATATAAATAAATTATTTTCATATAAATATTAATTATATCTTCTTAAAATTAATAAAATATACTACATATACATGCATTTAGTGTTGATATGATATAATTACATATTTTATAATTTAATATGATATAATTAGATATTTTATAAAATGTCTATATAAGACATTAATGTTTTCATTCAAAAAATAAAAAATAAGAATTAGAAGTTTATCAAAGAATAAATTATGAATCACTTATTTATTTTTTATAACTATTTAAAAAATAACGATGCTTTATACAAATATGAAGTCTTAGTTATCTAAAATTGAGTTTTCTTTCTCTGAATTTCTCAAAAAACTACTCACTCAAACAAGTAAAGATTGAGACGAAATTTAGTTATGTTGAGGCGATTTTGCCTTTTTTCAAAGCACTTTAAAAAGATAGTGACTTGTTGTTGGTCGGTTGAACTAGAAAATGATCTTATAAGTTTGAAATTTAGATCTATTAATGTTGGTTAGACATTATAAAAATAAATAGTATTAAAGTCAAGTCGATACTCTAATACTATTTAATCATAACAAGTTGTTGTGGTTTAAAACGCAAAGACTTAATAACCAGACATGACACTTAAACTTTATAAGGAGATGTGGTTACAACTTGAAAGATTTAGTTTGAGGATATGGCAAGTTGGGTATAAGAAATATCTATGCATCAAATTGAGAAAGCGTGTTAATATTTTATGATTTAATATGATACAATTAGATATTTTGTAAAATATGTCTATATAAGACATGAATACTTTCATTGAAATAAATAAAAAATTAAAATTAGAAGGTAATCAAAAAATAAATTTTGAATCACTTGTTTGTTTATTCACCTAGCTCATACGAATTTTTTTTTCCAAACAAAGATTTTATCACAAAACCTAATTTTGTAAAACTCTCGTAATCATATGTAAAAGAGAAATTTCTCATTACAAATACATTAAGAAAATTGTTATTACAAATATATGATTTTTAAGTTCCATACACTCGTAATATTCTTTTTTATCTACTGCGTCATCATATAGCATAATTTTGTTTTGTTGAACAAAGAAGAGCTTTATTAATGCATAAAAGAGAATTAAAAGTTTTTTACAAATTGTTCATGGACCACCTAATCCAAATCTTTCCTAGGCACATGTACCATATCAAAGACATCAACTATTTCTAGCAAACAATATTTAGTTAACAAATTATCCACTCCATTAGCCACCCTTCACAAGAGCAAGAGAAAAATTAGTTCTTTGATATCCTGCAAAATAAGAACAATCTACCAACAATCAAAAACACTCGCACTAGCTATCCAGCTAGTCATTTTTAAAGAATCTTATTCACAAATGACATCCATCCAACCCTTTTTGATAGCCATTTTTAAGCCTTTTAAAACTGCTAAGAGCTCCAAGTGGTCAATAAAAAAAAACACGCTCTCTTTGTGCAAGAATTCTAATCAAACAACCTGTAGAATCTTTAACCACAATACTAATAGCTCCATAAATTTCACCTTTCTTAAAAGAAGCATCACAATTCATTTTGAGACACTCAACATCCAGTGGAACCCAAACAATATCATTCTAATCACCATCATTTTTTCCCTGTACAATAGGCATCAGGGATGCAATATACTCATCCGCACACTCCTTTGCCTTAGCTGCAATAAAGAGTAGATTCGGGCTTTCATAAAGAAAATACATTCATTACGTCCTAGCCATAAACCCTATAACAAATTAAAAAATCTTGCCATGCTTTCCTTACCACCATCAAGGTGCCTAATTAATTCAACAACTCAGTCTTGAAACCATCCACCAAAATTTCTCACTTGCAACATGTCAAAACTAAAATACAATTCAAAAACAAACCAAGATCTAACACTCCATCAACAGCTCAAAAGCATGTGCTTCATAGTCTCATTTGCCTCCCCACAAATAACACAAACACCCTAAGCAATAATTCCCCTTTAGAACATATTTAACTTGGTAAAAAATTCACTAAACCTTTCCACAAAAATAACTCGACTTTAGGAGCAATTGTAAAACCCAAAACTTCTTTCATGACTAGGGTTGCATCGTATTAGATGAGGCAGGATACATAACCCCATAGCCAAATTTCAGTTCATGCAATTTATGATAACTTTTAATTGTGAACTTACCAGATTTGTGATGTTAGTTTGTCTCTTGTAAACGATCTTGAAAGAGGAATGGCAAGAATTTCACTTAGCTATCTATAGAGGAACTAGCCCGTGAACAATATTAGCCTTCCAACAATGCTTCTATTGATCAATAAGTTCTCTAACTATCTCAAACCCAACCACCTTATAGTCAGCCAACCTACCCAAGAAGGGTAGCCACTCATCATTCCAAATATTAATTTTATACCCATCACCAATGCTCCACAAGCAATGGCTTCTAGAAGTCTCTAAACCTTTATATAGAATTTTCCAAGCCCATGATCCCAAATAGGAACATCTAGTATTCATCACATCGCAGTAAAGGAAATAAAGCCTTTTAAGAACCTTTGCACATAAACTCCTTGATCTAGTTGGCAAACTCCAAGCTTGCTTTATAAGTATAGCTAAATTAAACGCATCAAAGTTCTTAAAACAAAGCCCACCTTGATCCTTACTTCTAGTTAATTTTTCCTTAGAGCACCAAGTTACTCCTTTACTTTCCTCACTTCATGCCCATCAAAATTGTAACATAATTGAAATGAGCCTTTTACAAATCTTCTTGGCAACTTAAAAATACTTATTATATAGCCAAACAAAGATTGAGTAGTACCTTTTAGGAGTGTCTGCTTTCCACTAACAGATAACAAGTTTGATTTCCATCCTGCAACTCTACTTGCCATCTTTTCCTGTAGCATTCCATAAAGGCTAGATTTAGTAGCCAGCCAATCTGTAGGCAAATCCAAATAGTTACCCACATTCTGCACTAGATTTACTTGCATAACATCAGCCAGCAAATTTTGTTATTCTAACATCATAGTTCTACTAAAGACAACACTGCTTTTTCTAAAATTTACCAACTGTCTTATAGCTTGGTAATACTTAGCAATGCATAACATCATTCTTCTACAATTTTCTTCAGAATCTAGTCCAAAGAAAAGAGCATCATCAACAAAAAACAAGTTGGATAGCACATGCACATTTCTCTTATTTGAGCACCCTTTATAAATCCCACCTTCTTCTTGCCAGCACATCAACCAAAATTATAAACAAATAGGGAGATAAGAGATCCCCTTGTCTTAATCCCTTATGTGGCAAAAAATTATCCTGGGGACATCCATTAACAAGGATTTTTACAACACAGAAGACACACCATAAAATTCTTTGTATCCATGCCTTAGTAAAACCCATCATGTCTAATAAAGCCTCTAGAAATCCCCAATCCACATGATCATAGGCCTTTGTCATATCTTTTTTTAAAGAAAAATGCCCATGCCTACCTTTCCTCTTCATTTTTAAGAAATAGAACATTTCCTAATCAATTAAAAGGTTGTTTTGAATAGCTCGCTCACTCACAAAGGCACCATTCTCCTCTAAATTATCAAATTCATAAAAGGCTTTAATCTATTTACAATCACCTTTGATACAATCTTATAACTAAAATTTCATAGAAATATAGGCCTAAAATGTATGAGGAACTCAAGTTGTTGCACCTTTGGTACTAGTGCAATATGAATCTCACTAATAGAAGCAGGCAACTCACCAAACTCAAAGAAGCCCTTCACAGTATTAAACACCTCTTCACAAATCAAGCTCCAATGCATTTAGTAAAAGGCACCAGAAAATCCATCAGGTCCCAAGACTTTAAGTTTTCTCATCCTAATTAAAGTTAGTACTTCTTCAACTCCTTAACAATAGAAAGTCAAATAAGCATCCATGAAATGTTGTTGGATAATACTAGCAACTAGTCTAGGCTCACTTTGCCAATCCCCATTTTTATCAAGCAATTTCGACACCCCGATTGTAAATTCTTCTTAACTGCACTATTCTATGAAATATCTTGAATTCTTATCCCTAAAAATAAGTCATTTCACCTTTGATCTCATCCACCATTATATTTTCTCCTTCCTTCTAACCTCATCAATCTCCTTGCTTAATTATTTTTGCTCCTACCAAGTGTTAAACCCATTAAGTTCAACAACAAGTTTTTCCTTCAAGCTTTTAAGTAGCTTCCCCAAGTTTTCTCTCAATTGTTTATTCCACACCTTTAGTTTACTCTTACACCTTCCCAACATCCTAATCATCCCATACACACTTTATTATTCACACTAGACCAATTATTGTTATCAATATCCTCATATCCTTCTTCCTCTTGCCAAGACAACTCATACCTAAACATAGTATAACATAGCCAACCACTTGAACAAAGATTCAACACAATCATATTATGCTCAGAAGCAGATCATGGAGGATCACATATGTCCTTATCAGGTAACTTCTCCAAAGCAACAGCATTAGCAAGAACTCGATCCAGATGCTCTTGAATAAACTCACAAGATTGATGCCCATTATGGCACGTAAAGAAGCATCCTTGGCCTTCACATTAATCGGGTCACATTTGTCAACAAATGAGTTAAATTTCTGCAATCTGTTGAAATCAAACACCCTACCTCCTTGCTTCTCGGAACATTACAACATTCCATTAAAATCCTCTACTACCATCGACAACTGATCATTAGAACCTTTAGAATTTACAATTCATTCAAACTAATAATACCTTTTGCTATCCTCTTGCAACCCATAAACAAACGTGAATCAACCCACACTAATCACTACAATATCAATCGTTCCTTCATTGTTGAATAACCGATTAATCCTAACCCCAACCAACCACATAAGTACCATTACACCAGTAGAAATCCTTTCTATATTCACAACATGCCAATTAGAGAAACCTAATTGACGACACAATTTGATCATTTTGTGCCTCTTAGACTTAGTTTACAATAGGCAAATTGCAACAAGTGAAAACTCAGTCATTGCTTCACACAAGGTCGCACATCATGTCACCCTTACTAGCTCCTTAGAAATCCACACTATCACCTTCATAGCACAAGCAAATCTTGCAATTGAGAAGGAAAGGAAAAAAAGAAACCCTAGGTTATCAACACATGGTTGCGAGGCGAAGAGCAAAGAGTTTTAGGTGCTCTCGAGGAAAAAAACACTTTTTTCATCATCATATAACTTAAATTGAATACCAAAGTTTCACTCAACATCGAAACCCTTTTCTTAAAACTTAGAAATGACTTCATTTCTCATCCTAAGCCACAGCTTTTGAGCTTCCTGCTCTAACCTTTTGTTCTGCAATTCCTTCAAATAATTATACAAATCTTATCCATTTAAACAAAATCTTTTGGCCTAATAGTCATGCCACTCATGCCTCCTATAGAAACAAATTCTTCCATTACTTCTTCATCTCTCGAATATGAAAATTCTCTCCTTTTGTACAAGTGTGCCAACTCTCTCTCTCTTCCTTAGGCTTAGGCTTTAAAGTTCACCACTCTAGTGGTGATGTTTCGTTGTATAGCCACGCAGTGCCAAATAGCTTGTAGGTACACAATAAAGACTCTCCAATTTATTTCCAAAAGTAGAAGTCTTCTTTTCCTAATCCAATTTTCTTCAACAACTTATGGGTGTTTATGGATTTGGCCATTTGAAGACCTGAAATTCAAAATTGTTGAAAGGAAAACAATTAATAAGTTTTTAATTGAAGAATTTAATCAAACACTTTATATCAATTATCAATAGTTGGAGAAAAGTACATACAGATACATTTAATCAAAAAACTTGGTTGCAATACAAAATACTGATATATTAAAAAATAATATTTTTTTTGAAAAGCTATAAGAAATTACTTGCCTTGGCTTCTTGGTAACATTTTCTAATCATTTTGATTGTAGAGAATAAAGCCAATGGATTAAAACCTTAACACAGAAACGATGGTACAAGTATCTAATTGTATTACTAGACACATGCAGGCACAAAGATTAAAAAAATGAAATAGGCTTATTCTTGTGTATTAGTACTTGACTATTTTATCAAATTGGGCCTCAATTATAGAGTGTGAGGCTGTTTGTATCCCTCTTCTCTCTCTTCTTCTTTCGGTTCTTAGGATTGCAAATCTTTGAGAAGGTGGAAAACATATCTTATGTGGACAATGTCACACTAGACACTTCAATTATCACTTTGATGGTGGGAAAAAAGAGGATTAATTGTATGATTAATTATATATATAATATTATTTTTAATCCCATAAGAAAAAAAAAACATATATTCACATATATTTTTTAACTTTTTAAGAGAATAAATTTTTTTTTTTTTACTGAGGAAGTGTTGAAAATAAAATCAATTGAATAATCAAGTTATTTATTCACAAAATGGTGAAAAAAAGGAGTGGAGATATATTTTGGAAAGTATCTCAATTTAGGATATAATTAGTTTCATTTACCTATTTTTTATCAAAAATTTTCTTTATTGAGGGTTTCAATTTTACTTTTAGATACCAACAGTTGAAGAAGATCTAAAATTTTCATTAAAATAGTAAGGAAGCCGAAACTGACTATAACTAGTTTGATTCACTTAGAAAGCTTTTAGAACCATTGATTTTGTACTATATATAAGTTACATAACTTAAGAAGATACAATTTGAAAAAGATTCTTAGCTGGATGACAGGCACAAATAGACAATATGCACAAAAGTGCTTCAATACAGAAATAACTTAAAGACACTTAACGGAGAGTCCCAACAGCCTTTTTATAGGTATACCATTTGGCAATGAAGATGTAGACTACCAAGTTGAGAGCACTTAGAATTGCCAATAACCAAAAGAAATAATCAATGCGTCCATAATTCAAATTGTCTGGTATCCAACCAGTCTTACCATGCCTTGTACTCACTTTGGTAACAATAGTCACAAGCAATGAGCTCAAATAGTTCCCCAAGGCAACTGTAGTGAGTGAAAGAGCAGAACACAAACTTCTCATGGCATCAGGTGCTTGCTCATAGAAAAACTCTAACTGTCCAATAAATGTAAAAACTTCAGCACACCCAATTAGGAAATATTGAGGAACTTGCCAAAATATGGACATGGGCATGTTTTTGAGATCATAGTAGTTGTGCCTTCGAATCATTCTAAGCCTAATTAATTCCAAAATCCCAGCAGATAACATGGAAAATATGGAAATGAATAGGCCTATTCCCATCCTTTGGAGCTGAGATAGACCATTTTTGTGACCAGTGAATTTTCTAGTGAATGGAACAATGATTTGATCATATATTGGTACCCAAATTATGACACTAATGGTATCAAAGATAGATAGAGATGCTGGTGGGATCTTGAAGCTTGATTTGCCAACATGAGGGTCCATTTTTTCACCTTGCAAAACAAACAAGGTGCTCATTTGACTATAGACAGTTGCAAAGATAATACCAGTAGCCCATATTGGCAGCAACCTTATAATAGCCTTGAGTTCCTCCACCTGTGTCATCGTGCAAAGTCTCCACGGGTTTATGGAGGAGCTCTTTACTTGATCTGATGGTACTTGCACTGCTGCTTTGTCAAAGAACCTGAAGAACACAACATTTTAGGTAAGACTTCAATATTGTTAAAGAACACGCATGAAAGCTTATTTTTCAATTTAAAACTAACCTAAACTCTTGTGTATGATCAAGCTTTCTGCTTCCTTCAATTGCAGACTCTGTGTCAGCAATCTCATACAAAAGTGACTTATCAGCAGGTACTTCCACCTTGTGTTTTCTAAAGGTTGCTACAATCACCTGGGCAAGGCGTGTCAGAGGGCTACCTCCAGGTTTTTGATTCCTGTACAACTTAGTACCCGAAAAGAAGCTTAGTATGGCAATTGCCATAGTCACTGCAGGAATACCAAAGCCCCATCCCCATCCCACATTGTCTTGTACCCAAACCAAAAGAGAAGAAGCAATAAGAGCACCAATATTGATAGAAAAGTAAAACCAATTGAAGAAAGAACTCTTGTGTTTCTTCTCAGCTTCATCAGCATCATCAAACTGATCAGCTCCATAGGATGATACACAAGGCTTAATCCCTCCGGTGCCTAGTGCTACTAAGTAAAGTGCTGTAAAAGCGACTGCACTTTGCGCATCTGTTGGGTTACAATTTTCTTTGCTGTAACAAGTTGGCTTCATGCCTTGGATTGATGCTGACATTGTTAAAAGTGCCATTCCCTGTGTTTAAAATCAATGAGATTTCCTTTAGTATGTAATTGAAAATTAAGCATACTTCAAAAACAAAGGGTTAATCAACCTTTTAGGGGAGCTTATGATAATGAATATTGTTAAAATATAGGAAATTAAAGGATTGAGAACAGAACACCATCAATAATTCCAGCAACTTACAATGACATAGATGATTGAAAAACAGGCAATAGTCCAATATCTTCCCAAATAAGCATCAGCTAGAAATGCTCCAATTAGTGGAGTGATATAACATGTTCCACTCCAATCGTTTACATTTTTAGTGGCAGTAGCACTGTGCTGATGTAGCCGATGCTTGAAATAACGCACAAGATTGGTGCTCATCCCATAATATGCAAGTCTCTCACAACATTCATTTCCTACCACCAAAAGCCAAGAGAAATAAATAAGCATCTGTTTTTCGAGAATCAAATTCTACTAGTCTAAGCAAAAATAGATTTGTAAGTGTTATAAATCGACGCTTGCGGAAGCGTAATTCGGGTCGATTTATAACAAATTGGTATCAGAGCTTTTGGGTTATTCTGATAATTATTGGAACTAATCAAGTTTGCTCTTTTGGATTTATTTTGAGCTTCTGGTTATTTGGTTGGTTTCATATTTTTTGGGTTGTGCTTCTATTAATTTAATTTTGGATTTTCTGTCATGGCGGCAAAATACGAAATTGAGAAATTCAATGGTAGAAATGATTTTAGTCTTTGGCGAATGAAGATGCGAGCCATATTGGTTAAAGAGGGGCTCGTTAAGACACTTGAAGGCAAGGATAAATTATCAGAAAAATTGACTGAGGAAGAAAAAGACGCATTGATGGAAAATGCTCTCAGTTCAATTCAGCTATCCTTGTCTGATGAGGTACTACGCGATGTTGGTGATGAGAGATCTCCTGCTGGATTGTGGCTTAAATTGGAGGGTGTGTATATGACTAAGTCTTTGACAAGTCGGTTATATTTGAAGCAGCGCTTGTACACTTTCAGAATGTCAGAAGGTACGCCTTTGCACGATCACCTTGATGAATTTACTAAAATTATTCGTGATCTGAAAAATGTTGGTGTTAAGATTGATGATGAGGATCAAGCCTTAGTTTTGTTATGTTCTTTACCTCATTCATTTGAACATTTTGTTGATACCATGCTATATGGGAGAGACACTATTTCTTTGGAAGATGTCAAAGCGGCTTTGAATTCCAGAGAGTTGAAGAAAAAGGTGTCTACAGGTAATAACGATAGTAGCAGTGGTTTGTTTGTTAGAGGTAGAACGCAAGATAAAGGATCAAGCAATAATAGAGGCAAGTCTAGATCAAAATCTAGAAAGAGAAAAGATAAATGTAATTATTGTCGTCAGGAAGGGCACTGGAAAGTTAACTGTCCGAAACTCAAAGGTAAAGGAAAAATTACCACAGCATCTTCTGGTACTAATGATGTTGCTGGTGTTGCAGATAGTTCTGGATCCGAAGGTGATAATGTTCTGTCAGTATCTATTAGTTCTTCAAGAGATGTTTGGATTCTTGATTCGGGTTGCACTTACCATATGTGCCCCAATAGGGATTGGTTTGTTTCTTATCAGTCCATTGATGGGGGTGTTGTCTTGATGGGAAATAATGTTTCCTGTAAGGTTGTTGGTATTGGTACTATCCGGATTAAGATGCATGACGGTATTGTCAGGACTTTGAAAGATGTTCGCCATGTTCCAGATTTGAAAAAGAACCTGATATCTTTGGGTACTCTTGACTCACAGGGCTATAGGTACATAGCTGAAGGTGGAGTTTTGAAAGTTATTAAGGGTGCTCTGGTGGTTATTAAAGGGCAATTGTCTCGTGGTCTCTATGTGCTTCAGGGTAGCACTGTCATTGGCAGTGTTTCAGTCTCATCCTCGTCAGATCAAGATTCAGATACGACTCGCTTATGGCATATACGGTTAGGGCATATGAGTGAGGTAGGAATGTCCATTTTGAGCAAGCGGGGTTTACTTGGTGGTCAGAAAACTGGGAAGCTTGATTTCTGTGAGCATTGTGTCTATGGAAAGCATCGCAGAGTTAAGTTCAGTACAGCCATCCATAAAACGAAAGGTACTGTTGATTACATTCATTCAGATCTTTGGGGTCCTTCTCGTGTTGCTTCCAAGGGTGGTGCCCGGTATATGTTGACTTTTATTGATGACTTCTCTCGTCACGTTTGGGTATATTTTCTGAAAAATAAGAATGATGTGTTTTCAAGATTTGTTACATTTAAGGCTTGTATTGAAAATCAAACTGGCAAGAAGATCAAGCGTTTGAGAACTGACAATAGTTTGGAATTTTGTGAGGGTCAGTTTAATGAGTTCTGTGAAAGGAATGGCATGGTGAGACACCGCACTGTGCGTAATACACCACAACAGAATGGAGTTGCAGAACGTATGAATAGGACTATTTTGGAAAGAGCTCGTTGTATGCTCTTTCAAGCTGGTTTGGATAAATCCTTTTGGGCTGAAGCTTGTAACCATGCCTGCTATTTGGTGAATCGGTCTCCATCAACTGCAATTGAGTTGAAGACTCCAGTTGAGGTATTTTTTGGTACTCCTGCTAATTATTCTGATTTAAAAGTTTTTGGTTGTCCTTCTTATGCTCATATTAATGATGGTAAGCTTGAGCCTAGGGCATTGAAATGCATATTTTTGGGGTATCCTTTTGGGGTGAAGGGTTATAGACTATGGTGTGTTGAACCCAAGTCAACTAAATTTTTAATTAGCAGAGATGTTAAATTTGATGAGTTTTCCATGTTGGAAAAGAAAAAGGAATCTGTTGTTGCAGGTAAAGACCATGGTGTTAGTGAGCAGGTGGAGCTTGAGAGTGGAGCTCCTAGTCAAGTGCAAGAGAGCACTTCAGATCAGCCATTTGTGGATGAGGTAGATGATTCTGTTCCTGATGTAGCAGAACAGCAACAAGAGCAATCATACAGTATCGCTAAGGGTAAAGGAACAAGAGAGATTCGACGCCCTCAGAGGTATGCAGATGCAGATTTAGTTTCCTATGCATTGTCTGTGGCAGAGACTATTGGGGTGAATGAACCTACTAGTTATCGTGAAGCTGTCACTTGTGATGAGTCTGCTCAGTGGTTAGTTGCTATGAATGAAGAGATTGAGTCACTTCATAAGAATCATACTTGGGAATTGGTAAAACCGCCTAAGGGCCAGAAGATTGTTGGAAACAAATGGGTCTTCAAGAAAAAGGAAGGTATACCTGAGGTTGAAGCAGCTAGGTTCAAGGCACGTGTTGTTGCAAAGGGCTATTCTCAGAAAAAGGGTATTGACTTCAATGAAGTATTTTCACCCGTTGTGAAACATAGCTCCATACGTGTGTTGCTTGCTATGGTTGCGCTGTTTGACTTGGAATTAGAACAACTTGATGTCAAGACAGCTTTCTTACATGGTGAGCTTGAGGAACAAATTTACATGCATCAACCAGAGGGGTTTGTTATTTCAGGTAAGGAAGATCATGTTTGTTTATTGAAAAAGTCATTATATGGTTTGAAGCAATCTCCCAGGCAGTGGTATAAACGGTTTGATTCTTTTATGATTGATCATGGTTACTCTAGGAGTGATTATGATAGTTGTGTTTATCATAAAAGGTTCTCTGATGGTTCTATTGTCTATTTGTTGCTATATGTTGATGACATGCTTATTGCTTCTAAGAATAAGTTTGAGATTCAGAAATTAAAGTCTCAACTTAGTGGTGAGTTTGAGATGAAAGATTTGGGTGCAGCAAAGAAAATTTTGGGCATGGAAATTTACAGGAATAGACAAGCGGGCAAGCTTTATTTGTCTCAGAAAAGTTACATTGAAAAAGTTCTTGAACGTTTTGGTATGAAAGAGTCTAAACCTGTGAGTACGCCACTAGCTGCGCATTTTAGGCTTTCTTTGGATTTGTCGCCACAGTCAGAAGAAGAAGAGAAGTACATGTCTCAGGTTCCATATGCTAGTGCCGTTGGTAGTTTGATGTACGCTATGGTTTGTACTCGTCCAGATATTTCACATGCAGTTAGTGTTGTTAGTAGATACATGGGTAATCCTGGAAAGGGTCATTGGCAAGCAGTGAAATGGATACTTCGGTATTTGAGAGGCACTTCTAGTTTTGGTTTGGTATATGATGGGAGTTCCAATACTGGTTGCAGTGTTATTGGTTATGTGGACTCCGATTATGCTGGAGATTTGGATAAGAGAAGATCTCTGACAGGTTATGTTTTCACTCTTTCTCATTGTGCCATTAGTTGGAAGGCTACTTTACAGTCTACAGTTGCTTTGTCCACTACAGAGGCAGAATATATGGCAGCAGCAGAAGCAGTGAAAGAAGCCATCTGGCTTAGAGGTTTGGTTTGTGATTTGGGTTTACAGCAGGATACTTCTGTTGTATTTTGTGATAGTCAAAGTGCGATACACTTGACCAAGAATACCATGTTTCATGAGAGGACCAAACATATTGATGTCAGATATCACTTCGTTCGTGACATTGTGTCTCAGGGTACTATTATTATTAATAAGATAGTTACTGCAGAGAATCCAGCTGATATGTTAACCAAGCCAATTCCAGTTAACAAGTTCAAGCATTGCTTGGACTTGATTGGTGTTTGTAGTAAATGATTGCCCTTCGGGGTATTTGGACGACGGCCATTTGACATTCCGAGGAATTTTGCATTTGAAGAAATTGGTTCCATTTTTAAGCCAAGGTGGAGATTTGTTATTTAATTGTGGCTTAAAATTAAGGGCATATTTGTAATTTCCCTTTTTTTAAGAAACCCTAGCAATATATATATTTGTTCTCTGCTCTTGCTGCCGAATGAGAGAGAACAACAGAAAAGAAGAGAAATTAGAAGCTGCGCAGTGCAGAGAAGCCAATTGCTAACAGTAGAGAAGAAAAGCAAAGTAGAGAAGAAAACAATTGCCGCATAGTGCCATTTAATTTTCTTATTGCTTATTATTTTGCCGTTATCCAAAATTAAATATTTGTGCAACTAAATTGGACCCGAACTACGCTTCCGCAAGCGCCAATTTATAACAGTAAGTGTACCTAAGATGAAAGGGCAGGCCTTCCACGTTCCAGTTATCTTTTTATTAGCAGGATTTCCTTGGAAATCCACAGTTCCATCCTTTGTGTATGTATCTTCTTCTGCCATTGAGATGAGGACTTTGTGTATGCTTTGCTCTTTTGGGGTTTTACTTAAAAATGAACAGAGCAGCAATTGAGTGTGAAACTAAAACTGTAAACAAAAACAATGAAATTAGAGTCCTCAACTAAGATCACAATTAAAACGCCATATATCTTTCTAGAGCTATAGAGAGAGTTCAATTTAGAGTAAAAAAACAAGAAACTACACGACAGTTTATAAGAATACTATATCCTCCAAAACAAAGAATTTCGTACATGTAAATCTAATCCCATGAATCATACTTTGTCTGATTTGGTAAAGACATACCGAAAGTCACTCAACTATGTGACAATTAGTGGTAAAGATTACGTTGACTTTATAAGGGAAACTACTGATATGAATATTTAAGTCTCACAAGCTTTACATGAAAAGATTACGTTGACTTTATAAGGGAAACTACTCTAAGCTTAGCAAAAACTTGCTAGTAATAAATGGAAGGGAAAAGATCCAAACCTGACACTTACACTACTCTTGGAATATACTCAGAAGAGAACCATGAACCATCAATTTAAGGAAGAGAAAGATAATCTCTGCCCAAATAGACAACAAAGGAAGTCTATTAACTGCATAACAGAGTTAATACTACGTACACTCTCTTATAGTCTAAGCCTTATTTATAAGTGTACTGTGTTTGTATACAACCAGAAGCACATGTTGCTTCTGAGAATAATGAAGTGAGAAAGAGATTGAAATTGGAATTTTCTTTGACAATTCAATTGCATAAATGAATAAAAAGAAGAAGAAAGAAAATTCAACTCACAAGTGATAGCACTGTGTGCTTAGAAGCTTTGACTCAAAAGAGGCACACTAATAGCTAAAACAGTGGTCCCATATCCCCTTTGATCTGGGTGGGAAATTAGTGGTTATGCTAACATCTCATAAAACTAAAAAACAAAATAATTTCTTTTTTACCAAGATGGAACATTTATATTTTAGTCCAGATAGAGAAAGATTCCAACTTCTAAATCAGATAAAATAATTATGTTTTTAAAAATAATATTTATTAGTTAATTGATCAATAAATTGGAAGAGAATAAGATAGGTTTGTTTTCAATGGGAAAGCAAATACAATGCCGTTGCCGTTGAGTTCAAGCACTCTTAGCTGTTGTTTTCTTTTCATGTGCTCACAAAGACGCAGCTCATCAATTTTCTTCAATGTTGTTCACTTTTTCTTCATTAAGATAGCTACTTTTAATATTCATTAATTGTATTTTGATAGTGATTAAAATTTATTAATATGTAGATTGTAGAATCACTTTAAACAAAAGCAATTGAGATTGTGTTATCCAACTCCGGAACGATGGGTTTACGATTAATCTTGGCAAATGCCGTCTGAGACCCTTTATGGAAATCTATTATTTTATTAAAGGATCTAAACAATAATAATAAAAAAAAATAAAAGACTTAAAAAGTGCCAAAGATATAAAACAAGTTTCATTTTTTGGTTTGACCTTTAATTCAATTCTTGGATACCCTCTTTGTCTTCGGTGTGGTAATTAGAAAATCTAATTAATTGGAGGGTCTGAATCTGATCTAATCATAATAATTTTTAACGCATTGAGTGGACAATGTGAACACGGAGGGATGACAAGTATTTTAAAGTATAAATCTAATTGCTAAGAATAATTTCATATAAATTCAAGGCTACATCCATAACAATTTCAATTCTTAAATTTCGTAAATTTTAAAGTTAGATATATTTAATAACTTGTTTTTAATTTTAAAATTTTAAAATTCAATAAAAGTAAGTTTTATAATTGAATTTTAATTTTTTATTTTTTATTTTTTGATACTGAAAATTAATAACTCAATCATACTATACCTTATTTAAAATGTTAAAGTGCCAAAATTTAATGAAATTTTACCAAAAAAAAAAAAGTTTGAATTGAATTTGAGAGCTTATAAAGTTAAAAATTGAAAATTAAGAATTTATTATCAAATAATTTTTATTAAGAATAATGATATCATTAAGGAATGTTATAAACATCATGGTTTCTTAATGATAAATGATTATTGTGATTTAAATATATAATATAAAATGAAAAATTGAGTCTTACCCTTAGCTATATTATGTGCATTATATATATATATATATATATATTATTGTCGTATAAATTATCATTATTATAACAATAATTTATTAATAATAAATTTAATTAATAATAGTGGCACTAATGTGTAGAGGTAAAATGAATATTTAATACATTTTTATTATGTGATTGTGTCATTAATAAAAATAATTATATGTAATTTAATAATGTCAATATGTAAAATTGAAAATCTATGAAATTAATGCTGAGAAAATATTGCGACTTCATCGGAATTCAGGTTATGACGATAGACAATAGAGTTGGTCATTCTAAGCTACTAACTAATGGCAGATTATCTTAGACAGGCTGCTCACATGTGGAATTAATTATGTCCTTGTGATTACATGTAATTTGTTCCAAAAATTAAAAGTGCATGTAATCATAGAGAAATATAAATTGATTGGTCAGTGACAACTGATAGCCATTCCAAATATGATTTTCAATTCTTTAAATTTTTGTTTGTGTTTTCAATTTTTAATTTATTTTGAAAAGAAATAAAAAGTTTTAATAATTAATAACTACTTTTAATTTTGAAAAATAAAAATTAAAAAACTGATCATTACTTTTTATAATTAATTTCTAATTTTCAGAATTTAACTTTTACAACTATAAAATTCGATTTCAATTTTATTTTGTTTAACTTTTATTAAATTTTAATTTTTTAATCATTTTGAATCAAACTGGATATGATTATTGTGTGAGGCTTATTAATTTTTATTTTTGGAAATTAAAAAATTAAAATTCAATTCTAAAATCGAAATTTTTAAATTTTAAAATTTAAACAAATATTTAAAACTGTATTTCAAACTTAAAAAATTAAAATTAAAAATGACTGCTTACCTAATTTATTAAATAACTAACATAAGAGCTTTTAATTTTCAATTTTTTTTTTTTACTATTTAATGGATGGGTAGAGTGATATTAAGATCTATAAATTTAAATCGTTTTAATATTTTATTTCCTAAATTTTTAATTAATACATTTTAAGTAATGCTTTTAAAAATATATATACACTTTAGACAATATTTTAAAAAATAAAATATCTCATTTTAGTAAAATTTAAGAACTAAAGTTCAAAAAATAATAATGTATGAACCTTTTTTTACATGACGTTCAAAACTATTAAAGTATAAGGACTACCGGTTAAAAGTTTAGAGTCTAAAAGTGTCTCAAAAATATAAATTTAGAGCCTAAAAAAGTATTTATTTTTTTTTTTTTATGCAGGTGGGAGAAACCCCCATATAGTACGAGATTGTTTACTTTGATGCATAACTGTGAGTTCAACGAACCTTCAACCATGACTCAACAATTTAGCAAGCTTTTGACCATGATTGGACAATTCAACAGAATCTCATGACTTTACTTCAAAAGAAAAAAAAACTTAAAATGTGTCATACCATATAAGAAATGACATTTTTTATAAACACATCATGATTTAATTTTTTAAATAATATAAGATATGTGCAAGCACACTGTATCATTCAACTCTCTTAAGGACCTTTACGCACTCTTAAGGATGCAAGCCTACACAACACAGTTGAGTCATGGCTATGATACTATCTAATGTATGAGGGAGAAATCCCTGCAGTCAACGAGGTAAGACCTATTCTATGTGGTATGAGATTATTGTTTTAAAACGTATCATAATTTGTAAGAAAAGACACCCCTTATAAACAGATCGTTAATTAACTTCCTAAATAATATAAAATATGTGTAAGCATCATGCATCATTTTATCTAATGGATTTTATTTTTATTTTTATTTTTATTTTGCAATAATTTTTATGCTAAAAAATGGGACACGAACAGCATCAAATAGCCCGCTTACGATATTTATCGACACTCCTGGCTGTCTTGCTTCATTAATTAAAATTTACTTAATGCGATTGGACCATATAAGCCAGGAATTACTACTGAGCTATTCAACATTTTTTTTCTCTCAAACACCATGGTATACGATCAAGAAATAAGCATTGGTAAATGAAATTACTCAGGATTGTGCATAACATGTCCAATTTTGAGCGAGAATTAATTACGAAGCAAGATAAAAAGCATTGTACAAAAATGTCAGAAACGAAAAATTGGCCAAATTTGTATTATAAAATCGCAAGAAATGTTTAGAAAAATAAAAATAAAAGGTTTCAAATTAAGCTGCCTTTCCCTAAGAAGAAACGAAGTCTTCTGTAGTTCTGTTCACGACATTTGACAACTTGCCTAATTTTCTTTTTTAAAAATTCTTTAAAAAAAATACTTAAACTAACACTCCAAAAATTTATAATAATAAAAATAATATTTTTATTTTTAATTAAAAATAATATTAAGAATGTTATTTTTATTATTATATATTTTAAAAGTATTAATTTTATAATTTTTTTATTTTAACTTATTATATATATCTTCAATATGATCTCATAGTCATTGTATGATTATATATTTTAACTTTAAGTGTAGTTAATAATTGGTAAGTTAGTTTATTATATAACATTGTTCTTTCAAAAGCATGTTTATTTTAATTTAATACATATATTAAATTATATGTAAAATTTAATTAAATTTAATTAATATATAATTCTACAATTAATTTATTATATTATATTATATCTTAATTTTATTTTTAATCACTAAATAATAGATGCATATACTCAAAAAAACCAAAATAATGAATCATACTACGTATTTGGTAGGGTCATCTCTGTTTCACCAGCTTTCAGTGTCTTAATGGCTTGGACCTGGAAGAATATTTTGGCCGAAGTCCTTGTTTCGAATTTTGGTATTTCAGTAGTAGGAGTGGCAATTTGTACTATAGTTCGATTGATCGAATCGAACTCAAATCGAAAAACACGAATTGAACACAAATTGAATTAAATTTGAGCTTGTTTCGGCCCAGCTCGAATAATACGAATAAATTTGGGCTGGGTTAGGGCTGGGTTAGGGCCAGCCCATTAGCCCGAACTAAAATAAAATTAAATTAAATTTTAAATAAAAAAATAAAAAATACTATATTAAAATTAAAATAATATTTTATTTCTTTTAATACTTCTTTTTTTTTTATGATATATTAGTTATTTTTTTTCCTTTTCTTTTGAAAAATAAGCTGATAATGAATAAATAGTTATAATTTATTCATTTTGTCACAATATTATGCTAGATTCTTTGATGTTAATGCATTTAACATTTAAATCTACCCAATTCTTTAAACAAAAAAAATAATATTTATATTTAATTTAAATTAGTATTATGAAGTTTCTATTTTTAAATTGATATTTGTGTTATGCTATTCTCTTTTCTATTTGTTCCTTGTCTTGAGACTTAGATATTATATAATAGTTAAAGTTTTATTCTTGTGCATATAAAAAAAGTTATGTTATCGTGTAACATTTTAATTTACTTTAACTGTTCAATTTTTAATAAGTATATTTATTTAATCTACTCATCTCTATTTATTTTGTTTAATAACTAGAAATTTTATTTGAATTTGAGAACTCTTTATTCTAAATATGAGTTTTTATGAGGGCATGACGACTTCTAACTTTTACATGAGTATGGTTTAATGTATTTACTCATTGCCAAATTAATTTAGTAATTGAATTTTTGCTTTGATAATTAATTTTTTATTATATTTATATATATATTTTTTATTATTTTATGTAATTTTATTTGAGCTTTAGTTATTAAACATATTTTTTTTAATAAAAAAAGTCATATTAACTAAAATATATATATAATTAACAATTTGGGCTAGTTTGAGCCAGCTCATTTGTGTTTGGTTTGGGTTCGAGCTCACATTCTCTAGCTCGAATTAAATTTGAATTGAGCTAGGGTTGAACCAATTTGGGCTGGGTTAGTTTGGACCAGCTCGAACTAGCCCAGCTCGCACAAATTGACACCTCTATTCAGTAGTCACTAGGGACTGGCATTTTTTTTCAAAAACCAACCAATCAACCCGAGTTTGGGTCCAAATCGAGCCTATGCTTTTTGTTTTTGAAGGTTGATTGGTCCAATAGGTCCAAAATATTACAAAATCGACCTAATCGATTCGGTTGTATGTCCGACAAAAATAAAAATGACAAAACCGAACCGACCTACACTTTTATATATTAGTATATTTTTTTAAAATATTTTTAAATATTATATAATAAATGTTATAAAAAATAAATAAAATTAAGAATTAATTAATATTATATAAATATACAATGTAAAAATCTTAAACAAATATTTAGCTTTTGAAATCATGATTTTAAATTTATGAGGGTGAGTAGTGGAGCATCAAACATGAAGTGTCAATAATGAGATATCATTCCCATATGACACATAATATGAGCAAGGATAGTAGTTCTTATAGCCGAAAGCAACACATTTGTATGCTCTAGCTTTTAAAAAAGTATTTAGAAGGTTAAAATATTATTTGTATTTTTTATTATGATAATAATATTTAAGTAAAATTATAGGTCTAAAATCGCCAAACCAACCTCCCTCAAACCGACATTGTAGGTCGGCTTGAAGGTTAGTTTTTTAGGGATTATAGGTCGGCTAAGGTTTTGAATTTTTTTAAACTGTCAAGATAAGGTCGGCTTGTAAAATGATGTAATAGCAGACCTATCAGACCTATGCCCACTCCTAGTAGTCACTATCTCACCAACCATAAGAATTCAGAGGCGGATATACGTGGAATTCGGTGGAGCTGCAGCTTCGAAATTTTTTTTTATAAAAAAATTAATTATGTATATATTTTTAATATTAAATAAATATTTTATTTATAGTAATATATTGTGTGTAATATATATATATATATATATATATATATTAGAATATATTAACAATATTTAAAAAATATGTGGATAAAAATGACATGAATTATAAATAAAATTGTTAAATATATATATATATATATATATATATATATATATATATATATATATATATATATATATATTATATTAGTAACAGAAATAAAATTATAGTTGTATACTATGTAAAAATTCTTCTTAAATATAATAATCCAAATAATGTTTAAATATTTTTAAAATCAACATTATAAAAATAAAATTAAGAAAATAAGTATATGATAAGCTTCATATTAAAGCTTTTAAGTTCATATTTATTGTATTTTATTTCAATCTAAATTTTAACTTTATTTAATATTATATTATTTGACATTTTATTTTAATAATCTTTTAGAATTTATTTGATATTTTTTTATATAAAAAATTTATTATTTTTATTATTATTAATCATTTTTATATTGTTTATAAACAAACATTTTTAAATATAGTCTCAAGCTTAAAATTATAAATCATATTTTACTGTTTATATTTTCATATATTTATTTTAGTTTTAGTTTTAACAACTATAAATCTTAACGTATTTGATTGAGTTTTTATTTACTTAGATTTTTTAGTTAATAAATTTATTCATGAATGATACTAATACTTATTAACTTTTTTATATTTTTGTTTAATTTTCGTTATAAGTTAATTATAATGTGTTAACTCTATGTTTATATTATAATATGACATGAAAAAATTTAGTGTTGAATTGAGTATAATTTATTATAAATTCTACTAATTTTTACTTTATATAAAATAAAATAAAAATTTAAGCCCTCTTGAAATTTTTTTTTATGGCTCCGTCACTCTCTGTTTTTCATCAAACTTTCTTACCTTATTGTGTTACATTCTCAATTTGGTTTTTATCTACACTTGTTGTTAGTTTCTTATATGGCATAATTTAATAACCGATCTGCAATAATACTTACATTGTGTTATTTTCAAATCATTAAAGAGTTTGCTTACAAAACTAAGAACCATCACCCATGATATTGAATTATGCGTTTCACATACGTCACGTTTCACTGAATATAAAAATAAGATGGCATTTAGATTTTTGAACTGAAATAATACTGTTTTGTCATAATTTTAGCATAAAATTTAAATAAGATAAACTTGATTGATTACTAATTTTGGTTTCTAATAAAGGAATTTTGTAAATAGTTATGATGAGATAGTCAAAAGGCTTTCTTTTCCGCTTTTATGAGACTAGCATAAAAACACGTATGTTTAAAATATAATTTTTTTATTAAAAAAAAAAAGAACTTAAAAGTATATAAAATCGAATACTATGATCAATCTTATAATAAATTATTTGAATAATTCTTCTAAAAATAATGTATTAATTTTTTAATCTCTATATAGTTTTTTAATAGAGTTAATATCTAACTAATTTATATTATTCTTTTTAAACTAAAATTGAAAATGTTAAATTAATATTTTAAAAATATTATTTTAAAAAAATAGGTGAAAAATGATCATCAATAAAGTTTGATACAATCTGTTAACAAGTATGTTTAATTCAAAAACGATTGATAAGGATTTAAGCGATGTTTTATATTTTCTTTTATCTTTCTTCTTCTTCTTCTTGAAAAAGAGATGGCCATTTTATTTTATTTTCTTGCTCAATTTTTTAAAAATAATTGGCTCTTTTATTTTTCATTTGAATTAATAAAAACAATAATTTTATTAATTTAAATGAAGAAGGTAATTAATATTTATGAATCATTTTTTAAAAATTTAAACAAGATTAAATTATCAAAAAATTACAAAAAAAATCAAGTTCTATTAATTAAATTAAATAATCTAAATAAAATAAATACAAAATAATTTATCTAGAACAATTAAAGTTTCTATATACTACAATTTTACTACGACATTATGCTCAAAGTTTCAAAGTTTTTATATGATATATCATAATTAAATTTTTTAAAACAATTGTCCAAAAAGTAACCATATATTTTTTATTTAAAATGAATTATATTGTTGACATGAAATGTAAATTTTAGAATGAATTATAAAAGTAAAAAACAAAACAAAAATTTACATATAATTAAATGTTAGTTTATTCATATAAAATATTATTAATTAGTTATTTTATAAGAGAAAAAAAAAAAAAAAAAAACATAATAGAGGAAGTAAACTTTGAAGAAAATTAAAAAAGAGGAAACAATTATTTTAAAAATTAAATGAGAAAATAGATATTAAGGTTGCGTTTGGTTCGCTGAATGTAATCGTAATTGTAATCGTAATCGTAATGGAATGTAATGTAAAGGAATCAGTATTACGATTACAGCGTTTGGTTTAGTCACTGTAATAAAAAAAGGAATAAGTATTAAAGTGTTTGGTTTAACAACTGTAATGTAATGGAATAAAAAAATCACAACAATTTTAATAAATAAATTTTAATTAATCACATAAATTAACAACAACAAAAATTAATTCAGTAAAAAAAAATTAATTATAACAAAAAAATAACAATAATTAATAAATTTTAATTAATTACATAAATAAATTAACAACAACAAAAATAAATTCAGCAAAAAAAAAAAAAAGACAAAAAAAATAAGCAATTTAAAAAAAAAAAAACAATTTAAAAAAAAAAAACAAAATCGCGCGAGCTGGAGACAGAGGAGAGCTGGAAACAAAATCGATGGCTAGACGGGAGGACGCGACGGCTGGACGGCGAAGACGCGCTGGATGGCGACGACGGGCTGGACGGCAACGTGAACTGGAACACCGCGCGAGCTGGAAGAGGAGGCCAGCCGGATTGGACGATGACGACGAGGTCAGCCGGACGGGACGAGGAGGAGGAGGAGGAGGTCCTGGACGACGACGGCGCGCAGGAACAGGGACGGACGACGACGCCAAAAATTCCTGGTAATTCACAGGTGAAAGCAGCGTGTATTGATTACAATATGTAATGTAATCACAATTCCTGGTATTGTGTTGTGTAATTGGCAATTCCTTTAAGAGATGTAATGAATTACATTACATTACATCTCTTTAAGAAAACCAAACAATGTAATCAGTTGAATTGATTACATTACATGTGTTATTACACCCAACCAAACAGGGGGTAAGTTAAAATATAATCACATATCACGAGCTATTCTTTGCTAATAAATTTGATATGCAAAATTCTATTGCTAGAAAGAGACATGAAAAATAAGGAATAGTGGTTGATTATATATTGTACCAAGATATATATAAAAAAAAACGATAGTGCATTAATGTTGAAAAGGAAGTTAGAATTACACAAGATAACTTACGCACAATATAGTAATTAGAAGAGTTACAAGTGTTTAAGTATAATAAAAATAAAATAATTAATATTCATTAAAAAATCTTGAAAATATAACTTTTGGAGTTACAATAAGAAAAAATAATTATTTTTTCATTTAATGATACATTTAATTAAAAAAATAAAATTTTAATAATAACTATAAAATTAAAATTTTTAATCACTCTTGCTATAGATATAAATTAAAATTTAAATTGAAAATATTTAGTTTTCACGGAAAAGGAGTAAAATTGTTATAATGTGATTTTTAATTTTCAATGATTAAATAAAATTTTTGGATAATAAAAAAAAAAAAAAAAGTACATAATTGTCATTTGCTTGACTATTATTATAATAGTAAATTTCTTTCTCAAGAGCAAACTTGCTCTTTTATAATAGAATAATTATTGTTAATTTAATGTATTGAATGATTTTAATTAGAGAGAGAGAGAGTGACTACAATTTTTCGTTAACATGAATATACTCCTAATTAAATATTAATTGGAAATTATAAGGATTTATCAAAATAAATATAATTATATTAAGTAATTCATAAAATCCAACGAATCATATAGCATTATGTAATGTTTTCAATGATGTAATTGTAAAAAAAGATTAATTCTAAAATATCATAAATAGGAGACGATTTATAAATTAAATTCCAAAGATTATTGTATTTAAAAAAAATTCAATGGTTACTAAATATTTTTTTATTTACTATTATTTTATTTATTTGTGTAACTGTAGTTATAATTAAAAATAAAATAAATTAATGAAAATAAATATTTATCGTAAATAGATATAACTGTTAATAACATTGAATTAAAGACCGTCAATTTAATTCACATTAAAGAAATATCTACTGACATTTTAAATTTTTAAATAATGATAAGGTAGTAAATTTTAAGGTAACGAGGATAATTAGTAAATTTCTTTCTCAAGAGCAAAGTTGCTCTTTTATAATAGAATAATAATAGAAATAGATTACATGTTCATACCACAACAGCCTCATTTTATTTAATTTGAAAAACATGAACCATTTGCTAACCTATCTTTCTTAATTAGTTAATTTTCTTCCCTCTTATACTCAAAAAGACCATTCTTAGTTTTTTATTTGAATGTTTAAATTTATTTATTTATGTGGAAAAAGGAAGATTTTGTCTTATAATAATATGTGGTGTCCAATTTAGCAAAATATACGTGTCGGGTTTATATAACATTACGATTTGAGTTGTGGCTGCACACAACGTGGGGATTTAAGATGGCATTTGTAGTGGACAAATGAGTTCAAGAAAAAAATAGAGGAACAAGAATTGGTTAAAATAAATCGACAAACTATAAGTATTTGTTTTAGGAAATTGCTTTGTAATATGATTTTTGTAGGTTACTTATTAAAGGTAGACATCCGTTAAGTTGGTCAGAAGAAACCGACGGATACATATTTTAGCCTTATTCAACCCATTCCATTATTCGTTGGCCACGACTGATTGAGTTAGTTCCATCAAATTGTATTAAAGAAAAAAAAATTATATCAATTAAGCATAAAAAATATACAAAATTATATTTCTAATATTTTTTTTTATCATTTATTAAAAAATATATTTTCAACTTAAAGAACATATTATGATAGAAAATAAGAATGAAAATAATATTTAAAAATATATCAAATAAGTTTATCAATAAGAATAGCATTTTATTTATTTAAAACATATTCTGTAATTACATAATATATATTATATACAGCTAGGTTGGGCTCAACGGATTGCCAACTTCATAACCTGAAATTGGCCAAATAAATTTTTGGTTGTCAGGTTATAGGTTCAACTAACCCGATAAACTATAAAACCAACCCTATTCAATTAGATTGGGCGGGTTAGTTCAAATTTTATCCACCCTAATACTTATTATTATTAAATATCATTATTTTTATTATTTATTTTCATTAAATAAGACAAAATAGTAGTGGGAAAATAAATTTTACTTCTTATCATTCTCTTTTTTTTCTTAGATAAAATCAAATTTTATTTATAAAGATTAAATATACAACTTAGATTAAAACTCTTCCATTTAAATACATCAATAATTAAATTTGATACATTAAAACTAAATATATTTATTAGCACATTAAGAAAAATTTGAGCTTTTATCATTCGCTCTATTTTAAGATTTTCAAACAAATGTTTGATTGTTTTAATTAATATTATCAGTTCTTTAAAATAAATTGAATATGAATATCATATTGTAATCTTTAATAAAGATCTATAATTCCTACATAACACAATTAAAACACACATCAAAATAAAATAAGCCATCATAGATGAAAAAAATTACTACAGATTAAGATCTAAATAAAGAAATATAAATATATTATTTTATTTAAAATAATAAAAACAAAAATATGAGAAAATTATTGTAGTAGAGAGGGTGCTCTTGTAGAAGGAGATTGGCTTTAATAGAAAATAAAGTAGATTATTTAAGGATTTGGAAGGAAAAAGATATAACAGTGGCTAGGGTTTAATTTGGCCGACTACCACCTAATCTATCTACTTCTTACTTCTTACTTCTTAGCATACTCAGTCTCCATGTTTCATCAGGGTAAAGAGCTCACAAGATATGGCGTACAACAAGAAGAGCCGCCTTACATTCAATGGGCCAAATACAATTCGGTGAAATTTTTGGACCCTGATCCAAGTCAAACATTGGCCCATGTTTTCCATACTTTAAAAACCCATAAAATTAGGGGAAGTAGATTAAATTTTTTATAAAATTAAAAGAAAAATAATGCAAAATAAATAAATTAAAATTCCAAATAACTCAACAATGCTGGGTTTCACCAATAAAAATTCAGAAATATAGGGTATTTTTTTTAAAATAATTTCTTGTTACTTTTAAATTTGTTGTTTCTCTTACTAAAACGGGTGAAAATCCAAAATATAATATTATGATGTAAATCTATGAGGATGCTTGAAAATTAATGTAGATGGTCAAGTATTAAAGGTTGGACTATGAGCATTACATGGTATCAAGTGTGGAGAAAGAAGAGAAAGAAAACAAGCCTACAGAGCATCCAGGATTGATCCCTCTCTAGGCAGATCGATTCTGCTCCGAGTGCGCTCCAATTTGGGACTTTTTGTTTTAAAGTTTATGCCCAGACATGAAGACAAATTGATCCCCCTCAAGAAGGATCGATTCTCCTCTTGCCAGATAGATCCCTCCTCTTACGGATAATTTCTATTTTTGTCGCAAAAAATAGGATAAATGACTTTTAAGGACATGTGCTTTGTACTAGGAAGTTAGGAATAGTTTGAGCATTATTGTAATTGTAGAAATGTGCTATATAAACACATTTAAGAGCCCTTAGGATTTTTAAGAGATGATTTGTGTGCTTAGAAAAGAGAGGAGGAAGAAGAAGATAGATTTTTTCACCATTGTTAATTATGAGGAAAAATTCTTGAGTGTCTGTTTGAGTGTTTTTCTTCCTTGTGAGTTTTCTCTTCAAGTATTTCTCCATTTATACTTATATCTCAAACTTTGAAGCTAGTGGAACTCATATCATTGAAGGGGTGGAGAAGTAGAGTAGATTCACCACATTGGTTAAGTTGAACCACTATAATTTTATGGTGTGTTTTTTCCTTTGCTATTATTTTATATTTTCTTGCTTTGATTTAAATCACTAAGATTTGTGATAAATGTATTAAATTGATAATTTTTATTGGATGCTTGAAAATTTTTTACTTGATTAATTTTAATATTTAAGAAGTTAAATTCTTCCTTAATAGGAAAAATTATTCCTTATCATTACAGAAGTACACAGTAAATAATTTAGTACTTTATTTTTCTCGCTCAGAATTAATTTTGTCTTTCTCCAAATAAAGAAGTTCTTAGGGTAGGAAAATTAACCTGAAGGCTAATTCTCCATGTAACATATTTTCTTCTTCTTGAATATACGGAACACACATTTTGTAAAGTACGCACATGGCCACACTTTTGAGAAAAAATAAAATAAAAAACAGCAGGACCAGATAAATTTTTTCCCCTAAATGATCATTTTTTAAATTATAAAAATATGTTTTTAAATTTTAATATGTATACACTTTTTGCATGCCCAACTATTCGATAAATAAAATAACATAATTAAACAACTAGTTATAAATTGTAACATTAAATATAATTCAAATATATGAGTATTTTCATGTTGTTTCTTTAAAAACCAACTGGTTCATTTTGTGGTTTTTGTGTTTATAAAATTATGGTCTCATATCAAATTCTATATTTAAATCTACAATAATATTATTTAATTTAATAAAAAAAATTAAAAATATTTATATTAATTCTCTTTTAACTAAGCTAAACTTTTTTTTATTTTTTATTTTTTTTATAAGTATTGTTTTATATTTTTTTATATATATTAATTCAATCTAACTAAGCTAAACTGATCAGAAAAAAAACTACTAAATAGTCTAGATATTTAACTGGTTTAACTTTTTTCAGTGAAAAAAATATATGTTTATTTTATACTAACACTACAAACATACGTTCATTTACGTTAAAAAGACATTATACTAATAATTAAACCAATAAAATTCTATATATAAAAAAATATTATACTAATAATTAAACCAAAAAATTATTCTCAAAAGACACGAGAATGAATCTACCGAGTTCCAAATATTTGTTCTTCTCTCTTTTCTTTTTACCACTCATTTCTGAAGGTATTTCCTTACACGATTTAACCTTAATCCAACTTTTGCAGTCATTCAGGCTCATAGCAAACGAAAGTTTTATATAAACTTGGCTAATGGATAATATAAGTAACTTTTTGTTAATTATTTTATACAGATATATTTATTTATATATAAGTTTTTCAACAAACAACTGCCTAAAAAAGAGTAACCAATATAAATTGCCCACGTGTGTGTCAATATTCGTATACCCTAATGAAAAATAAATACTTAATATACAAAGGGAAAAAATATATCATTTATATATTGTAACTTAATCGTTTTCTCAGTAATAAATTCCTAAATCATAACCACTTCATTCCTATGTTTCAAACTCTTTATCTCATATCATATTATAATTAATTCATCAAATATTTTTATTTTCTAATAATCAATTCCATTTTAATTTTAGCTCTAATATAATCTAACTCGCTCATCCCTGTTCATTACCACTTCATTCCTATATATCAAAATCTTTATCTCAAATAATGTATTATATTATAATTAATTTATCAAGTATTTGACATTAATAATTATTTCAGATTTATTATTAATTATCTTATATTAGGATAATATTTTCTTTTAAGAGGAACGTTGTTTAAACTCTGTTGGCTATAAATATGCGTAACTGTATTATATAAAAATAAAAATAAAAATTTAACACATTATTTGAGATTATAATCGGTTACATTGCTTAGCAACACACTTGGTCCTTTATTGATAAGCCTCAAGAAAAAGTACGAAATAACCCAACTTTCTCAATTCCATTCTCTTCTCCCTGTCCAATTACTTATTCAGAGCCTTGGTAATATTATTGGGTCTTGGGTTTTAAATCGAAAATCTTTTGGGTCTTAGTTTCCTCTCCTTCTTGGGATATGAAGAGGTGGAAGCTGCGCATTGCAATGTCAACTCGGAAGCAACCTTTAATAGATTTTGAGGAGGTTTTAGTTTATTACGAGCAAATTTCTGGGGCTTGCTACTTTTTCCCGTTCTCTGTTTGAAGTTTGATGGGTCATAGGGGTATAGATCTCCATAGTAGGTTTCTAGGGTTCTAAGACTTTACTTGGGATTGTATATTTTTAGTTTTTAATTTCAAGTCGGGACATTTGTTTTAAATTTAAAAAAGATGGGTATTTTCTAGATTCCTATATACAAAAAGATATTCTGATTCTTCCCAAAATGCTTCTTGATTTAAACACTGATATTATTGTTGTGAAACCTCCAAGCTCTGGATTTTCTCTTAGAGTTCCTCCCTCTATTGCTCTATTTATTCTCTGTTTCATCATCAGGAGTCAAATCCTTTGATTATTCATCCCAACTCAGCGGATGGGAAATTAGAAGATTGTGAACTTTGTAATATGTTACTGTGAATTTGAGTGTTAAACTTTAGATTGTTTAAGTTTGGAAATGAAAATTCTCTCCCCTGCATCGTATTTTTCGAGCTCAAATTGGCTTCTTGAAGAAAACAAGAGCACTATATGGACAAAAGAAGAGAACAAATTGTTTGAAAATGCTCTGGCAGAGTTTGATAAAGATACACCTGACCGGTGGGATAAGGTTGCTGCTATAATCCCTGGAAAGACTCTTGTTGATGTGATGAAACACTACAAGGAATTAGAGTATGATGTTAATAATATAGAAGCTGGGCTTATTCCAATTCCTGGCTATACCACTTCAAAATTCACTTTGGATTGGGTGAATGATCATGGATATGATGGATTCAAACAATCTTATGGTATTGGAGGAAAAAGGTCGTCTTCAACTCGGCCTCCTGATCAAGAAAGAAAGAAAGGGATTCCATGGACAGAGGAAGAGCACAGGTAAGCTTTCTCTTTGTTGGAATTCATTTTGAGATTTTAGCAACTGTGTCAGGATTATTTTGGATTTTGGAAGATAACCCTTTTGAGAATTGGTCTTAAAAACAAGAATTTAGATGGAGTTTCTTCAAATTGGGCATTAAATGACTCAATAACATGTGAATCTCTCTCTCTCTCTGTTTTTTTTTTTTTTAATATTCTGATGGTTGCGTTCGTGTACAGGCTGTTTCTTATGGGTTTGAAGAAGTATGGCAAAGGTGACTGGAGGAACATCTCGCGCAATTTTGTGATGACTAGAACACCAACTCAAGTGGCTAGTCATGCTCAGAAGTATTTTATGAGGCAAATATCAGGAGGGAAAGATAAGCGAAGAGCCAGCATCCATGACATAACCACTGTCAATCTTGATGACACCAGAACCCCCTCTCTGGACATTAAACGACCACATTCTCTGGAGCAATCTTCCATGCTCTCTCAGCAGCCAAATTCTGCTGATGCCATGTCAAGGACTTCTTTTCAGTGGAATCAATCAAGCAGTGGTGGAACAAACATTTTTCCGACAAATGGAAATACGTTTATGTCTCATCCATACGGGATTGACTCGTATGGGCTTAAATTGCAGGGACAGAATCTACCAAGAAATTATGTTCTTAATTCTTATTCTGGACCTCAAAATATGATCTTTCAGAAGCAATCAGTGCAGCACTACTCCGATGGATGGTATAGCAGCTGATATACATTTGTCAGCTACATTTACCTTACTTTGGTTCAGTTCACTTGTATAAATTTGGTTCAGTTCACTAGTATAAATGTCTTCTAAAAAAAGGAAAAAAGAAAAAAAAAACTAGTACACATGTCTGTGTTTTTGTCCTGGTTTCATGTGAATATGTCAACAAGTACTTTGAGTATGGTAGTTAAACTTTTGAGTTGAGAGGACATTATTGTAGCGTTTCCTTGGAATATGAGTGTAAGCTTTTAATCTCAGAATTGACCTTCTTTTAAAGGCTATTATGTTAAAAAAGAAGAATAAGTGATATTATGAAGAAAGCATTTTAAGATGCACTTCAACTCTTGTGCATCTATAGAGGATAAGTGGATAACATAGTTGACTATACCTTTTCAAAAAAAATATCTTTTTGGTCACGTCCTTTATTTGATACCTTGAAAATGGTCTATTATAATCTGTTCAGATATGAAATACAGAGTGAGATAATGCATCGCTACCAGATGTTGCTAATATAAAAGCCATTAAATAAGATAAGCATCCTCAAATATGTATTTATACTTAAATGATGATCCAAGATTCTTGAATTTTCTGAGCTTACTGTTTCTGGTATTTCTAAGGCAGTCCTACCAGTTATGTTCAACTTATGTGCTAGGGGATCTTTGAGCTTTGTCTTCACTTTCATTGACCTGCTTTTCGAATTAGGTCCAGTAACACTTAAAATTTTGTTCCAAGATAAAGCTAAACTCTGTATGATTGGTGATCCTCCTAGATTCCAAAGCAGTTCAGTTTTTGTTTTTGTTTTTTGGTGGGAACATGAAAGCAGTTCAGTTTGAATTGGTCAAAATTTATACTGTAGAACTCTTGAACTATGAACATTAGAGAAAATCTTATGCTCCGTTGATCTCCACCTTTCCTACGAAAATGAACGGCTGTGATTGCAAATTGGGGCCAAACCAAATACCTCCAGGGCAATCTGATATCGATAAAGAAAGGACATGTCAATGGAGTGAAATACTGATACAGGGGCTATTCATAAAAAACATTAAAAAGGATTAAAAAAAAGCATGTTTATAAAATAAAAAATATATATTTTAAAATATAGAGTTATTATTTTATTAATTAGGATGGTAACGGTATTATTCCACTAATCTTAATTAGTAGAGAGATGTTATAGATAAAGCAATAATTTTATTTTTTAAAATATATATTTTATATTTTTTAAATATGTTATTTTTATTATAAGATATAAATATCATTTTTATTGAGTCTTTTATTCCATTGGATTCTAGTTTTGTATTTGCCAAGTCACTAAGCACCCTACTTGGAAATTGATAATGATTCACTTGCCTTGTTCTGTTTTTAACTCTCGTTAAACTGTTTGTTTAACCAAATTTTGTAAAATCATAATGAAATTGTTGACCAGACAGTCTAGACTATAGTTTTGAGGCAAAATTACAAAAGTGTGTTTTTAGAATATGTATTAAAAGATGTCTAAAAATTGCAAGTGCTGTAAAAGTCATAAACAAGCCCATAGCAGGTGTTGTACGGACGCAATTTTGGGGAAAATCCATTCTGTTTAGGACACAACTTAAATTCAACCTCCAAAAATTCGATGATTGCTGACTCAATGCGCACTAAGCTTAAACTCTATGCGTCAAATACTTTTTTTCTTCCCTGCAATATTTATATATGAGAACCCTTCTCACTTTTCCCTAATAAAGAAGAATCCTTGTAGCTAGCAGTGACACAAAGTAAGATACAGATGAGATTGCCCTTATAATTTATATTAAATATGTGGTGCATCTTTATCTGTTATAAAATTCGTAAAAATCAGATTTGTTTCTGTCTTTCTGATAACCCACTTTGAGAAAAATAAAATCTTAATACAATCAGATAAATTTAATTACAAGATAAAAATAAATAAAAATTGACAAAAACATTAATACACAAGCATACTTATTCATTGTTGTAGCCATAGCGCTAGCAATAATCGCTGCGCTTCTTTTATGGACTTCTATTTGTTTGCTCTGGTTTGTGGTATTCTTGGTTGGATTTTTCAATGGTAGAAGACTGTTTAAGGGACGCATGCGAACCATACTTGTAACTAAGAAAGAAAGAAAAGTCCAAGGAAGCATAATAGTTTTATGATTCTATTCTAAGTATATGGAACCTACCTACCAACTAAACTATAATTATAAAGTTCTTAACTGCATTCTAAATCTTAGACTAAACGAGTAGTGATTCGGATCATGGGGTCAATCTATATGTCGTTAATTACTTTTAAAGATTATAATTTCATATTTTAAGATGTGCTTTAAGATTCTGGGTTAGTGGGAAATTCATCTTTTATTCTTGTGTTTTGGTACAAGATTCTTCCTTGTAATTAAGTGCTGTGCTGAAGTAATGATTTATTATCTTAATAAGATAACCTAACAATTATTACTTGTTGCTTATCTACATAGTGCTTAATGAAGTTTCCTACATACCTAATTATAACAAATAATTGATAAAAGTAAAACTAATTATTTAAAATAATATTCTCAAAAATAATTACATGTATTTTAAAATTTTATTTTATTTTGTTAAGACTGTATATGTTAAACATCATAAAAATTTTTGTAATTAATTTTTATTTTTGATTATGCTAAAAAAACTTTATATGTTATTTAAATATAGGATTGTTGATAATGTTTTTCATCTTCTGTTTTTAACTCAAAATATTTTATTTTTTATTGAACAATGACTGCTTTCTTTTCTGATCATACTATTCCAAATTTTTTATATTCTTATAAAACATTAATAATGTCTAAATAATGTTTTGATAATTCATTACTAAAAATAATATATCATCTATGTATATATAACAAAAATAGTGATATTTTTTGAAAATATTATCTATGTATCTTTGAAAAATACCTGGTGTTTGTTTTACTCTAAATGGAACACTTGTCCATTAAAATTGTTCTTGTAGGCAGTTAAATGCTGTTAATTTTTGTAATTCATTATCAAATCTTATTTTTCAAAATTTACTTTTATAATAAAAATAAAATTTACATTATGGTTCAGCCTAATCCAATCTCATTATTCTCAACTCTACTTCCATACAACTAAAAATATTGCATTTTTTTAGAACAAATATGAGAAGTATTATTCAATCAAGCAACCAACTACAAAAGTCTTAATCTATAATGTTGAAACCACACACAATGGTCACATTTGCTCGCCCTATCAAAAATAGTGTAAGGTTTATGAGTATTAGCAATTTTTGTGGACAAAATGTTTGATTGTAATCTAGCATAAGCGTTCACCGTTTAATCAGATGATACATGATGATAGAGTCACCAAGCTTGCAATGCCTATATGACAGGTAAAATATTCTCTCATGCATACACCCTCACACAATTGAGCACTACACTAAGTATGAATCGTAACGAAAAGAAACTGTGCACATGTTGGTCGATCGATTGAGAGGACAGTTCGATCGATCGAGTAGTCGATCGATCAAGTATAGACCGACTTCAATCTAGCTGCTCTCGGGTTTGAAATTGCATAGTTAGATCGATCGAGGTTTGGATCGATCGATCGAGCATTGGCTAGATAGATCGAGCTTTGGTTAGATTGATCGAGCCTGTTATTCAATTCTACTACAACTCTATTTTTAAGTCAGCTCATATGTTACTTTTACTAATTTGACTCATTTAATGTTGCATGCAAAATCCTTATATGAGTAGAATTGTTGTGAAAGTAGAATCCTTGTATGAGTAGAATTCTTATGAAAGCAAAATCCTGGTTTGAGTAGAATTGTTGTGAAAGCAAAATTCTAGTATGAATAGAATTGTTGTGAAAGCAAAATTCTAGTATGAATAGAATTATTGTAAAAATATAATCCTTGTTTGAGTAGAATTGTTGTGAAAGCAAAATCCTAGTATGAGTAGAATTATTGTGAAAGCTAAATCCTGATAAGAGTAGAGTTGTACTCTATTATTAATTCTCTCTCAAGTCAAATTGGACTCTATATAAGCAATGCTTGTTTGTGCAAAATATTGACTACATCAAAATAATATTTTAAAGAAAAATCTTATTCCTTCATCTATTAATCTTAGGCACTTTCTTGTTTTAATTGGTCAAACATATTGTGTGGTTATGTTTGAATAATTCATGTGTCTAATTGCTTTTCATGATATTTAGATTTTCATGATCGTTTTAGAGTTTGCTAGCTGATTTATTCTTTACATCGTATGCTATTGAATCTGCTAGTTAAGATTTTTCATTGTTGAATCTGCTCTAGGACACACTTTGCACTTGTGTTATTTGTGCTAACGTTTCAGGTACTGAGGTAACGTGTTCGGTATTTCGTGTGACTCGAAATTACCAAAGTTGACAGGTTTGATTGATCATGTGGTACTCAAGTAAATCGAAACGTTGATCAGGATCCAGACACCTAGCTTGTGGAGGCTATGAAAGGAGCGACGGCTCGTAAGTAAATTACATGAGGGGGATCTATCTGTAAAGGATAGTCTAGGACCCGTGGTTGTAATTGAACATTGATTTTCATAGTGGATAGTTAGGTGGACCGGTGGTTTTCTTCTTAGGTCATTGGAGTGACCTAAGTTGTTTTCACATAAAAATCTCGTGTGTTATTCTTTAATTTCGCATTTTATTTTTACACGAGATTGCATGTTTGGTTATTGTGATTAGGTTATATAATTAATATCTGTTAAAATTAAAAATAACCTATTCACCCCCCTCTAAATATATTTGATCCGTAACTAAAAACTTTCAAGTAGTACCATCACTCAAAAGGAAGACACAACTCCAAATAATTTCTAATAATTCTAAAGACTTCACAAAGCACAAAACATCTAATCAATGCTCTAGAAATATATGCCACAAGAATAGTAAGAAACAGTCGACACAGACCACACAACTCACACAACACAAGCGGCGACATTAACACTTAGGTTACACAAAATTAAAGAAACAACTATGCAACATAACCGTAATATCTAACAACACACAATCACACAAACTGAAATACAATAAACAAAAACACTAATTTCAAACAATAAAACACAAATAAAGAATGCAAATGATGACGCCTAAGGTAGAGGACGACGCAGATCATCCACATTCCACAAGCTCCACCTACATCATCATCTTTATCGTCAACTTCATCCTCAAAAATCATCTACATGCCAAATTCTAAGCAAGAGATTTCAATAGCAAAGAACTTCATATCCTCAAACAAAAATCAACAATAAGAGAGAATGACACCCAACGTGGATCAACCTTCCTAGGTAGAACAACTAGAAACGAAACTGCTTGACAGATTGATCGGCAACATCACCACAAACTATGGCAGAGAGGACAGCGAAATTGAATTGAGAATCTTTAAACTCCCTCCATCAATCAATGGAGGCAATGGACACTTCGAAGCTTGGCTTTTCAAGAACGAACGCTGTTAAGTAGTCGTTAGCAAAATGATGAAGATCAGGTAGAAGATATGAACTCTTGAGGGAGATCAAAGGGGACTAATCAAAAATCAATGGAGGAAATCAAAATTTCTCGCCTCTTCTAGAAACCCTAACAAAGTAAGTTTTTCTTAGAGGAGCCCTTCCCTAAAATGGGATTAATATTTCACAAGTCTCTTACTTTTTATAAAAGATAAATTTTAGTCCATTTTCTTTTAAGTGATATATCTTAAATTTTTTAACTTTTTAAAAATTATACTTAAGTCTAATCTTTTAGAAAAAAATTTAATTTTTTGGCACATAATTCTCATGTGACTTTTTAAAATAATACTTTTGAAACTAATTTTTTTTTTTTTTTTACTAAAATAATTCAATCAATCAAACACGAGATAAATAAAAATTAAATAAAAAATTGAACAATTTTTTTAAAAAATATTTACAATTTTTGCCATTTTCTTTTTATAAAAAATTGTTTTTTTAAATAAATTATTTTGGTAAAAAATATTAAAATTTTAAAATTATCCTCTTAAAAAGTGACATGAAAATTATGTACCAAAAAATTGAATTATTTTTGAAAAATTAAACTTAAATGTGCATTTTGAAAAGCTAAGGGACTTAAAATATATCACTTAAAAGAAAATATAATAAAGTTTACCTTTTGTAAAAGTAAGGAACTTGTCAAGTACCAAACCCCCTAAAATATGACATATATTATTACGCAAAAAGCAGCTAACATGAGAAAAAAAATGAACAAATATTAAAAATAACACTTTTAAAATTTGTAATCGCAAAATTGTATTGGTTATGTCTAGGTCATATATTTTAAATATTAAAAAGAGTTTATCCCACAAATTTTACATTGAGCCGTTAAAGTTGAACTTTGACATTTTAGATTTATTTAATGTTAAATTTTATCTAATTCGATTCCATTCAATATTATTAATATGTTATTTTATAAATTTTAAGGATATTATTTTATATAATTTTCAAAAATAAAATAAAATAGTATTTTCAAAAATAAAACACATTTTCTTCGTGCAAGTTGCATGTGAAAGCGCCTTGTTCACTCCACTTTATTCTTTGGTTTAATGAACTCGGGTAAACTAATTAGAAATTTAAATTCAAATACATATATATAGCACAAAAATCTGCTTTCGGTTATCTTTTTTTTACCCCTCAAATTCCTGAATTGTATTCTGATTCTTCTCTCACAATAAGCATTTAATCAATAACACTTGGAACCAATATATAATAAATAATCTCTACTTATCAGCCATATCGAAAGATCCTAACTTGAATATTGTTTATGGCAACTGTCGGTAGAGGATATATGTGGAATTGTGGAAGTGGAATTGGATTCTCTCCCCAACTTGTTTGGCCCACAGAGATCTCAGAACAATATGTTGTAGGGCTGTTCTAATCCTTCAGAGTTCAGATAGAAAAGAATATAGAAGTCTGAAAGCAGAAGTATTTTTTTAATAGAGTTGTGCTGTATGCATCACATGTTTAATTGATTATATATAAAATTTAAAAATTGAGATAAAGAAATAATTTTAAGACTTCTAACAGAAAAAAATTAAATTATGAATATAAATTAATATATTAAACTGTGATAAAAAATATTTTTGCTTTTAATATCATTTCATCTAATGGAATTAATATAATAATTCTTTTAAAGTAAAACAGTTTGTTCAATTTTTTTCGAAAGAACACAGAAAACAAGAGTATTGTTACAGTGCTTAAGCCCACATCCCTAGTGGAGGCTTTAATCAAGTAAAATAAAGTTACAACCCTGAAGAATAATAATAATTTTATCACAAATTCAACCCAAATAGTATTTGATGAAAACCTTACGATTTGGTTGATTGTTTTACATATCTATTATTGATAATGGTGAAATTGATTATTTCATACTCAACAATGCCGTGTTTGCATGTTCAGGTCCTATTTTCGTGTTCAAAGCTACGTGGAAAAATAATAAATCATTTTAGTGTGTTGTTTATTTAAGACAGTTAGGGGAATCACAGGTAACAATCTTTATAAGCAAATCAGAAATTTTTTGAGAATGTAAAGGGAGAGTTTCGAACAGTTTTTTTTTTTTTTTTTTTTTAAGATTAAGCACTTTTAAGAATATTTTATAATATATATGAGAAATATTTTCAAGAGTTTGAAAAATATTATTTGTGCTTTTAAGGTAAGTAATAGGGTTTGTTTGGAACCACTTTCATTTTGGTTAAAAGCGCTTTCAAATGAATTAAAGCACTTTTAAGGTATTTGGCAATTTATATAAGAAATGCTTTCAAACGTTTGAGAATCACTATTTCTACTTTTAAAAAAAATAAGTAATACTTACTTTTTAATAAGTTAGTTTTAATGCATGTTCTCATCCTAAAATTATTATTTAAAGTGTCAATTAAAACCATTTCTATCATTGTTTTTTCTAAACACCTAAATGTTTATTTTAAAATCACTTTTAACCAATCCATTGGCATGTTTGGATGTACTTATGTTAAAAGTGGTTTCAAGAGAAGTGATTTAAAATAAAATAGTTTGGTAAAAAGTGCTTTTAAGATAAGCATTTAAGTGTTTGGGATAAAAAATATTATAAGTGATTCTGAGTTGCATTTTGATAATTATTTTAGGACGTGAGCATGCATTTAAAACTATTTATTTTAAAAGTAAGTATTATTTATTTTAAAAGAGTACTTCTGAAATTTTTGAAAGTACTTCTCATAAAGATTATCACTCTCAAAAGTACTTTGATTCATTTAAATTTACTTTCAACCAAAATGAGTAGTTCCAAGCAGACCTAACTTCATTTTAAACTAATTGATATGATGGATAATCCTCCAGTGGACCCGCCAATACATTCCCTAGTGGGGGACTACCTCAATGAAGATGGTTGGCATTTGCCTCAAACTTTCATGGTTTCTTATTCGGATATTGCCTCAGAAATTTAGTCAACAGTTGTTGGGATTGGTTCGGACACCAGAGTTTGGACATGCTCAATTAAGGGCGATGTTACAGCTAGTGAGGCTTATGACTCACTACGTGTGGTTGGGGAACGTAAAATTTGGGGTAAGGCCATCTGGGCCCATTATATACCGCCTTCAAGATCTATTTTGCTATGGCGTGCTATTCAGAATAAACTACCAACAGATTGTCAATTAAAAAGAAGGGGACAATCGTTTCCTTCCCGTTGCTCGTTATGTGGATCCGAGGAGGAATCTCTATCACATCTTTTTTTAAGTTGCCATTTTGCAGGTGCTCTTTGGGACCTCCTATGCTTCTTCTTTGGAAAAAGACCATGTACAGACTCCTCTGTCCTAAACTTATAAACGACCGCAATAAAGATGGAATTTGGATCACAACTCGCCAATTTATGGAAAGCAGGGATTGTTTCAGTCATCTGGGTGATTTGGAATACTAGAAATGATTATCGATTCACCAATAAGAAGACAACAATGAACTCGGCTTTTGCAACAGTATGGCGTTTTATTCGTGAAGCAAGTCTCTCAAAGAGTGGTTGCATGAAAAATACTGTAGATGATCTACAGATACTTAAACGACTTCGAATACCAGGCATTCCAAGACGGGCTCCAAGAATCATAGAGGTTAATTGGAAGGCACCACCAGCGGGATGGATAAAGGTCAATACAGATGGTGCAGCTTTTAGAGCACCAGGTTTATCGGGTTGTGCAGGTATTTTTAGAACTTCCAGATCATTTGTTAAGGGTTGCTTCTGTGCTCCGCTTGGAATATCGTATGCTTTTGAAGCAGAACTAGCTGCAGCCATTTATGCGGTGAAGTATGCATATATGTTTCGGTGGAGACGTCTTTGGCTGGAATCAGACTCATCATATGTTGTTGCTTTACTACAGACTCGGTCTTCTTCAGTCCCTTGAAAATGGTACTCTATTTGGAAAGATTGTTTAGATAAAATCTCCCACATGGAATTTCACTGCTCACATATTTACAGGGAGGGTAATGCTGCAGTTGATAGTTTAGCCTCTAGGGCTCCTAGTTTATGTACAGCAACTTGGTGGTGGAATGCCCCATCTTTCGCTAGCTCTTTTATTTATTCAGATGCAAACAACAAACCTAATTACAGGTTTTGTTGAGAATATTTATTTGTATATTTAATTTTTTTAAGTTTTAATAATATTAGTGGTGAGCGGTCTAATGAAAAAGGTGCTAAGGAGGTGCCAACCTAGTTGGGATGTCCCGGTGCATCCACTGAAAACTGCTAACTACAACCTTTTATAAAAAAAAAAAAAAAAAACTAATTCTTTTGAAACCACTTTTAAAAAAAGCATATCCAAATGGGTCCATACTTACTTTCAAGAGAAATAATTTTAAATGTATACTTTTATAATAAGATTATTAATAGAGTGCCAATTCAAACCACTTCCAACATTTTTCCAAAAGACCTAAATACTTTTCTTAAAATCACTTTTAACAAAATCATTTTTCTTAAAACCACTTTTACGATAAGCACATCCAAACATGCACAAAATATTCTAATCTCTCAAAATTTATAAGTACAAAACCAAATCCCTCTCCATTTCATCCCAATTCAACAAGAGCAAAAACTTGTTATTTTTGTTGCTTAGAATTTTACGTTTTTAGGTTACTATTTGTATAATTTTTCGATTTTTTTTTATAATTTCCATCCTAATAAAGAGCAAAGACCATAACTCACAAGCATGAAAGAGCCCTCTTGTAGACAATTACGTTCAGAGCTAAGTGACAGTTTGTTACTTGAATACAATCAATAGCGTACAGAAATTTCATACAAAGTGAAAGTTTCATTTGGTGATTAGCTGCATCTAGAATTATAAATGTTCAAGAACTTAGAAGTCGTGGAAGCCCTATGTCAACGAACCAATTAGCATAAAGATTTATCCTTGTCATTCAACCCAAATCCAAAAGGGTATAAAGGGTCATATGATTCATCATCTGCATTCATTGGTAGCTGCTCAACTCTCTTAAACCATGTCACAGGTAGTCGTCCCTCAAAATCAGAATCTCCAAAAATGACATCTGCAATTCCCTCTCCTTCACTACCCGGCAACCAAGCGGCAATTAGAGCATCAATCTTCTCCAAAAGCCAAGGTTCTAAAACTAATGGTCTTCCAGAAATCAGAATTACCAATGTCGGAATTCTTTCAGCAACTGCACTTATTATGTCAGTTCCATTTAAGGCAATAACAAGCTCCTCGTTATCACCACCACATTCGGCATATGGGACTTCACCAACAGCCACAATTGCAAAAGAGATATCTTGACTTGCTAAGGTCTCACTTGATGGATATTGCTCATAAATTACTTCTGTATTGTTACCCACTACTCCTGTGATTGCTTCCAAGATCGTTGTTCCTATATGTAACAGAGTATAGACACATATGATCAGCATGCTTGAAACACTAGGGAGTGAACAATGAGTTTTTATTGTCTGCAATGCATTAATGTCTTAACTCTTAAGGTTAAAGACTAGTGCTGATGAATACTAAAGGGATGATGGGAAAAGAAGGGGGAATCTACACTTGATTCCTTGTTTCACTAATTCATTTTGTTTTACCTAGACCTTAAATAGTACGTACATGGCAAATTAGATGAACTAGTATGGAGCCTCAAATCTATTTTTTACCAACAGCTTGGTCCCTGAGGAGTGAGGACAAAGATGTGGATAAAATTGTCGATGCCACTTAATGCCAAATGATCACAAAAACTAAAAACAAGTTATATTAACCTTAAAGACGTGAAAAATAATGGTGATCCAAATAGTCAATTTTCTAGGAAAATTTGTTTATTACCAATCACTCAATATCAGAAACTAATAAAGGAGAGAAGAGGATATCCAAGATCATCTGCATGTTTTCCAACAACAAGAATCTTTTTAGGCCTTTTGTCCAATGGAAGAAAAGATTTCGTAGGATCCTTCCCATTTTTCAACAGAACCAAGGACTTGCGTACAGCTTCGCGTGCTAAATCTCTGTGCAGCTGCAAAATAACCATACATGTGTAAAGAATTGCAGACCAAACTATCAACAAATTAACGCTATTAACAATAACACAAGAAACAAATCAACAACTCAAACAATAAACGAGACACAAGCAATTTGATGTGGTTCCTCTCTCAATGTGAGAGCATACATCCACGGGAGGGACCACCCCGTACTAAATCCATATGTACTTGAACGTTGCATACACCTTCAAGCAATTCACATACGAACTTGCACAATTCTCACACTACAAGCAAGACTAGATCACACAAGATCCTTGACAGCACACACAAGCTAACAACCTCACGTAGTATCACTCTACAACTTGACTTTTTCATCCGTGCAATAATACATGCACATCAAACTATTTATAATACAACTTAGTTGCCTTACAGCGACTAAGTATGCAATGTAGATGCTCCACATATGCATGAGTGTACGCGTAAAATTGAGTCACACTTCATAAATCTCTACCTTGACTCAATCAACCTAAGTAGACTTGATCATGGGTATGGTTCTTGCCTTCACCAACACTATTTCATTGTCAACCTTAACCAACCCTTAGCAATCCAAGGCATAGCTTGAACTTGCTTAAAGGCACTACTTTTGTGAGCATATTTGTATTCCTTGTTGTTTGAATCTTCACAACACACACTGCCCCACCTTCTATGCTATCTCTTACTATCTCTTATGAAGTAAAGCTTCACGTCAATGTGCTTTGAGCAATATAGCCTCCTGTATTGCCTTTGTTAAAGTCACATATTCTGATTCAATAGTTGACAATGCAACAACATGTTGCAAGGTTGCTTTTCAGCTAACTAAATTTTCCATGATTGTGAAAGCATACCCAGTTTTGAAAGCATACCCAGTCTCTAGCATAATCTATATCGACATACCCTTTGACAACATCATCAGATGTCAACTCTTTTCTTTACACCAAGCCAACGTTCAGTGTACCCTTGACATACCTTAAAATGTGCTTCACAGCATTCCAGTGTTCTTCACCAGAGTCAACCATGAACCTACTCACCATGCTCACATTGCAAACATTAAGCTCCCAACTGCACTTGCACAAGGAATTTTGATTATATAGGCTCTAGACTCTTCACTTTTTGGACACAAAGAACTTGACAGCCCGAATTGTGCTCCTAAGGGGACTCTCATAGGTTTGGCATCAACCATGCCATACTTTGACAACACTTTCTCCAAATAGCTTCTCTGTGACAAAAATAACCTCCCAGAGCTTCTATCTCTACTAATTTTCACGCCTTGTAGCCTTCAAATCCTTTATTTCAAACTTAGAGGTCAATTATTTCTTCACTTGTTTAATCTCCATCAGATCCTCACATGCAATGAGCATGTCATACAGATACAGTAAAAGAAACACTATTGACTCAGAAGGCTCCACCTTAATGTATACATAGGGGTCATAATCACTCCTATCAAACTCCACCTTAATGATTAAACTATCAAACCTTCAATACCATTGTCGAGGGGACTATTTGGGGCCATATAGTGACCTCTTAAGTAGACATACCAATTCTTGAGCAATGAGCCTTGGTTCTGATTTATTCACACCATCCTTCATCTTGAAGAGCCACCTGCACCTATCTTAGCAACTTGGGGCTCTGGCAACCAACACCAAAGTGCTATTTTTCATTAATGACTGATATTTCTCATTTATGGCATCTCTCCACTGATCACAATCTTTAGAAGCCATTGCTTCTTTGAATGTTGAGGGTTCACTATAGCATGGCTCATTAGCTATAGCTAATGCATAGTAAATGATATCAACTTCAACAAGTCTTATAGGTCTCCTTATTTCTCTCCAAACTCTATCCCTAGTGAGTTGATACTAACTCAAATCTACATCACTACTCCAGGCACAGATTCACCATTCCTAACTTGTGCATCATCTGTTTCAACATTCACAAGCTGAGCATCCACACCATCACTCGAGCTACTTGCATCAACATTCTCAAGTGTCACAACACTTTGATGGTGCACTACTTCTCTACTTGTGTCATTAGCCGCACATCATTGCCAGTCTCCACCTAAATTGTGTGTTTACTAGCTATCGTCTTTTGCTGATTTCACAGTGTCTTGAATTGCTAATTGTTCATTGAAAATTACATCACAACTTATCACCATCTTCCTAGTCATGGGACACCATAGCTTGTATCCCTTCACACCTTCAGGATATCCAAGGAATACACACTTCTTGCTCCTTGGTTGCAATTTCCCATCATTCACATGTACATGGCCAACACAACTAACACTCTTAAGTGTAAGTAACTTGTTGCCTTCCCATACCACATTTCATCAGGGATTTTGAAACCAATAGCATTGGCTAGACTCTTATTAACCAAATAGGATGTTGTTTGCACAGCTTCACCCTAGAATTTCTTATGCAACTTTGAATTTGACAGCAAGCATTTAACAACCTCCAACAAGGTTCTATTTAGACATTCTGCAACTTCATTCTATTCGGGCATCATTCTCACAATTCTATGTCTCTGTATACTATTATCTTTGCAATACTCAGTGAGTTCATAATTGCAAAATTTCATACAGTTTATCTATCCTCAACACTTTGAGTTTTCTACTTGTCTGATTATCCACCAAGGTTTTCCATTGCTTGAACTTAGTAAAGACTTCCTCTTTACTCTTTAGTACATAAGCCCAATGAACTTGAAAAAACATCAATGAAGGTAAAAAAGTATTTCTTACCTCCCAAAGTTGGAGTATTTGCAGGTCCCACAAATCTAAGTGGACATATCTAACATATTTTTAGATGTATGCACTGCACTATCAAATTTTACTTTTCTTTATTTTCATGCAATGCAATGCTCACAGAGGTCTATACTAGCAACATTATCTCCATTTAACAACTCACCTTTGAACAGCTCATGCAATCTTTTATCATTAATATGCCCTATATGTTTGTGCCAAAGTAAGGTTTTATCTACAACATTACTCATAGTAGCCAGAACACTACCATTAGTAGCACCTTAAGTACATATAACCCATGCTTCTTAACACCTTTAAAAACACTAAGGATCCTTTAAAAATCCTCATTTTTCCACCTTCAATTCTCATAGAACAACTAGAAGTGTCAAGCATACCAGCTAAAATTAAATTCTTTTTTATCTCAGGTACATCCCTTACATCCTTCAAGGTCATTTTAGTTCCATCATACAAATTCAACTTGATCTTGCCAACTCCTTTAATTCTGCATTCAGAATTGTCACCAAGAAGCACATGGCCATAGTCTTCTTCTTGTAGTTCTAAGAACCACTTCTTCACTGGGCAAACATGAAAAGAACATCCAGAGTCTACGATCCACTCAGCATCTGACCTTATTGTAGTGATTACAAGTGCCTTTGGGCTGTCATACTCTTTGGTAACTACATCTGATTCAACATCACTATAATTCTCAAAACCTTTTTGAGAATTGAATTAGACGTGGTCATCTTTCTGGCATGTCCAACATTTGTTGCTTCTCTTTCTTGATTTTGATCTCCCACGAGACTTAGACCTTCCTTTCTTCTTACCTCCATTTTCTTTCTTGCTAGATCTTCCCCTTGTGTAAAGAGACTCACTACTATCTTTCTTGTCTCCTCTACCAATCTCTCTCTTTTCTTGTTTCAATTTAGAGTCTCTAGTTCTCAAGGCTGAGACAACATTATCAAATTTTAGCCTATCTCTTCCATATTGTAGGGTATTTTTCACTTCACTAAGGATATCAGGGACTGACTTAAGGAGTATTATAGCTTGGTTCTCATCTGATAGCTCTTCACCAGAGTTAGCAAGCTCTATAGTCATCCTCTTAAGTTCATTAAAATTGCTCTCAAGGCTTTTGTATATATCTATCTTGAAGCCAAACAGTTGCACTTTCAAATTGATTCTACTAGACAAGGATTTAACCGGATAAAGCTCATCAAGTTTCTTCCAGACCTTCACTGCAGTCTTCTCCTTATTAACTTGCATTATCACATTATCAATCAAGTTCAATATAACTCATGCATGCCTTTTTTCGAATCTTTTTCTTGCTTAGTTCAAGAAAATTTTTAGGATACTCAAGGGTCTCAGAGATCCCTTCAGCAACATCTTGTTGTACGAGTAATGAATGCATTTTTTGCTTCCATAAATGGAAATCACCAGTTTCAACAAATTTATCAATTTCATATTTTGTGAACTCCATCCTTTTCGCTTTCATCAACCATTTTTCAAGAACAATTTCTTTAAACGCCAATCCAAAAACTTGAGTTGATAAGGCTCTCATTTCATCAGCAGATCATCATTCTTGAATATAAACTAGACTCTAATACTAACTTGTAAAAAATTGGAGACCAAAACTATCAACAAATTAAAGGTATTAACGATAACACAAGAAACAAATCAACAACTCAAACAAGAAACGAGAGACAAGCAGTTGAAGTGGTTCCTCTCTCAATGTGAGAGCTACATCCACGGGAGCTAACCACCCTTACCAAATCCACTATGTTCTTGAATATTGCATACACCCTTAAGCAATTCACTTACGAACTTTCACATTCCTCACATTACAAGCAAGACCCGATCACACAAGATTCTTGACAGCACATACAGGCTAACAACCTCATGCAGTGTCACTCTACAACTTGGCTTTTTCATCCATGCAATAATACACACACATCAAGCTATATTTACTACAACTTAGTTGCCTTACAGCGACTGTTATTATCTCTGTAAGCCTTACAATAGGCTATATGTACTTATAACAAAATATGCAGTGTAGGTGCTCCAAATATGCATGAGTGTACGCGTATAATTTAGTCACACTTCACAACATGTATATAATTATATTGAAAATTAAAGAATGGATCGCAGTATCATGAAATATAAAGAGTAGTTTTCTGATAGCACTAGTATCCACTCTCCACCATACCTCAAAGCTATTTTTGATTACTTCTAACAGGAACAAAAATAGATACATTTGTTCTAACTGTTGATCGGAACATCTGGACATCCATTGTTAAATTCATATAAGTATAAAAGAATGTTATTATTGCATGGCTTTTAGAACTTCATTTTATGCTCATTAGAAGTTTGGAAATTAGGATCTCGTAGAAAATGCAAGTGACAATGTCTATGCAGATTGTGATTGGAAATAAAAGAAAACAAGTCCATGTTGATAAAATACCAATAAAAACTTTGTTTTGTGTGCATGGGCCAATACCACGAAAAATGGTTAATCTTTTGTGATGGTAGCTTGTTGAAATTGTGAATTCCTGTGAGTTATTGAGCTTATCAAATGGTCAATGCAATGTATGTAAACTTACAAAAAATTACCTTGCAACCAACTATATCCAACAAAGATCTATCCGCAAAGGGAAATTCAAAAAGGCCAGAAATAAACTTCACCCTCAGTATTCTTTCAACAGCATCATCAATTCTCAGCATTGATATCTCCCCTAAGTCTACCAGAGAAATGAATTCATTTATGAATTCTTCATATTTAAGAGGCACCATCACCTAAATAATACCTTCAAAGTTAGACTCAGTAAGACAGAAGTTACAGAAAAAATCAGTAATTTGACAGTTTGTTTCATACCATGTCAATTCCGGCATTGATAGCGGAGGAAATGCAGGCAGAATACCTAAAGTCAGGAGGTTGGCTCAGTTCGTCTATTCCTTCCCAGTCAGAAATTATAAAACCCTACAGAACAATATTGCACCATAGTATCATCTAGAAGGAACCAATCATACGTGAGCTAACCTTTTTTTTCAAAATGAAAATTATATCTTCGAATTATATTGCCTACTTATTTATTGAAATGCTAGCATAACAAACATGGTAGTACACTTTGGGAATGAAAATTTTGCCAGTTTTGGACATACTGCAGCATTTTATTTTAGCAGTTAGCTCTGACTTCCTGGGAAAAGTACTGCAAAACATTGAATTTGTTTACCTTAAAACCTAGCTTATCTTTCAATATTTCAGTTAGAAGATAGCGGTGACCATGCAGTTTACGTCCATTCCAGGAGGAGTAAGATACCATAATAGTAGAAATTCCCTGAGCAATACAGTCAACATAAGGTGCCATGTGAGTCCTTTCCAAGTCGTCATATGTTACTATGGTATTTCCCTCATTTATACCCCTGTGGGTACCCCCATCTCCCACAAAATGCTTGGCACATGCGATGGCATTGTTTCTGGAATAAAAAAGGTGAATTTCAGAAGTTTCAAGGTAACTGGAGCTAATAATCAAAATTGGATCCTCCGGTCTAAGGTGAAGAAGAGATGAGTGACCTACTAAGAATCTACAACGAGAAATATGATAACATATTACATGTAACATGAAAAGATAAAACTAGACAACGTATTTACCAACTAAATAATATCGAAGTTCACTTTCAACAAATATGAATTAAATGTTAATATTATTTTATTTTTACTCTGAAATCATTCCAACAAATGGTGCAATAAAATTCAAAAAAAAATTGAGTGACAGCTTTCTTATACCGTCTTGCAACAAAAGGGAAGCCTTTGGGATGACCTTGTGGTGGCTGCCCCTGCAAACCTGAAACAATTGTTGTCATCTTCCTTACTGTTTCAGTGTCTTCACTGTAGCTCTCATAGCATCTTCCCCATCTGGGATCCTTGCATACCTGTCAAAAAATATTACGAAATATGTCCATGAATTGATGAAGGCATGAAAATCACCTTGATAACTTCCCTCATGCTATACTCTGGTATTAGTATGACTTCAAGAAACATCTTTTAATCCTTTAATATTAACATATTAACCTAATCATCAAGTGGAATCGGTTCAGAGCATTTAGGCGGTTGACAACAACCTTAAAAGAACAATTATCCTAGCGGAATAAATGGTTGAAAATAGGTAAACCTAGATTTTTCAAAATTATGAATTTTTTTGAAGAAGAAGCAACTAGTCAGTATATAAATTTATAAAATATCTCAATTCTAAGAAACTAATAAATTGCAAGGTATAATTCTTATTTCCCCAATCTAATAAATGAGATCCAAATTAAAGTCTACAACTAGTAGAATCAGAGCATAGTCCATAGACCAAAGAAGAAAGCCACTAGTGTAATATGAGAGCCGGTATTCAACAATTAACCTTAAGTTTAATATATATTAACTAAGAACTCACGGCCACGCAGGGAGCAAAAGTATAGTGGGCACCACTAGCCCTTACTTCAAGAGCTGTTGCAGCTCCAATCCTTTGAGCCAAGTCAGCATCTCTGTCATGCATCAAAGAATAAGTGAATGTGGACTAAGAGTAAAATTTATATGTCATATGCATTTATTTGGTTCATAGAAAAGAAGCAAGGAACATATGTATCATTGTTGGTATTGGCATTGGCATTTTCGTTTTAATGAAGCTGTTCATTATTTAAATTTTTGTTACAGAATGTCTACCACTTAGTAAAGGTGGTAAAGGGAGTGCCACACAAAAGGGTATTGGATTCAAGCCTCCAGATAAAAATTTGTTAATTGTACGGGTTCTCTTGGTCACTTAGAAATTCACCCTCCCTTGTTATTTTTTAATGAAAGTAGGATCATACTAGTGTTTGAACTCATGACTTTTTCCCTTGCATCCAAGGCAAAGCCATCAGGCTACATAACACCAGTTCACCCACATAGCAAGATCAAATTAGGCTTGACAAGTTTAAAAACAAAAAAAAACAAAAATATGATCCAATTAAACAAAATCAACATCAAAGTGAAAGAACTCTAAGGATGGTACAGTGAATCAGTGGCATGCGCTATGCTATGCAGTAGAGGGTTTAAATCCTCATCAATCCCCAAAATATGAACTGGCCTCTAGAAAAAAGTGTCAGAAAATGAAAACCCTCCAAATCAGAGAAAAGCGTCAAAAACCAACCTGGTGGCTCCAAGACCAACATTGTGAGGGAATATCGTCGAACCATAGGCATTGTTGTTCCCATGAACCGCATCAATCCCATATATTATAGGTATCCCAAGACGTGATTCAAGTGCAGACTTTTGGAACCCATCAATCATATCAGCACAATCCGACGACAAAGCTTTCTCAAAAGGTGCAGAACCAGCACCACTGAGTAAACTACCTGCAAAACAGTCCTCAAAGAACTGATTTTCACTACAATATTGAAGCAATCAAATAAACAAATTTATAAAATATGGTGAAAAGATTTACCAATGGATAAGTCTCTAATGGCTTCTGCGGTGGCAACACTGCGCTCGATTTGGGTCATTTGGCCGACCTTTTCTCTCAAAGTCATGCGAGAGAGAAGATCTTTGACTCGAGCTTCAGTAGGTGCATTTGGGTCTCTGTACAAGAAATTCTGCACCTCCATTTTGGCCATTCTAACTCACCTACACAAGTAAACAAATTGAATAACGTGCTGAAATAGGAATACTTTAGCTCAAGAAAGAGGACTTGAAAATTGGTCTACTTCCAAAGAATGAAGCATGAAGAAGACATTGGTACAGAGTACAAACCACTATATAATTAGTTGACCAGTTTAGTTATACACTGGGAAAATAGATCCCACAACTCCACAAGGTGGAAGGAAAAGTATTATTTCTAACGACGTACTTTGGATTTTTGTCCAAAATCTTTAAGATAGTCTAAAAAAGGACAACTTTGTATAAAAGTTTAAAAATAGGCAAAATTTTATTTACTCTCCCAGTAGTCGGTTTCGTTGGGTCATTTAGTTTCCCACCAAAATAATTTTCTTTCTTCTTCTCCCTCCAACTACGCACCCTCTCTTTTTCTCTTCACTGATTTTCTCACCATTGTTGCGTGTCATCGTGGAAAAATTATAAAAATGAGGTTAGTAATATCTTCCAACAATATTTGCACTTTTTATTAGGATGTAAATGTTGAAATTTGTACCAGGATTTTTAAATAATAACTACCAGAAAAATGCGATTGGGACTGATATATTTTCGAAAAATTTCCAACAATTTGGTTCATACTTTCGCGAGGAACTGATATGGGTATTATTTAAACAGATTTTTGGTTGAAAAACCGTATTAAACTGTTACCCCAATTCAATAATAATTAATAGAAACATATATTTTTGGCCGCGTGTAATCGAAACATTTATGAAATGCTATATTCAGTTTTTTATATGTGGGGGTATATCTGGTATATCTGGTATATATGTGTGGGTATATCTGGTATATCCGGTATATCTGGGGGTATATCTGGTATATCCGGTATTTTGAGGATATATCCGGTATATCTGGTGGTATATCTGGTATATCTAGGGGTATATCTGGTATATCTCAGGGTATATCTGGTATATCTGGGGATATATCTAGTATATCTCATGGTATATCTGGTATATATATGGGTATATCTGGTATATCTCAGGGTATATCTGGTATATCTCATGGTATATCTGTGGGTATATCTGGTATATCTCATGGTATATCTGGTATATCTCAGGATATATCTGGTATATCTCATGGTATATCTGGTATATCTCAGTGAAATTATGGTATATCTCACGGTATATCTGGTATATCTGGTATATCTCACGGTATATCTGGTATATCTCACGGTATATCTGGTATATCTCAGTGGAATTATGATATATCTCAGGGTATATCTGGTATATCTGGTATATCTCATGGTATATCTGGTATATCTCAGGGTATCTCAGGGTATATCAGGGTATATCTGGTATATCTCACGGTATATCTGGTTTATCTCACGGTATATCTGGTATATCTCAGTGGAATTATGGTATATCTCACGGTATATCTAGTATATCTCAGGGTATATGTGGTATATCTCAGGGTATATCTGGTATATCTCATGGTATATCTGGTATATCTCATGGTATATCTGGTATATTTGGGGGTATATCTTCTTGGGATATGTCGGTATATCTTCGTAAATCTTGGTATATCTCTTTATAAATCTGGTATATCTCGATATATCTATGTATATGTTGGTATATCTCCATCTATTACACATTTAATCAGGTATATATGTTATATACTAATAACGCAGTTTAATATGTTGTATATTATTTGATATATCAATTAAACTTTACGTATTTTTGAATGAGATAGACCTAATTATTTTTAAACATTTTACAGAATGGATAGCCTTAGTATTCTAATCATTCACAATGGTAAGTGGTCATTGAAGGATAATAAAAAAGTATATCAAGGAGGTGAAGATTTGGTGATGAAGATAAAAAAAGGATGGTTGTATAATGAACTTAAAGAAAAGTTGTTTCTCAAGTTAAAGATGGATAAGTTCAAGTATGAACTTGAAGTGAGATACTTTTATAAGAATGATTTGACATTACCTACTGTTTTAATAGGTGATGATGAAGACTTGGAAGAGTTTTTTGACCTTCACGTTGAAGATAATGAAAGGAAGGCTGTTCTATATGTCACAAAAAATGAGATAAGATCTGTAGGTACAAGTCATTCTATTTGCCATGAGCAACTTTTTAATACCGGAGGCCGTAATGTAAATTTCTTGAGCGATACTAATATGCAAGAAGGATCTCAAAATCCAAATGGTGGTTGCGATAATGTACTTGATAGTATTCGTGATGATGTAGATCACAATTTAGTTCCGCCGCAAATGGGTGATGATGGAGATATTGATCATGATATGTCCTCAATGGGAGGTTTGCATGCAATTGATAATGAAAGGACACAAGTTGAACTAGAAAGGGTCATTGTTAGAAATCATGAGAATTATGGTTTATCCCAGTCTGAAGGAAGAACTGTAATTGGAAACAATAATGAATTACGTATCGGTCCATCCAGTACACCCACAGAGATTATTTCTAATGGTGACGTTTCGTCGTCTGTGGCACATGTTGAGCTTGATTTGAAAGTTGATCAAGTGTTTGACAATAAGATAGATTTCACAACACATGTCGGTCTTTATGCCATAAGAAACAGATTTGAGACGAGGACACTGACTAGTAGGAAAGACCGTGTTCTAATACGTTGCATTCAAGCTACTTGTAGTTGGATGATTAGATGTAATAGGATCACTGGATTTGATAGGTTCAGGGTAAAAGAATACGAATCAAGACATACTTGTGATCCTAACAATTACATGAGGAAGAATAGGACTGCAACCTCAAGAGTGATAGGAAATGCCATAAAAATGAAGTTGGTCCGACTAGGAAGAATTTATAAGCCCAAAGATATTATTGATGATTGTCAAAATGAGTTTGGGATTGAGATTGGTTACACCACAACATACAGATCTAAAGAGAAGGCTCTTTATTTGCTACGTGGCAGTGAAGAGGAATCTTTCCTGAAGCTTCCTTCCTACTGTCATGTTTTGAAGGAAAGAAATCCTGGTAGCGTCACACATATTGAAGTTGACCAGTCCGGAAGATTTAAGTACTTTTTTATGGCACTAGGTCCATGTATCAGAGGATTTTTATCTTGTATAAGACATGTAATTACAGTCGACGGTGCATTCCTATCAGGTAGGTATGCTGGGACATTATTCGTAGCAAATGCTTCAGATGGAAATAACAACATATATCCATTGGCCATTGGTGTTGGAGATTCTAAGAATAATGAAGCCTGGGAATGGTTTTTGTTAAAACTATCCGGTATATTTGGGCACATTGATGATCTTGTTATTGTTTCAGATAGACACCAAAGTATTATACAATCTGTTCCTAAAGCCTTCCCCAATGCTTTGCATGGATATTGTGCATTTCACATGGAGATGAATTTAAACCACAAATTTAAGAATCCTGATATCACACCTTTGTTCAGATGTTGCGCAAGGGCATATACGAAGCGTGAATTTGACAAATACATGGGGGATTTGAGGCTGATCGATCCTGATATAGAGAAGTACTTATTGGAAGCAGGTAAAGACAAGTGGTCAAGATTTCATTTTCCTGGAAACAGATACGGTATAATGACAACAAATGGTTCAGAATCATTTAATAATGTCATGAAATCTGCTCGTGAGTTGCCTATAACCATGCTTGCTGAGTACTACCGTAGCAAAATACAACATTGGTTTGTCGAACGTAGGGAGGTTGGGATGAGATGGGGAACTCGATTACTTACCGATGAGGTCGATTCAATTATGCGTGCAAATCACAATAAGTCCTTAAGGTACAGGGTTTTCAGAATTAATGCACATGTTTTCCAGGTATGGGATTCGTACATCATTATATTGTTATTGAATTTTTAAATATGTAAATTTAATAGCACATGTGTTTTATCTCTTGTAATGTTTAAACCATAATGTAACTAGTTCATTCATATGATATCAGGTTGTACATGGTGATACTAGTGAAGATGTTGATCTACTAAACAGAAGTTGTAGCTGCAGGGAATTTGATGTTCACAAAATCCCCTGTTGTCATGCCATTGCAGCCGCCCGTTTTCAAGATGTTGATGTACAGTCCTTTGTTGACCGATTATACACAGTCAATTGTTATATTATCGCATATGCATAGGCAATATTTCCAGCAACTGACAATGGTCAATGGGACATTCCACCAGAAATCATAGACCTAGTTGAACTTCCTCCTAACACAAAAAAAAAATCTGGCAGACCACGAAAGCGACGCATACGTTCACGTGGGGAAGTAATAAAGAAGTTAATATTGTGCAGTCGTTGTGGAATTAGTGGTCATAACAGGAGGACTTGTAATGTTTTTCGTCAGATGATTGTAGAACCTTCCCTAGCTTCTCAAGAATGAACATTTTTATGTACCCTGTAATATTTTATTATGATTTCAAGTATTATATTATCTGTATCTGAATTTTGTATTAATGATAGTTTTATATTATGCCCTGTCTCTGAATTTTCATCTATCACGTATATACACGTGTTGTTATATTATTTTAGAAGATATACTATATATAGGGGATATACCAGATATACCCTGAGATATACCAGATATACCCTGAGATATACCAGATATACCATGAGATATACCAGATATACCCTGAGATATACCAGATATACCACTGAGATATATCAGATATACCCTGAGATATACCAGATATACCACTGAGATATACCAGATATACCCTGAGATATACCAGATATACCCTGAGATACCATGAGATATACCAGATATACCATGAGATATACCAAATATACCCTGAGATATACCAAATATACCAGATATACCACTGAGATATACCAGATATACCATGAGATATACCAGATATACCCTGAGATATACCAGATATACCACTGAGATATACCAGATATACCTTGAGATATACCAGATATACCCTGAGATATACCAGATATACCACTGAGATATACCAGATATACCCTGAGATATACCAGATATACCCTGAGATATACTAGATATACCAGATATACCCTGAGATATACCAGATATACCACTGAGATATACTAGATATACCCTGAGATATACCAGATATACCACTGAGATATACCAGATATACCCTGAGATATACCAGATATACCCTGAGATACCATGAGATATACCAGATATACCCTGAGATATACCATAATTCCACTGAGATATACCAGATATACCCTGAGATATACCAGATATACCGTGAGATATACCAGATATACCCTGAGATATACCAGATATACCGTGAGATATACCAGATATACCACTGAGATATACCAGATATACCCTGAGATATACCAGATATACCACTGAGATATACCAGATATACCAGATATACCACTGAGATATACCAGATATACCAGATATACCCTGAGATATACCATAATTCCACTGAGATATACCAGATATACCATGAGATATACCAGATATACCCTGAGATATACCAGATATACCAGATATACCCTGAGATATACCAGATATACCCTGAGATATACCAGATATACCACTGAGATATACCAGATATACCCTGAGATATACCAGATATACCAGATATACCACTGAGATATATCAGATATATCCTGAGATATACCAGATATACCCTGAGATACCATGAGATATACCAGATATACCCTGAGATATACCATAATTCCACTGAGATATACCAGATATACCCTGAGATATACCAGATATACCGTGAGATATACCAGATATACCGTGAGATATACTAGATATACCCTGAGATATACCAGATATACCAGATATACCCCCAGATATACCAGATGATATACTACAAATGAGTTCCAGAATATGAAAAAATTATACCATAATTGGGATATTACAATTTCAGTAACAGATGGATTCAATCATAACCAAAATCGATTTCCTTCATTTCATAGATATACCAAAGTAATGTATCAGTACAATTTGTTGTAAATTAACCACGACTTTAATTAGTTCTGCAACAATGCAGGAATATGAATATAATTCCACCAGATATTTACAAACATTACATAAATGTTCTCATAACCATTACTTTTACAGATAGTATAAGTTTTACAACAAATTGAAAGCACGTAATCCATCATACTAAGCCTAAATAAGAAGCATAAAGTTTATCTCCAAAGCACTCCAGACATGAGTTCAAGATAAAGCCTAAGTAGGCATTGTTGTAGCCTCTGCTAACTGATATACCCCAAGCCTTTATATTACGACAGCAACATGAGATACCATTTGGAAGTTGATTACAACCTACCAAAAAAATGTTACCCCAGTTAGATAAAGCACCAGAAATATAACCAGATAAAAAATTACCAAATATGTAGAATAAAAAATATAACTCATATACCAGATATACCATGTAATAGGGTATAAACATCAAATGAGTAAAAATTCAGCATTGGTTTCCCAGGTGCGGCACCCATTAATGTTCACTGTTAATATACCAGATATATGCCATACCCGTTCAGTTGTAACATGCACAAAAATACCATAACACATAAAGTCCAGAGGCAATAATACATAAATGTCCTGCAACACACAAGAAGAATCTGATAGTTGTTCACTTATATAAAAAAATACCAGATTGCATACCAGATTAAACAATTATGTAATCATCGTCCGCAAAGAATAGTTCACAACAAAGTTTCTTTCTGAAGAAACCAATTGCCTTGTCTTTGATGTCAGTCAGTGGCTTCTCATTTACTAAATACTCAATGAACTTGAGCGCATATATGCCACAGTCACCCCTGTGTAATAAATTGAAGTAAACAATAAGTCCTTATTCGTAACGCAATATAACTTAATATTAATCTATATTAAATCTCAATGCCTCTTATACTAGATATACCCTGAGATATACCCTGAGATATACCAAATATACCGTGAGATATACCAGATATACCGTGAGATATACCATAATTTCACTGAGATATACCAGATATACCCTGAGATATACCAGATATACCCTCCGATATACCGGATATACCCCCAGATATACCAGTTATACCGAGATATACCAGATATACCACTGATATACCCCCAGATAATGTTATTCATGAATAACAACCACATATACCAGAAATCAGATTATCCATCCATAATTACAAAATCCCAATATTACAAAACCTACATTTTACATAAACATTTAACCTTAAACCAACATTTTACAAAAAACCATAAAAAAATAAGAGATTTTCGTTGAGTTTCAACGAAAACCCAATTAAAAACCAAACTGCATAGCTTTTCAAGATATACCCTGGAGAGTAATGGTTGAGTGTTTTCGTGCAAAGAAGACAAATTTGTTTAAAAAACTTACCGAATAATGCAGAGCTTCAAAAGGTGATAGTAATGGTCGAGTGTTTTTTGCGTTGATACTATTCGTCTTCTTCCTCAACAAAAAATGTGGGAGCTTCGCTAATAGAGAGTGACGAGGGAGAGGGAGAGGTAGAGTAATGCTCAGAGTTGTGGGTTTGTTTGAACTGTTCGAATTGTTTCAAACGATTTAAATGACTTACCGGCTAGCAAATGGGGCTTTGGGTGGGCGGTTAAAAAAAGCCCATTTCTAAACTTTTATACAAGGTTGCCCTTTTCTAAACTATATTAAAGATTTTGCCTATTTTAGACAAAAATCCACGTACTTTTGCATTTTTGCTCAATGTTACTATTTCATCGATTTTTTTTTTTTTTTATAACTCTCTTACATGAATTATTTTTTTATTTAATTAATTATTACAACATATTTAAAATTAATTGTAAAAAATAATAATAAAGTAAATAATCATATAATTAGAATATTTGTTGGATTTGATTGTTATTCTATTAGAATATTTAAAAATTTTATTTATTATAATAATTAATGTTTAAAAAGTAACTAATATCATTAATTTAAAATATAAGATTAATTTTATTTAAAAAAATATTAGTCGTAATTTTACTGTTTATATATAATATAGATTTATCAAATTTACCAACAAAACTTGTTTTCTAACAAAAATTTAGATCTTCACCAAACTTCAAAGTTTTAAAAATATATTTAAGCTTTAGTAAAATTTTATTTGTTTTTACTATATTAGTTCCTTATTTATTGTTATTTTCTATATTAATTCTTCAGATAAATTAGTTATTTTCAATTTGCTCTAATTTTTAATTATTTCACACATTTTAATTTATTTTTCAAATAATTTTTAGACTTATCTTAGATTATATTACAATTTATTTTTCACTTTATGACTTTGCTTTCGACCTATGCACTCTGGTAAGGTGACACTCTAGTTTTACGCCAACGTATCCCTGGTCTCTCACTCTCTTTTTGTTTATTTACATGAGGAAAGAGAAGCAGATGAACTCGTAATATAAATAGCAAGTAATTCACCTGTTTAACCGTGAATCATATAGTAGTTTCCGTTCAAATACATTCTCACATTTTGTTGGTCAGCAGGGGCGAATATTTACACAATTGAGGAGAGGCAATACATCAATTTTTAATGAATAAAATTTTAAATATAATATTTATAAAATTATGAAAAAAATATATTCTACCTAAGCTTTGAATTTTAGGTTTTTAATACTTAATAACTCACTGTAAATTTAAGGTTTGTTTGATAACAATTTTAATTCATAATTTTTAATTTTTTTTAAGTGATTTTTCAATAAGGTATATTTAGTAGTAATTTTTTATTTTAATTTTTACATTTTTAAGGAATCACAACTAAAATATGAAGTGATTTATAAATCTATAAAAAGAAAATTTTTTAATCAAATTTATAATTTTTTTTTATTTTGATCAAACATTTTTTTAAGGAGTAAATAAAGTCGTATAACTTTTGTATGTAACTATGTATAAGTATTAGAAAAAAATTATTAAAAATTTACAATTTGTAAAAAAAATAGAAAGTATTACCAAATGACTTAGAGATGATTTTTTTCTTAAAAATTACTAACTAGAAATTGTTATCAAATACATTAATGATTATTTTTATAAAATAATATAAAATCATAAAATTAATTATTTAATCATAAATCATAATCGTTATTAAATATGGCTTAATTATTCCCTCCGATTTTTTTATGATCCCCTTATTCAACTTGTTTAAAAAATAACCCTCAACCCCACTTTTGTTCTTTTTGGTATACCGCACATATGTTCTTTTTTTTATGAATGACACGTGTTCTTTTTAGGCAAATGAAACATGCGTTATTTTTTAGCAGATAACACTTAAGTAGCACATATGATGTTACATGTTTTTTTTCTATTATGTAATATATGATTTTTTCTTGATATGACATATGTATTTTTTTTAACAATTTTTACTTTTCATTAAGTAGAAATGGTTGAATTATATAAAAAAATACATATGTTCAATTATAAAAACTAAAAAAAAAAATATATATATATATATACACCAAAAGAAATAGAGGGGAAAAAAAAAGCCTGGCTGGAAGAAAAAAATTAAAAGGTGCCAAAAAAAAAAAACAAAAGCTCTACGTGTTTAGAGGGAGGGGGTTTATTAGTAATATTCAATTAGTGACCAGATTATTAGATGCACTTATTCCTTCATTATTTGCATAAAATAAGACACAAATAATATATTTTATCAATTAAAAACAGAATTAATTGAGAAATAATTTATATTATTTTTTACTGCATATATATATATATATATATATATATAATGTCCTGCTGATACAAATCTTAAATTTGGCACTGTTGATCAGTTCAAAAAATTACATATAGTGTGAGAGGCGTTTTCTCATGAACCATTAATTTCAGCACAAACAGGTTTCAGGAACTCAACACTAAAACTAGTCTTCGTTTGCATAGCTGAACAACCCATAAATTTCTCCTTGTTGCATTTGGTTAAACCAAAACCAATAGGAAACAGAGGATCATATGACTTATCTTCCGCATGCATAGGGAGTTGTTGGACATCTTTGAACCAGGTCATCGGCAGTCGACCCTTAAAGTCATAATCTCCAAAGACAAGGTCTGCAATTCCTCCTCCTTCAGTACCAGGCAACCAAGCAGCAATAAGAGCATCTATCTTTTCCAAGAGTCCATTATCTAATGCTAATGGTCTGCCAGATATGAGTATCACCAATGTAGGGATTTTGTCAGCAACTAAACTTATAAGTTCAGCTCCTTTCAATGGTAGTACAAGCTCTGAATTATCACCAAAGGATTCTGCATATGGAACTTCGCCAACGGCTACAACCGCGAAAGAGAAATCCCGTTCTGCTAAGGTGTCCATTGATGGATATGGCTCATAAATTACTTCTGTATTTTCTCCAGCTGCTTCTCTAATAGCACCCAAGATGGTCGTGCCTGACATAAAAGGCCACAATTTTGCCCATTCATTCAAAAAGGAGCAATGTTATATGTATCAAGGGATCCTGACATGGGTATGGATGCATATTTCAATCATTTTCTTAAAAAAAATTATTTCACAGTGAGGCCTGAGGGTATATTTTCCTCTGTTAAAAATATCAGTGGTTAAGATACATAAATGTCAAAGGAATCAATATATTTAGCTCTCCTTTAAATAAGTATAAATTGCATACCAGTTGTAATCCTGCCACTGAGTCCTTGCCATTTAATAGTCCACCCGCCACACTGATATCCAAGATCATCAGCATGTGTTCCAGCAACAAGAATTCTTTTAGCTTTTCTATCTAATGGAAGAAAAGGCTTCCTTGAATTTTTTCCATTCTTTAACAACACAAGGGACTTGCGAACTGCTTCACGTGCCAAGTCCCTGTGCAACTACAAAACAATCAAACAAATAAGTTATAATTTTGTTGGAAACCTCGTACTATCTTAACTAAATTGTGATAATTAAGAACTGAAATAAATGCAATTGTTTCTTGTCAAAAGAACACTTGCACACTCAATATAGAAACATTCGATAGCAGTCTCAGGATCTAGTAGATTTAATATCATTAATCATCATAACTTTAAGGTGACAACAAAGCACAGAATGTGAAACATTCCCTTTGACAAACCATATGTAAAGATGAGACAAATGTAACTTGATATAAATAAATGATGTTGTTATCTCTGCGTGAAAGTGAGAAATCTTTGATTATAGTACACAAAATGAACATATAACCACAAATCTTAAGCACAAGAAATTTACCTTGCAACCAACCAAATCTAGCAAAGATCTATCTGCATAGGGGTATTCAAAAAGACCTGCAAGGAACTTCACTCTCAGTATGCGTTCAACTGCATCATCTATCCTAGTCATAGGCACCTGTCCTGATTTCACCAAAGATGATAACTCCTTCAAAAACAATTCGTATCTGTAAGGCACCATCACCTGCATATCTTTCTGGTCAGGCAAATAAGGGCGCCCAAGACAAGGTTCAAAAAACCAAATCAATATCCTGGCTTTCTAAAACTTTCAAGTTAAATTGTATACCATGTCAATTCCTGAATTAATGGCTGAACATATGCACTCTCTATAATTTGAGCCCCGAGGTTGACTAAGTCGATCAAGTCCTGCCCAGTCAGAAATAACAAAACCCTGCAACAAAGTAATTTTTAAATGCTATAAATTGCAAATTCCAGATACCAACAGAAAATAAGTAAGCATTGGATTATTGTAAAATGAATGTTGCAAATAAGAAGCAGGAATGGTCTATATTTTTACGCATAAGAAGTAAAAGGAAAGAGAAAGAGAATGCAAAACGTAAATTGGAATAGTCTACATAAGTAGCAATTAGTTCATTAAAAGGAAGCAAATTGTCTAGACCTGAATAAAACACCAAAATATGGAAATTTATAAGTCAATCTAAATTACTGCCGATTGGCCAGAATGGGACAGTAAGAGCAGCATGCATCAACACAAACAAATTGGTTTTTTGCTGGAAAAAACTAACTGTCAAAGTTATCACAATTTGGGCCTCAGCTTGCATAATAATTATTGTATACAGTCGTTGAACTGAAATGTAAAAGTTGAAAGGCAGTGCTGCGACTACTTAAGGTTGTTTACCTTAAAACCTAGCTTATCTTTCAAAATTTTTGTCAAGAGAAAATGGTCAGCATGCAGTTTGCGTCCATTCCAGCCAGAATAGGATGCCATAATGGTAGAAACTCCCCTAGAAATACAGTCGACAAAAGGTGCCATATGTACACGCTCTAGTTCATCATAAGATGCTATTGTATACCCCTCATTTACACCTTTGTCAGTACCCCCATCTCCAACAAAATGCTTGGCACACGCAATGATGTTGCTTCTGCAATCAAAACAGCAAATGTTCTAATGTACAATAAGAAAAAAAAAAAAAAAGTCTGATAGCGAAGAACTTATGAACATAGATAATCCAGTAACATACCAAAAAAATATAGTCCGATTAAAATCAAAGGGACTGCATAAGCTGATAGTTGAAGTAATAGACTGTTACTGGTGTTCAGCAAATAATATCTCCCCATTTTAAGTAGGACTCAAGTGCAATTTCTATTTTAAATTTTACTAGAAATGGACTTCAAATTATTATCAGGTCTGAAAATAACTATTGAACTTGAGAAAAAATATAGTCTGACAGACGATGAACATATGAACATAGATATCGAGTAATAACTCACTGTACCTTCCTCCTACATGGGGGTAACCCTTTTGGTGTCCTGGTGGTGGCTGTCCCTGCAAGCCTGTGATAATGTTTGTCATCTTACTAACTATTTTAGTATCTTCACTATAACTCTCATAGCATCTTCCCCATCTGGGATCTCTGCATACCTGTTGAAATCTATTAACATTAACCTTGCAATTTATTGTCGGCAAACATTAGATACAGAACCAAGATTTGTTCAGACAAAGAAGTAGAGTAACTTTATGTGTATATTTCACTACTATTTAAAAGCAGAGTAACTGTAAAGGAAAAACAAATATTTAAAATAAGTAGCAACATACAGCCACACAAGGAGCAAAAGTATAATGAATGCCGCTTGCCCTAACTTCAAGAGCTGTTGCAGCGCCAATTCTTCGAACCAAATCTGCATCTCTATCAACAGAGAGGGGGAAAGAGTTAAGACCAGAAATTGAATTTAAGGGTGATATGCAAAATCTTTCCAAATTGAAAGTATATTCCTTTTGTCACATGAAAGTTTATATTTTCATTGCTGAAAATTTATAAATCAGTAGCTTCACCAACACCCTAGTTTCTTTCCCATAACTAAACAACCAACCAAGCATAAATTACCATGACTAATAGTAATAGAAGAGGGACAAACATAATATAATAGTGGTCATAAACTGGCCCCATGACTAACAAATATTGTGGTTACAAAAAACAATTATCAATAAATTAATCTCAGTTTCACTACAAAATGAATTCATTTATTTAATTCAATTGGTAAAAAGAGATTCAAATATTTGATTGCTATGTTCTCTCTCAGTACCCAAAAATTCTTTTAAAAAAAAAGCAAGTGCAAAGCAAAAGAAAGGAGATCAAAATCAACCTTGTGGCTCCAAGACCAACATTGTGAGGAAATATGGTAGCTCCATAAGCACTGTTGCTCCCATGAACTGCATCAATCCCATAAATGAGTGGTATCCCAAGTCGTGACTCAAGGGCACACTTCTGGAAGCTATCAATCATAACTGCCCAATCAGATGACAAAGCCATTTGTGGTTCACTTCCACAATCAGCTGTGACCCTTGACTTGTCACCAACCATGGCCGCCCAATCAAATGACCAAGTCTTGTGAAAGGGCCCACTTCCACAAGCACTAAGTACACTCCCTGCATCATCAGCTTACATGTAAACTATTTAACATGGACGAAAATTATTTAAAGTCACAATATTGTCTTCATCATATATGTATTTCAAAAATCAAGTAGTCAAACAACCAGATGTAAATACAAACCCGTACTTAAAAAAAGCATATTACCATCTTTTTATTTAAATGTTTTTAAATGAGTCATGATTAATCTATATTCATCTAGTTGAATTTAAATCTGATGAAAATCACTTGATAGCACCCCTTGTCAATTACCTGTTACCTAAGTCTTAATCTAAAATAATAAAGCTTTTAAAAATTAAGATACATTTTAGTACATATGTTTCTATCCTTTCGACTTCATTGCTAGGATTTATTCTCGAGGATAATTTGAAATTAATAAAAATAGGAGTAAAAATTGGCTTATAATTTTGCATGTTGAAGCGATGCAAGATTTTCTTTAAATAATTATTTTGAGAAAGCCAAATCTTCCTCTCACTTATGTCTCAGTAAATTTGCATTCTTAGAATCTTGTTTGTCAATCTCAAGTCCTTCGTTTCAAATTTTTTGGTCAATTGTGCCTTTAAGTCTTTGATACGATATTTGTTGGAGCCTGCTACCAATATGTCGTCAACATACAATATCAAAATAATGAAATCACCGTCACCAAATCTCTTGTAATAAGCACAAGGATTTGATTTAAGTCTGTTGTATTCAAGGCTTATAACGAAATAATCAAATCTCTTATATCAACATATCGACGCCTGTTTGAGACCATATTGAGATTTGTTCAACCTAAAAACTAAGTTCTCTTTTCCTTTTTCTTCAAAACCTCCTAGTTGGAGTATATAGATTTATTCTTCAAGTTCTCGACGAAGAAATATAGTTTTCACATCCAACTACTCTAAGTATAAGTCAAATATAGCACACATTTTCAAGACTACTCGAATTATTGTAAGTCGAACAATAGGAGAGAATATTTCGTTGAAGTCTATGTTTTCTTTCTAAGCGAATCCTTTCACCACCAATCTAGTACTATACTGCTCCACTTGATCATTGCCATCTCGTTTGATCTTGTACACCCATTTATTTCCGATGGCCTTCCTTCCTTGCGATAGTGGAACAAGATCTCATGTCTTGTTTTTATGAAGAGCTTTAATTTCTTTTTGCATCACTGCCATCCACATAGATGCTTCTTGGCTCCTTGTAGCCTCATGGAAAGTTGATGGCTCTTATCCTCCTGTTAGTAGACAGTATGCAACATTTTCCTCCATAATGTAATTTGAGTGCCAACCTGGTTCTCTTCTCTCCCGAGTTGACCGTCAAAATTGTAGAGTTGCAAACTCAACTTGCTCTTGTTCTTAGTGCTCTGGTGTAGCTTCAAAAGAATCTAGAACTTCTTGTTCATGTTTATCTTCAAATTGAACTATAGTAGTCTTTGGTTTCTCTTTTGAAGTGCTATCATTTTCTTTTTCTTGTATCTTGTTTTCTGTAAATATTACATCCCTACTGATTATCACCTTGTGGTTAGTGGGATCCCACAGACGGTATCCCTTGACTCCATCAGCATATCTTAAGAAAATGCATTTTTTTAATTTTGGATCTAACTTTGATGTATCTTGGGCATTATACATAACGTAGACAAAACTTCCAAATACATGTAAGTGAGAATAATCAACTGGCTTACCAGTCCACATATCATTTGGCTGTCTTTAGATCAATTGCAATTGATGGTAATCAATTAATCACATAACAAGCGATCTTGACAGCTTCTGTCTAAAATGATTTGTTCATTCCTGTAGTTCTCAACATTGCTCTTATTCGTTCTAACAAGATTTTGTTCATTCACTCTGCTACTCCATTTTGTTGTGGAGTATATGCCACCGTGAAATGCCTCTTAATACCTCCTTGTTAACAGAAGCTATCAAATTTATCACTAGTATATTCTCCTCCATTGTCTGTCCTCAAGCACTTGATCTTCTTTTCAGAATCAAGTACCTTCCTCTTGATTGGATACACCTAGCATCTTCTAGAGTAGTCATCGATAAAAGACACAAAGTATCTTACACCTCTTAGGGACATAACTAGTGCTTGCCAAACATCAGAATGGATCAATTCTAAGATAGCTTTACTTCTAGCATTAGTGTTATTGAACGTTAATTTGTGCTGCTTACTAGTAACATAATGCTCACAAAAGGATAATGAAATCCTTTTAAGCTCTGGAAGAAGCTTTTGTTCTGCTAGAATCTTCAAACTTCGTTCTGACATGTGGCCAAGTTTACGGTGCCACATCATCATTAATCCTTCTATCAAATTTGTTAATGCAATAGATCCTTCTCCTTCTTGTTGTGTTTCTCTTTTAAGCATGTATAAATTTGCAGCTATCTTTTCCACCTTTATCACCACAAGCGCACTTTTAACTATTTTCATGATCCCATCTAGAACATAGGTTTTGCACCCACTATTATCTAATTGTCCCAAAAATAATAAATTTTTCTTCAAGCATTTCATGTGTCATACCTCCTGAATGGTGCGAATTGTACCATCATACATTTTTAATTTGATGATACCAATACCAGCAATCTCTAAGGCATGATCGTCTCCCATGAACACAGATCCTCCTGAGATAGGTTTATATTGGTGAAATCATTCTCTTCGTGGGGTCATATGTCACGTGACCATAAGCTAGACATTAGTGAATCTTTCTCTGCCTTTAGTAACTGTTGTTGCTTCACTGTATAAAATTTCACTATAGGTACTTGATACACAACCTTGAGCTTTTGATGACTCGAGACTTTTTCCTTTGATTTCTTCGTTCTTCTTGAGATGCCAACACTCTCTTTTATAGTGTCATTTCTTGCCACAATGATGACACTTAACATTCTTCTTATTTCTAGATTTTGATCTATTATGATTTTGACTCTCATTAAGGCCACGTTTCGTTGATCTCCCTTTCGTCATCGTCAAAACTTTGGCTTGCTATAAGCCTCCTAGTCTATCTTCTTTGCTCTTGCACCGACTTTCTTCTTCAAGAATTGCATCTGCAATTCATCAAAGACTAGTAGTTTTAGGTTGTTGGTTAAGTTGATGATGAGTTGATCATAAGAATCAGGTAAACTTTGAAGTAAAATTGTAGCACGTTCACCCGTCTCTATGTTATGTCCTATTGCTCTAAGTTGTGAAAATAAAGTGTTGATGTGGTCGATTACCAAAGTTGACTACATAATTCGAAGGGTGTAAAGCCTTCTCTTTAAGAAGATTTTGTTGTGTAGTAGTGATTTGGTCTTGTATAATTTTGTCAGCGTATCTCATATCTCTTTTGTTGTATTTTTCTCCGTCACACTTAACAATACTCCAATGCTAGGTGCAAAGTAGCAATAGCATTGCTATCTATCTCGTTCCACTTGTCGACGTCTAGTATCTCCACGGGTCTATGTTCAATTGTCGCCAAGCAGTTATCTTTTCTCAAAACTGCTTTTATTCTCATTTTTTACAATGAAAAATTATTTCCATTAAAAAATTTTATTTTGTACTTTGTTGCCATTATTGATGATGCCTATTTTTCACTAACTAGATTTGTTTGTAGCACAAGAGACCGACTATAAACCTGGTGCTTGGATACCACTATTAGGATGTTGAGGTATAGGGATCATAATTATAATTAAAGTAGAAATTATAAAAATGAAAATTTTATGTGAAGATTTTTCAAATAAAATAGACACAAAATGAAAGAAAAATTATAGAATGATTTTATTATAGCAAAATAATTACAACAATTTCTTTAGAGTAAAATTTACGATACTCTCTTATAATAGAAGAAAAACACTTAAGAAAGAAAATACACAAATATTTAAGATAAATCTCTTAAATTTTTCTATCTAATACTCATTATATTTTTCTTTTCTCCATGCAAGAAGAAAATGTTTGTGATGGCTTTTATTTATAGGCAAATTAAGTTGCCAAGAGTCCAAGAAAAAATATCTAACTACTTAAGAATACAAAGTTAAATTTTTTTTGGTTTAATAACTCATTAAATCATTATATTTGATTTTTATTATCATCTAGTAAAAAAGAATTTTAATTTAATATTTATTAGCAAAAATAATAATTTAATTTAATATTTGCTACTAAATTCTTTATATTAAATTTGACTTTTGATTTTGACATTTACTTTCAGTTTAGACTTCGGGAACTACCGGTTTTAGGGTTTTCTCGCTAAAAGTGAAAATGGGCTTAGTCGGCGTCGACACAGAGAGTCCTATCGCCCTTGCGTCTCGCAGAGCTTGGAATAGTGATGAAAGGGATAATTGCTAGCGATAAATAATCGATTGGTAATAAGTCAAGCTTACGTGTTGGACCCATACACACAGGAGAGAAAATCAGAAGAGATAATAATTGCATATAATCTATTTAAAAAAAACGTGTTTTTTTTTTTTTAACTTCTCTACTCTCCATCCTGTTTTGGAGAGTACCAACAAATAATTCCTCGTTTTACTCTTTTCAATTTACCTTTTACCACATCAACTTTTGGAGAGTACCAACAAATAATTCCTCGTTTACTCTTTTCAAGTTTACCTTTTACCACTTCAACTTTTGGAGAGTACCAACAAATAATTCCTCGTTTACTCTTTGGTATTGTGTAGTAAGAAATTATTTATTAGTTTGATAATAAATAATGTTTATTACTTTCTAATTTTATTGATGTTTCTTATTAGTACGTTGAATTCAATAAATAAAAATTAATTATTACACTTATCTTACACATCATTAATTTATAATAACACAGGCAGCAGTACTAGTGAGGTATAATTTCTCTTTTTAGGTTATGTTTGTTTCAATGTGAAATACTTTTGGATATTTATGTATTTAGTTTAACTTTGTAATAAAATCAAAAGCATTCCATCAGTTGCACAAAAATCTCACTTTTCCCTCACCTAGAAGGAATACGTACATTAAAATATTTTTTTTTCTTCCACTTATTTGTACTACCAATTTATTATTAGAGAAAAGTATTGTTAGATTTTTTATTTATTACAAAAATAATAATTAGATCATGTATTAGTATTTTTAGCAATTTAGTCGTATTATTAATAAAAATTGACTGTATAAGAATAAAATTAATTTTTTTTTTATTTTTTAATTGTATTAGAATGAGAATGTTTTAACTTATATAAAATGTAATCAAAAGAATTGAAAAAAAAAATAAATAAAAATAAAAAATATATATAAAAATGGTTATTTGTTCTTGTAACTTTCTAAGAAAAATATTATTTTCTAATTTTTCTTCGTTTATAATTTCGTAGATTTTATTTTTACTTTTATTTTTATTCATTGCTCAAACAAAACACAATAATAATAATAATAATATAATTATTAAATTAAATTTTTATTATTATTATCATTCTTATTGCAACACCTTAATTTAGAATTTTTTTAATTCCATGTTTTTCGGTGTAAATTATGAAATTTATCTCTCTATTATCACTTATGTCACGTGGTATTAAAATAATAATTTTTTTATTAGTCAAAGTATTAAAATATTAAAAGCAAATTTGAATATTTAGGAGACTAAACTCACCATATATAAAGTGTAATTTAAGGGAGTTCCAAGGTAACATAGTCAGTGTGTGAGATCAATATTTATATATTTTTTCTAATTTATATTGGTGTAACAAAGTACAATTTGAATCATGAGCATGGTAGAAAAATATAGCCATCAGTTGCAATCTATGTCAACCAAAACAATACATACATTTATATTACTGCATGGGGAAAAAAAATCAAAAAAACATAAAAGGTTCCAATTTTATTATAGGCATTGCATTTAGAGAATAAGATAAATTCTTACCAATGCAGAGGTCTGTCAAATTATGAGGGGTCACGAACTCGACGCTCTATTTGAGTCATCTGCCCAATCTTCTCCTCTAAAGTCATTCGTGAAAGAAGATCATTGACCCTAGCGTTAATGGGTGCATTTGGGTCTTTGTATACAACTTCTTCCATATTCTCTCTCTTTACTTAGCTCACAAACTAACTCAGCTATTGGAAACTATAGCTAGCTTGACATTTGAGCAACACACCCAAATTAAAGTGCATATATATATATATAGAACCTGCACCTTAACTACTCATTATTATCCCGAGCTTAGCTTGGGTCAATTGGCATTTAGTATTAGTCTTGCTTTGCATGTTACGTGTTTCCTGCTATATAGCGTCTCTTATGGTTTAAAAGACTTGACTTGATGTTGATAATAATTGATGAAGATGTGAACCTTTGTAATTTTGAACCAGTCATTTTACTCATTCAATATTTTTTCTTCTAAAAACAACATTTATTTTTATTAGATATTTATTTATTTATTTATTTAATGATTTTCTGTTTTTTTTTTTAAAAAACTGTAATCTAAAAACTGAAAAATGAGATACATTACAAAACAACTATTAATATTATTAACATTAACATGATGCATGAGAGAGAAAATTATGAAATTCTCTTAATCAAGTAGAATATATATATATATATATATATATATATATATATATATATATAAAGTAAATCAAAGTACTTGTGTCTGGCTTAAGTCTACTTGTTGGACTTAGTCATCTATCTATCTATAATAATAATAAAATAAAATAAAAGTAAACTACTTGGGTCTGTTTCAAGTTCTACTTGTTGGACTTGGTCATCTTTTGATAATTTAAGAGAAGAGACAAAATAAATATTATATATTGTATTATTATTGAGTAATTATTATATGAGTTGATAAGAGTTATATGTATATATGACGAGATTAAATAATAAAATTAAACTTTATTATTAACTATTAATTCCAATATACAACTGTTAATTTGATTTATAAAAAATAAAATGAAAATAACATTTCAAAAATCAACATATATTTATGAAAGAGCAAATAATATTAAAATTTATAAAAGATAAGTAATCCAAAATACTAGCTAAAGAGAAAATATAATGGATTACTAAAAACAAATGCTAATATTGAAAATCAGATCCTAATTTCAATTAAGGAGAAAAAATATTAAGAGAAATTAAATACAAAATTCTAACTTTCAAATATTGAAATGAGTGAAAATAGATGCTCCCACTAAGATAATAAAAAAATAATTTTATAAATAAATAAACAATAATTAAATATAATAATTTTGATAGAAAATAAAATTAATAAGTAAATAATAAAACTTTAAAATTCATTTAATAATTTCATTTTAATATTACCAACTTTATTCTTATTTAATACTTTTACATCCCAAGCATCAATGCGAACAGAACTTTAATATTATCAACTTTATTCCTATTTAATACTTTCACATCCCAACTTTATTCCTATTTAAACGTAATTAATCAAACCTTCATCTTCTCGAAGATGAACAAACAAAAAAAATAAACACTATGCACATTTCTAATTCTTGAAGACGAATAACTAAAATATAATTCAACACAAAATTCTGAAACCGACATTACCTTTAATTATTGTAGTATAATTTTAGTCTCGATTTCACACACAAAAAAAGTTGTCATAGGATAATAAAAAAATAATTTTATAAATAAATAAATAATAATTAAATATAATAATTTTGATAAAAAATAAAATTAATAAATAAATAACAATACTTTAAAATTGATTTAATTATTTCATTTTAATATTACAAATTTTATTTTTATTTAATACTGTCACATTCCAAATAAATAATGGGATGTGAATAGAACTTTAATATTATCAACTTTACTTCTATTTAATACTTTCACATCCCAACTTTATTCCTATTTAAACGGAATTAATCAAACCCTCATCTTTTTGAAGATGGAAAAAAAAAAAAACAAATACTATGCACATTTCTAATTCTTGAAGACGAATAACTAAAAAATAATTCAACATAAAATTCTGAAACCGACATTACCTTTAATTATTGTAGTATAATTTTAATGTCGATTTAAAAAAAAAAAAAAAAAAAAAGAATGTCATAGGTTAATAAAAAAATAATTTTATAAATAAATAAACAATAATTAAATATAATAATTTTGATAGAAAATAAAATTAATAAATAAATAACAAAACTTTAAGATTTATTTAATTATTTCTTTTAATATTACAAACTTTATTTATATTTAATACTTCCACATCTAAAGTAAATAATTGAAAATTTTAGAATTAAAGATCTAAGATAAAATTTAAAATTATTTGATTTGAGAAAAAAAATAATATTTTTATGATAGAATAATATTATTTATTCTTATGAGCTATCTAATATCGAAAATATTTTAAATTGATAATATTGCAGTACAATATCAACTTATAAAATAATTATAAACCAAAAATTGTACATAAAAAAAAGAGTGAATTTATATGAAATTGAAGAATATAATTTATTAAATGTAGCAAAATATTAACAAAATAATTTCTCAAAGCAAAATTATAAACTAGAAAGCACTCATAAAAATAAAAGAAGTGAATAAAAAAATTACATATTAAGCTCATCTCTATTCTTATTCTAAATTTAGCCTAACTTACAAGTCATTCTCAAAAATTCTAAAGAGAAAAAAAGAATGATAATAGAAAGTAATAACTTTTTGTAATTTAGTGATGCTTCAAGTATTGAATGTCCCATATATTTATAGTATTGTAGTAAAAAGATTTGTTAAATCATAATAATATCACACCATTTTAATTGATTTGTAAAATATTTTTTTAAATATAAATTGTAAATAAATCTCTTATCATTTCAAATAATAAAAAATTATTTAAATAAATTAGGATTGTACGCATAAAGTTATATAAAATATGCTAGTAGTTGTTTCATTGTAAGATGTTTTAAATTTCATCTTATTTTTAGCCTTAAAATAATTATATTTTATTTTTTTTTAAAATACAAAATTATGCATCATTGAATTTTGTTTTTGAATTATCTTTGTCATTTTTAGCACTAACCTCGCGGGGATGAGGTAGGTTCTTTCGCCCAAGTTTGAGAACTTCATCCTCACTCATCTTTCTGACCGAGGTTTTCACATCATTCTCATCAAATTCCTTCTTCTTATCACGAGAATGCTTGACTTGGTTAACTAACCAAAAGCAGATTCCAAGAAGCAGGCAAATCTGTAAAATGTGCTTCAGCTTGATTCCTTTAGATCTACTATTTCTACTTGGTAACCGTTTGATCGTGATAAGGTTTCAAAATCTCCAACTGATTCCAAAATTAATGGCTTGTTCTTCATTAAACAGAGAAGAAAAAAAAAATTAAATAACCAGAATTCTATCCCTAAAGACAAATCTACAGTCCCGCAAGAGCCGAGAACAGTGTTTCTCAGTTCTTGAATCGCAAGAGCCAATTTTTTACTTTATAGATATAAAAAAATATATATATTTAACCCCTCCTAATTTTTTTTCTGGCTCCCCCCCTGTCAATTGGTATTCCTTTAATTGGTTTCAGGCTACTAGTGAACAGACCAAATTGCCAATTGTCATGCTCCACGCAATGGAGAAGAAGATCACAACTGTTTTGAACCCACTATCATATTTGCTATTCCTAGATTTTAATGTTCCTCTGCTATTTTACGATACACAAAACTGCTTCAACATGTGTCTTTGTTTCAGGGACTTGCGATTGGGAAATAGCTTTATCTGTGCTTGTTATAAAGTCCCATGTCCTCCATTGAGAAAACTCAGAAAGGGAGACCCAATGAAAATTAATTTCCTGGACAACTGTTACATTGTTGACAATGATCACTTCATACATTTTGGCGTGTGTGGAAAATTCCAATTCTTAATTATATGCAATTTATGTTAATGTTATCACAAACAGTAAGCAGAAGTATTGGAAAATTAATGTAAATAATTGTTACATAAAAAATGTTACTGGTGCACTTAACATGATATTTTTGTACATTTGTAGTTGTAATTTTTGGTGTCCAATTCTTTATTGTCAATTTAACTTCACTTTCTCTAAAATTTGGAAGTTAAAAAAAATAAATAAATAAAAATGAGAGAGACATATGGTATGAGTATTGGAAAAAATAATTATGTTACTATATGTTTAATTAGATATGGGTATATGAGAAAGAAAATTTAATAAATGAAAATTGAGATTACTTCCACCTCCATAAAAGCTGGAGTAATTTTTGTTTTTGTTTTGTTTTTTTTTAGTTATTAGAGCAGCATGTAAGTTAATGTGTCAATTTTTTTTATTAATTTTCAAAAAGAAAAACTATGAAATTTTACAAATATTTGGAAATAGATTGGTATAAAATTGACCCCTCTTTCGTTTTTTTCTTTTTTTCTTTTTGACATATATCTTTCTAAAGTCGTTGGAAGGATGCTTATACTAACACCTTTGAAATGAAAACGCGCTTCTGAAATATTGCCTCTTTTATTTAAGAATGGGCATTTTATTTGTAATTTTAGGTATATACAAATATTTGATCCGATGAATAGATTAATATTCTGTCACTTTCCAAGACGAGAATAGTTTTGGGAATACCTGGTAGTAAATTATTGGAGATTGGGGGAGAATAGTTATAATTAAAATTATATCACTTCACATCCAAAATTATTAATATATTTTAATTTTAATATATATTAAAAAAATACATATTATTATATATTTCATACTCAAAATTATTAATATATGTAATACCAAAAATTATTAATATATTTAATTTAATTTTAATATATATTATTAAATTGGGTTTTTAATAGTTATTGTTTTTACACTAACTCTCAAATTGGAGCAATTTTGAGTATATAGTTATGTGTTCAGTTTGGGATGAATATAACAAAAATCATCCCTATGCCCATTCCTACTTGTAGTTAAGCTTTAGGGGTGTCCAAGAACTAAACCAAACATGATTAAACCAAAAAAATCGTATTTAATCGAACTGATTCTAATGGTCATATGAGTCAAATGGTTCAATTTTGCTTATATTTTTTCAAATCGTTTCTCAAACAGTTCGGTTCTATTTTTAAATTTTTTTAACTATTTAAACTAGATCGGATCGAACAATTATATATTATATAAAAAAAAAATCTTATGTTAAAAAATATATTATATTATTTATTATTAAATATTACATTTAAACTTTTTTTTCCTTTCCAATTTTAGCTCATTATCATATTATTTGTAGTTTTTAATTGCATATAATTTATGATTATTGTATAAATTTTATTAACTTAATTGTTAGTTTATAGTGAGATATTATATGATTTATATCTGTAACATATCTAAAGTAATTTAATTAGATTTATAATTTTTTTTTATGTTAATTTCAAGTTTTAATATAATTCGGAGGGAAAAAATTTAAAATTTAAAAATCATAAAAAATCGTTAATTAAATCGGACTAGACCAGATCATTCTATTTTAAGAATTTTATTAGACAAATAGTCCGATCCAATTTAATTAAAGTCATATAAATGGTTTGGTTAAACTTTTTGGCAAAAAAATGACCGAATTAAACCATGGACACTCCTAAATGGCTCCCTAAGGTATATATTTTGAGTTTCAACTTTAGCACTTTTACTTTCACTAGTTACAAACACATGCCTTGCACATAAATTATTTTATTTATTTTAATTTTTTAATTAATTTTTACATTATATTTGAAATAAAATATAAAATTAATTTTTTTACACTTTTAAATTAATTATAGTAAAATAATATTTACAGTTCTTATTAGATGTAATAATTTTAATTTAATTAGAGTTTTTTATTCTATTATGATAATAGATTTTAAAAATATAATTAATATTATTAACTTAAAATATAAAAGTAATATTATTTAAAATAATATTAAGTGTGATTTAAATTTATATATATCTGCATGTAGAATATATAGGTATATCAATAGATATATTGATATAGATATCTATTGAACGGCTTTAGTTTCTCCTTATCTTCCTTTTTCACTCGCAAACAAATCATTCAATTGTGGACAACATCTTCTTTAGAACTGCTTTGAACATCTTTTCATTTTTCTTTACTTTCTCTATAGATGAGTTTGAATTGGGGAAGGGAAACAACCTTGTCTTCGGCATGTGTTACAACTTCCCAATTGTTTTTTGTAATTGGATCTTTTAAATCTTCTAATTGATCTTTAATTTCATGGACAGCTTTTTATTTTCTTGTGTGTTCCTTCTCACTAACAGCTGGATCATTTGAATTTTGGATAGCATCTTCTGTGGACTTCATCTGAGAATTTATTGGCTGCATTTTTTTAAAGCGCCATTCAACTGGGAAACAACTTCATTATTAACATCTTTATCTCTAATATTCCTCCTGCATTATTAACATAAGCTGACAAATTATGTTCGTCATTTATCAAAAACAAATAAAACTAAATGTTTTAATTAGATAGCATAATATCTTTCATATACAAAGTTTCAATTTTGGATGCACATAGTTTTTTTAAGATGTGTAAAACATATGTTTTTCACTTTTTTTTTTTTCCAAAGCCTAAAAAACTTATTTTTTTAGGAATTAAAAATAAAATTAATTAAATAATTAAATAATATAAAATTTAAAAAAAAAAAAGGACACATTTATGCATAATTTTAGATTGAAATAATCTTGTAACTATAGACTAAGATTGTAAATAGTTTATCGTCGTCAATAATGTTGAAGAATTAGAAGAAGAAGCCATTATATCAAGTAATGGTGGGTTTATGTTTGCAAATTAAATTAAAAAAGGGTAATTAATTAATTAGAAGATATAAATTTAAATATTCAATTATATCCTTATAAATGAGTCAATAAAAAAGATAAGATATGATAAATTTGAGAAATTTAGACTTAATGAAACATTTAAAAAATTATTAGACTAAATATACTTATTTAAATAATTATAAGATTAATATGTCACTCACTCATTATTACTGAAATATTTTAACCTGAAATTTTATTTATACATCTTTAATTTTGAAAATGTCAAAGGTTCATAAATATAAAAATAAGTGCACATATTCTCAACTTGCATTCACATGCACGTTGATTTTGTCCAGGATATTAATTAAGGTACTTGTATCTACATATGTTATGCACGTAAAGTCTTTTATCATTTACCTTCGCTTTTCTTATCTATGTTCAACTTGTCAATTGTCTTCTTTCTGACCCGGTACTACTTCCTTTGATTATTCACAACATCACTTCCTTTGATTTAGTCAATCAAGTCCTTCACTAGGTTTAAAGGTAAGAATCAAAATATCATTTTTATTTATGTAATAAATATTATTTAATCTTTTAAATTATAAAAGATATTTTTAAATTTATTTTATTTATAAAAAAAATGTGTTATGAAGTCCCTTTTATTTATAAAAAAAGTGTCAGATAAGGACAACATTAATTTTTCATCCAATTTTTCGTTAAATCTAACGAAATAGTACATGTGTCACATGCATGTTTATATTTTTCAATAGATATATATCAAATTAAATAATTTTTAATTAAAAAATTACTCTAATTTTTTACAATTTCTTTCTATTAAACTTAAATAAAATTTTCATTGTCTAATTTGTGATTTTAGATATTAAACAATGAAAATTCTATTTAAATTTTATTGAATTCGATCAAACTTAAGTAAAATTTTCATTATCTAAATTGTGGCTTAAATATTAGACAATTAAAATTTTATTTAAATTAATTGTAAATTTTATTTAAGTTTTTTTTTTAAACTAAAAAAATTAAGTAATTTTTTAATTAAATATTAATTTTTTTACGTATATATATATAAAAAAATATAAATATACATATGACATATTTGTTATTCCGTTAAATTGAATAAAAATTTAACTTTGTTCTTACTTGACACATTTTTTGCAAGTAGAGGGACTTAGAAACACATTTTTTAAAAGCAAATGAATTTAAAAATACTTTTTTTAAAAGTAAAAGGATTTAAAAATATTTTTTATAATCTAATGGACTAAATGCTACCTTTTATAAAAACAAAATGATCTTTTTGAAACTTATTTCTTAAATGTATCTACAACTTTACTTGCAACATCTTTTTATGGCTTCTAATATTCCTCCTGTAGCAACAACATATTGACAAATTTAGTGTGTGATATTACATAAATCTTGAAGGCAAAGCGTCAAATACATATTTTAAGAATATAGACACAAGTGAACAAATTCTTGATTAAAAAAAAAATACATAAATAAATAAGAAGTATCAATTGAATCTATGTTATTATATCTAGCTTTTTCATGCTTGATGAGTGCTCGAAAAGTACTAATATTTCGTGATTAATTGTGCTTAATTGATTGATATATAGATTTATTATGATTATTATTTCGATTATTTTCATAAATCTATCCATTCGGAGTCACGGGTATATTTTAGTGCATTTCAGGTGTTTTTAGCGTCAAATGAGTCAAATGATGAAAACACGCAAAGACGGGACACCTACGGCGCTCGGATCAAGAGTTACGGGCTAAACGAGACAAATATGTAAGCCTTACATAATGTGCCATCACATATGTAAGGGGGTAAACGTGAAGGAAAGCAAAGCAACACGCACCGCGGCGAGGAAAAGTCATGCCGCGGCGGGGAGCTCTCGGGTTTTTACATTATTTTCAGAATTTGTGTTGCGCCGCGGCGGGGAAAATGCATGCCGCGGCGCGCCTATTCCTAATGCAATCAGGAATCCCTTACATTTATAAATACCACCTTAGACCCCCTTTACAACAGAACTCGACCAATTCGTACACAACTCTTATTTTTCACAATTTTGCGATCCAAACACTACATTCAATCAGTTTTGAGAGCGTTGCCACACTCTAACGAAGCGAGAGATACTATTCTAAGGATTCAAGGAAGCCAACGAAGATCGAAGATAAAGCTTACGGAGAAGAACGCTATCCAATCCATAAGCGGTATTTAGATCTAGGATTTTCTTGTTGTTATAGAATTAATTCCTCTTCTCTTTTTGTTAAAGTGTATGATCATATTTTATTTGTCTATGAATATTAATATGAACATGTCTGGCTAATTTTATTATGGATGTTTAGTTTGTGTTGCCATGTTTGCTAGAATTGTGTATGGTGTATTTTATCGATTTGAAATAAACGAATTACTTTTTGATTAAGAGCATGTTTAGATATTTAATTATGAATAATCATGGGCCCATTTGATGTTCGTAGTTAGGTTGAAAAATCTGAGAATTTAGTTATAGGAACGTCACCTTAACTTTATTCCGAAACACTTAATCGAAGCTTCAAGTTAGTGACTTAGTCATAGCATTAATTTGATTGGCATGTTTTTCTTGCGCATAATTTGATTACTATTTGATTTACCCCCGCCAAAGGCAATTAATTAGTTAATCAATAAAGAGACCTACCCCCGCCAAAAGGAGTCTCGTAATTAAAAGGGAAAGCCGGTAGTTTAGTTTATATAGGACGTTCATGTTATCTCACCATACCTTTTCGATGCAAGCATGGTCAACCAAGCTAAACGTCCATACATCCTCCATTGATATTTGATTTCATTGAATTGATTGTTTGCTTGCGATTCTGTTTTCGTTTGATTGTCGTATAATTGTTCTCGTCACAAAAACAAACAACCTTTTTACAGTTTTACTTGCTTTAGAATTCTAGTTACTTAGAGTTTTAGTTTCACTAGAACTCTATTTAATTAGTCTTTTATTTTAATTAGAACTCTATTTGGATTAAAAAGTTAGTTATTTAGAATCACTGCAATTCCTTGAGAGACCGACCTTGGAAGTTGCTTATCACTTTACTACGAGTGATTCGTACACTTGCGAGTACACATTTTAACACATCAAGTTTTTGGCGCTGTTGCCGGGGAATTGGCGTTTTGAATAATTTTCTTTTTAACTTTTTAGAGTTTCTTAATTTTTTTTATTTGTTTATTTATTTTATTTTTATTTTATTTGTTATCTTTTATTTATTTATTTATTTTATTTTTATTTTTATTTTATTCAAAAAAAAAAAATCAAAAAAATAGTGCTTAATTTTCAAATTTCACTGCTGCCTTGATCTTTGTTTGCTTTTTATTCGTGCATGTAGGGTAGGAGATCAATTAACAAGGAACTCTCTCCTTTCATTGACAACATACACAGAGTCAAACACCGATCAAAGAAACTGGATAATCAATATCAAGAGGAAGAAGTCCAACAACAATTGCAAGCAACAATGGATGACAACGTAGCTAGGCAGATGATGAACAAAGAGTTTGCAAGACCTATCATTGGGACCGCCACATCGTGCATTCGACTTACAGAGGCGGCTAGGAATTATGAATTGAAAAATATTCATTATTCCATGCTTCCCTCCTTTTACGGTATCCCTAATGAAGATCCTTTAAATTTTATGCGTGAACTATATGCTACTGTGCAAACTTTTCCATTGCAGGGACTTAGTGAAGATCAACTACGCATGAGGTGTTTTCCATACACTCTCAAGGATAGAGCTAAGTCTTGGCTAATGACATTGGCACCCGGTTTTTTGGTCACATGGGACGATGTTTACAACAAATTCATGGGTAAGTTCTATTCCCATCAAAAGACATCTGATCTAAGAACAAAAATTGCTACTTTTTCGCAGATGGACGGAGAACCCTTCCACGAGGCTTGGGACAGATTCAAATTGCTGTTGATACAATGTCCACACCACCACTTCCCGTTGCAGCTACAGAATCAGTTTTTCTATGACGGATTAACACTACAATGTCAATTCACAGTTGACAACGCTGCAGGAGGAGCAATGCGTGAGAAAACAGCGGATGAAACATACGAACTATTCGAGATGTTGGGAGCTAATTCCCAACAAAAGAGCGCTAGAGGAAGACGAGCTGGAGTCCACGAATTGGGATCCAACAATGAAATGGCCATGCAACTTGCTGAATTGACAAAACAAGTGCAACTTCTCACAACCTCCAATGTTAATCAAATGCCAAAACACGAGGTATGTGGAGTTTGTGGTTCATATGGACATGGTGCTAACGTTTGTTCTTTTGCAGGTGATCCTTACACAGGTACTACTGAAGAGGCGAATTTAATGCAAGGGTACCAACCTAGACCTAGGAACGACCCTTATTCAAATACCTATAACCCTGGATGGAGGAATCACCCTAATTTTGGATGGAAACAGAACAATAGCCAACCATTCGTTCAAAACCAAACTCAAGGCCAAAATATAAACTGACAATTTCCACAAAATAAACCGACCGTAGAGGAAACCCTAAACAATTTCATACACTCTTGTAATGGGAGGATGGACTCTATAGAAGCTTCAGTGAAGAGAGTGGAAATACAGGTTGGGCAGCTAGCGGAACAAATGTACAAACAAGAAACAGGAAAGCTGCCTAGTCAACCTGAACAAGCAAAGGCGATCACAGGCCTTCAAAGTGATGAGGAGGTACCTAAAAATTTACCTGATAATTCTAATGTTTTGTTGTCTAGTACAGGTAACTTGGAAGGTGAGAATTCAACCCTCAAGGGAGATGATGAGTCTAATACCACTCCTAATGGACTTCCCAAGAAAGAAATTGGAGAAACATCCAACATTTTTCGATTGCACAAGTCAATGGACCCATACCGACCACCAATACCACCTATGCACCAGTTTAAGGAGAAAAATCAGGATGCACAATACTCTAACACTCTTGCTTTATTTTCTAAGATTAACTGTAATTTGCCTCTTTTAGATGTTATTAAGAACAGTCCAACTTATGATCCAATTTTCAGGAACTTTATCATCGAAAAGAGTAGAAGCAAAGAGAATGAAATGTCAGAAATTGCTAGTCCAATGATCCAACAACATTTACCTCTCAAAATGAAAGATCCAGGTAGTTTCAACATTAACATCACTATGGGAGACAAAAGGGTATTCGAGGCTATGCTAGACTTAGGAGCAGGTATAAACCTAATGCCATATTCAGTATACTTGCAACTAGGATTAGGAAAGCTTAAAGAAACAAGGATGACCCTTCAACTTGCAAACGGTTCTATTCAATACCCAAAAGAAATAGTGGAAAATTTGTTAGTACAGGTGGACAAGTTTATTGTACCAGTGGACTTTGTGGTGCTTGAGATGGACAAAAATTTTCTTAAGGACAAGGAACATAAAATTATTCTTGGTAGACCATTCATGGCCACGACCAAGACAACTATTGAGGTCCATAATAGGAAGTTATCAATGACAGTTTTTGGAGAGACTGTACAGTTTGAAATTTTTCAACCCTCCCCTATTCTTTCTAACATTCGATTGCAAGATAGCATAAGTAACAGAATTGAGGCTCAAAACATTGAATGGAGAGGGAAGGCCAAACTGATAAATTTAAGTCGGGATGATGCCTACAAAGAATGCATTAAGCATTCTAACTACAAAAACTCGACTTGGAGGACGAAAGCGCATTTTGAGAAAGATAAGGGAGGAGATAAACAGTACAATTACACATTTAACCCCCCTTGACACGAGATCAGTCACGTCTTGCTAAGACGTTAAACTAAGCCCTTAATGGGAGGCACCCATTCGGTATCGTATCTCTTTCATTGTTTTTATTTCTTTTATCGTATTTTTTTTTTATTTATTTTTATTTTATTTTATTCTTTATTGTTTAACTTAGTTTAATGTTTTTCTGTTTTCATCTGACTTAGTTATAATCTAAAATTGGGTTTGAGTTTGAATTGTGTTGCATACACTTTGAGATTCAATATATGTTCATACACATAAATTCTTCATGAGAAAAGCGAGGAACAGTGAACCGGAGCATAGCGAGTAACGACACAATCTCATACGAAAGGGGGGTAACTTCTCACACTTTTTCTTAATCTCTTTTGTTCTTCTTTTTCACATTGAGGACAATGCAGAAAATAGGTTGGGGGTGGGAAGAATATTCCATGAGCATGAAATATGACCAATTTTAAATTTTTAACTTTGTCACTTGAATTGTTTTTAGTTAGTGTCGTGTCTACTTGATTCAATCCGGAAATCTATGATATTAACATGATTGTAATGAAGATGACATATGAGAGATGTTAGATTTTTACCTAAGCAACGAAGCACACAAATGTTGGATTCATCTAATTTGAGAATTTTGTGGTACTTGTGGTAGTTTGCATGGTTAGTATAATTATTCTGATTTGTGGAATGTATGCATGTTCATGATATGTTTTAAGTCTCAACAATCTCTAGAACTCATTTGAAAACACGTTGAAGCAAAATAATAGAAACAAACACCACTTAGAAAATGATTTAGGCCATCTTTGGACCGTTTGAACTTTTCATGCTTCCCAGCAATATTTTATCAATAGCACACCCTTGAACTCAACATTGACATACATTGAACTACCCTTAGTGATAAGAGTACTTAATGTAATATTTGATTTTCATGAGCAATTATGTTGTGTTTATCTTGCTTCATCATAAAAAAAAAAATGATGATGATTGAAACAGTAAGCAAGAATAAAAAAAAAAGAAGAAGAAAATCAAGCAAAAAATCCAAAGGACATTTGAATTGAAGGGAGGATGAAAAAGAACACTTGGTAGAAAAAGTTGAAAATATGTTTGTGAAATAAAAAGTACTCTTATCATATGAAAACATCATTTTTGTACTTTCATGATCACACACCTAGCCACAACTTTACAAGCTTAATGAAGTCCTATTGATTCTAGGTAGTTTAGTTTCTATATTAGTGGAGATGAGTTTGAAAAATGAGCATATGGAGTTTATAAGTGCAAAAATTCACATTCATATTTTACTTGCACATTTATGAGACATTGAAATGTAATCTATGAATATCATGCATGACACGGTCAGATAGTATAACTAACGGGTTTGTGGTGTGATTGGTTGTTCAAAATTCGATTACCATGATGAGTTTGATGTTTGGACTGTTTTTGAGCTTAGGTGATGTTTAACTATTTCATGTATCATTCGTTGTTAACAATTTTTGAGATGTATGCATGGATTGATTCAAGTATCTTTAGAGTCTTTATTAGTTTTGAGAGTCGTACGATGTTTGTGGGTGTCATCACTGGAAACCCTCACGAGACTATAACTCGTCCACTAGGGCCACCTAGGGGTTTAAAGGCTTGTTGCATATGCTAAATGCAACCGTGACAATCTACGGAAGTGATTTAGGTTAGGTTAGTTTGTTTTATTTGTTTTTATTTTAGTTTTTAGATCGCTTCACTTGCTAGAGACTAGCAAGAAGTTGGTTGGGGGTTGTGATGAGTGCTCGAAAAGCACTAATATTTCGTGATTAATTGTGCTTAATTGATTGATATATAGATTTATTATGATTATTATTTCGATTATTTTCATAAATCTATCCATTCGGAGTCACGGGTATATCTTAGTGCATTTCAGGTGTTTTTAGCGTCAAATGAGTCAAATGATGAAAACACGCAAAGACGGGACACCTACGGCGCTCGGATCACGAGTTACGGGCTAAACGAGACAAATATGTAAGCCTTACATAATGTGCCATCACATATGTAAGGGGGTAAACGTGAAGGAAATCAAAGCAACACGCGCCGCGGCGAGGAAAAGTCATGCCGCGGCGGGGAGCTCTCGGGTTTTTACATTATTTTCAGAATTTGTGTTGCGCCGCGGCGGGGAAAATGCATGCCGCGGCGCGCCTATTCCTAATGCAATCAGGAATCCCTTACATTTATAAATACCACCTTAGACCCCCTTTACAACAGAACTCGACCAATTCGTACACAACTCTTATTTTTCACAATTTTGCGATCCAAACACTACATTCAATCAGTTTTGAGAGCGTTGCCACACTCTAACGAAGCGAGAGATACTATTCTAAGGATTCAAGGAAGCCAACGAAGATCGAAGATAAAGCTTACGGAGAAGAACGCTATCCAATCCATAAGCGGTATTTAGATCTAGGATTTTCTTGTTGTTATAGAATTAATTCCTCTTCTCTTTTTGTTAAAGTGTATGATCATATTTTATTTGTCTATGAATATTAATATGAACATGTCTGGCTAATTTTATTATGGATGTTTAGTTTGTGTTGCCATGTTTGCTAGAATTGTGTATGGTGTATTTTATCGATTTGGAATAAACGAATTACTTTTTGATTAAGAGCATGTTTAGATATTTAATTATGAATAATCATGGGCCCATTTGATGTTCGTAGTTAGGTTGAAAAATCTGAGAATTTAGTTATAGGAACGTCACCTTAACTTTATTCCGAAACACTTAATCGAAGCTTCAAGTTAGTGACTTAGTCATAGCATTAATTTGATTGGCATGTTTTTCTTGCGCATAATTTGATTACTATTTGATTTACCCCCGCCAAAGGCAATTAATTAGTTAATCAATAAAGAGACCTACCCCCGCCAAAAGGAGTCTCGTAATTAAAAGGGAAAGCCGGTAGTTTAGTTTATATAGGACGTTCATGTTATCTCACCATACCTTTTCGATGCAAGCATGATCAACCAAGCTAAACGTCCATACATCCTCCATTGATATTTGATTTCATTGAATTGATTGTTTGCTTGCGATTCTGTTTTCGTTTGATTGTCGTATAATTGTTCTCGTCACAAAAACAAACAACCTTTTTACAGTTTTACTTGCTTTAGAATTCTAGTTACTTAGAGTTTTAGTTTCACTAGAACTCTATTTAATTAGTCTTTTATTTTAATTAGAACTCTATTTGGATTAAAAAGTTAGTTATTTAGAACCACTGCAATTCCTTGAGAGACCGACCTTAGAAGTTGCTTATCACTTTACTACGAGTGATTCGTACACTTGCGAGTACACATTTTAACACATCAATGCCCATTAAAATCAACGTTGTTTTCAAATTTGCCTTCACTTTTCTTCTCTGTATGCAACTTGTCTTCCTTCTCACCCTCTATTACGTTGTTTGATTTAGACGTAGCAAGAACTTCACCTCCGATATCTTTTTTGCACTCCAACTTATCTTCTATAGTTGGTCTTGTCAAGTCCTTCGGTGATGCACTAAAGTTCAACAATACACCTCTAGGATACAATAAAATTTTTGTTGTCTGCGGTATGCACTAATAAAGACAATCTATTCACTTGGGTTGCATTTCTTCATTTCTAGCCGTCAGATCTTAATCTAATGGTCAGATCTCAAGTAACACAATTCTTTTTGGCCAAGAGTCATGTCTTATTATTAATTAAGGGTGCAGATTGCATCCCATTCATTGTATGGCTCAGATTGCACCTCTTTTGACAAGTCAAAGTTCAGTCAAACCTTAGTCAACGTGGTCAACCGATGATCAATGCAATCAACTATTGGTCAACGTGGTCAACTACCCGCCAACGCTGGTTAACCATCGGTCAATATCTTTAAATAATCATGAATCAATCATCATGACTATTCATCACAATCAATGGTCATGAAACAACCATAATGACTTTTAATCACAACCAATGATTGTGAACCATTATGTCTCTTTGTAGATTCAAAGGTCCAAAATAAATGGGTGCGAATGAAAGGCTATGCTCTCATCACATTTTATTGTTTTACCATCACATCTCATCAAATCTTTTACAAAGCATTTTCAAGTGTCTCACTTTTCTAACGTGGAACTCTAAATTTATTTTGAAATTCTCTTCAACAAAATTTCTTTCTGTCTTCCTTTGCACTTTCTAACAGAAACTTATCTTAAAAGCCAAGTAACAATGGAAGCTAAACATTGAGCAAAAGCAATAAGAACACAAGAGCATAAGAGAGAAGATGAAGAAGAGTTTTTCTGAATGATAGTACAAACTATATTGATCGAATACACAATACATCAAGTATTAGTGCACTATTTATAGCACTCAATTCCATCAGTAACTGACTTTTACAATCATCAATGAGCACATGCTCACTACATTTTGTTAGTACACATCATTATTTATCCAGCTCATCAAACTTAAGATAGCTAAAAGCAATTACAATTAACTCTCTATGCTGAAACTTCCAAGCAAGTTAATTGGTTGTTTGATGACTAGCTGGCTAAGCTCTAAGCTGAGCTGGCTTGTCACATGCTTCCTGAATTGGCTTTTGAGCTCGATCTCGATCTCGATCTCGATCTCCTACACTTTCTACTGTTTCATTGGGTTTAAAGCTAAAGGTATCTACAACTTTAACTGTAGCAAATTTTATGGCTTCTAACATTCCTCCTATAGCAATGATATACACTGACACATTTAGTGAGCGACGGTTAATAGAAAATGAAAGAGCTGAGAGAGTGAGAGTGGAAGCTTGAAATGAAGTTCTAAATTGTATTAATCCACTCTACATTATACAAAGCTACAAGTGCTTATATATAGGCAAAGATACTTAAGAACTAAGTAAACTATTAGTAAATGGCTAATTACAAATAACAAACTCCTAAGATACTAACATTCTAATATATCTTTCTTAAGTCCTTGAAGTTGCTCACGCAGATCCATTACTTTGGACTGAACATTAGCAGAATAAGATTCCTCCAAGGCAAGCCATTGCTCTCTTGCATTAATACCACTAGTCAAGTAGCCAAGCATTGCACTAGAAACTGAACCAAAAATCCACCCTTTAACAATGGAATTAAGTCGGGTCCAATTAGAGAAAGACGGATTAAGAGAAGTACCAAAAAATTTTGGAGGAAGAGTAATCGAAACATCGATAATCCCTTCTAAACCATAAGCAGTCACATAAGTGAGTAATTGATCCTTCCAGATCAAGAAATTTGTATCATCCAACTTGATTGACAAAGAAATGTTCATAGGAGGAGACGATGACAAACTCTGAGCAAGAATGTCAATCTAACTTACAGAGAAACCATTTTAACCAAAGGAGTTTCCATTGGAGACAAACTGGAAGACTTTGAAAAACGAGAAAACTTTGAAGACAAAGAAGAAGAAGCAGCGACAACAGACGAAGGAGATTGAGACAAAGATTGAGAGCGAACTACAACATCTCGATAACTCTAATGATCGACCCTATCTTCACTCATAGCTCCACAAGAATCGCCATTGATAAAGCTTTGAAGCTTCGTGCTCTGATACCATTTAGAGATATGAGATAAAGCTTTGAAGCTTCCATTGGTGATTGGCATTCAAGGCTTGGTCATCCTTCATTCTCTGTTGTTTCTAGTGTATTGCACAAGCATGATTTAGATGTTACTCGTACACAAGATCCTTTGTTTTGTACTCATTGTCAAACCTCTAAATCTCATAAACTGCCTTTCTCTGCTAGACTAGAAAGAAGCACTTCTATGTTTTCCTTGCTTTTTCTTGATCTTTGGTGTTCTCCCACTGTTTCTTGTAATGGTGATAGATACTTTCTGTCTATTGTTGATGATTTTACTCACTTTACTTGGCTGTTTTGTCTTAAAACTAAAGATCAAACTCTTTCTGTTTTTCAATCCTTTACCACTATGGTTCAGGTTCAGTTTAATACTAAAATCAAATCTATTCAAACCGATTCTGGTGGTGAATTCATTGCATTTAAATCCTTTCTTCAATCTTGTGGTATTTTGCATCGTTTTTCTTGTCCTCATACCTCTGAACAAAATGGTTTGGTTGAGAATAGACATCGTCGCATTGTTGAAAAAGGCTTAGCTATGCTTCATCAAGCTTCCATGCCCGTTACTTATTGGCCTTATGCTATGTCCACAGCTGTATATCTTATGAACAGACTTCCTTCCAAAGTTTTAAATGGTCTTTCTCCTTATGAGTTAGTATTTCATAAGACTCCCCCTTATGCTGTTCTTAGAACTTTTGGCACTCAGTGTTTTCCTTGTCTTCGGGCTTATTGTCAGCATAAACTCCAACCTCGTTCTGTGTCATGTATTTTTATTGGTTATGCTGCTCAACATGGTGGTTATCTTTGTCTAGATCCTATCACAGGCAGAATTTATATTAGTCGACATGTTGTGTTCAATGAACGAGTTTTTCCTTTTTCTACAGTTCTTTGTTCTCAAACTACTTCTCCTCCAGCTTCTTCATCTGTCTTATGGGTGCCTAGTACTGTTCCTCTTAATTCCATATCTCCTTCGTGTTCTTCTGTATCTACTCCTCTTCCTGTTGTGCCTGATCACACTTCTCATTCTCCTTCTATTTCTGTTCCATCATTACTTGCCCCTAGTGAGTCATTTTCTCCAGCCTCCACCTGTGCTCCACTTATTAATGATCATCCTATGATTACTAAAGGTAAGGCAGGAATTAAGAAACCAAAAGCTTATGTTGCTGCTACTGGCATTTTAGAGGCTCCTAAGTCTTGGCAATCTGCTATTAAAATTCCTGCCTGGCATACTTCAATGCAAAAAGAATATACTGCATTGGTGAATAATGGCACTTGGGTTCTAGTTCCTTTACCTCCTGGCCAGAAGGCAATTGGATGTAAATGGGTTTTTCGGGTGAAGCTACTTAGCTCAGGGCTGTTGGACAATTATAAGAGTCGATTGGTTGCTCTTGGTTATCTGCAGGAAGCAGGTGTTGATTTCTATGAGACATTTAGTCCTGTGATTAAACCTGCTACTATTCGTGTTGTTCTCAGTTTGGCTTTGAATTTTGGATGGCAGTTAAGGCAGGTAGATGTTAATAATGCTTTTCTTAATGGTGACTTGGAAGAAGTGGTTTATATGAAGCAGCCTGCTGGTTTTGACAAGGGTAATGGATTGGTTTGTAAGCTTCAAAAGGCACTTTATGGCCTTAAGCAAGCTCCACGGGCTTGGTATCAGAAACTCAGTACATTTTTGCATTCTTATGGCTTTGTTCAGTCTAAATCTGATGTTAGTTTGTTTATCTACATACATCAACCTATTGTTCTTCTGGTACTGGTCTATGTGGATGATATTATCATCACCGGAAATTCTTCTTCTCATATCCACAATCTCATAACTACTCTTAATGCTACCTTTTCTCTTAAGGATTTGGGGCGACTCAATTTTTTCCTTGGGGTTGAGGTTACTTACTCTTCATCTGGAATTCATCTCAGTCAGCAAAAATATGCCAGGGACCTTGTAACTAAATATGGTTTGCAGGACAGTAAACATGTTAGTACGCCTATGCTCTCAGGCAAACTGCTCAGCAAGTTTGATGGGGTTCTTTTGGCTGATCCTAGTGAATATCGTAGTGCTGTAGGGGCCTTGCAGTATCTCACTCTCACCCGACCTGAGCTCTCGTTTGCTGTCAATCGTCTCTGCCAATTTATGTCTCAGCCTACTGACTGTCACTGGCTCGCAGTTAAGCGGCTCTTGCGCTATGTGAATGGTACTCTTAGTCATGGGTTGCAGATGACATCTTCCAGTACTCTTGATTTAGTCGCTTTTAGTGATGCTGATTGGGGTAGCTGTTCTGATGATCGTAAGAGTACCAGTGCTTTTTGCATTTTCTTTGGAGATAATTTGGTGTCTTGGAAATGTGCAAAACAGAAAGTGGTGTCTCGGTCCTCCACTGAATCAGAATATCGTGCTCTTGCCTATGCTACCACTGAGATTTTGTGGCTGCAGTCTCTTCTTTCTGAGCTGCGTGTTGTGTTATCTTCTACACCTCTTCTTCTTTGTGATAATCTTAGTGCTCAGTTTCTCTCGCGTAATCCTATTCTTTATGCTCGGACGAAGCATATTGAACTTGATCATCATTTCTTGCGTGATCATGTTATTAAAGGTCATATTAATATCCAGCATGTTTCCTCGGCAGATCAGTTAGCTGATCTATTAACCAAACCGCTTGGGACGTTGCAATTTCAGGTTCTACGCGGCAAATTGTTGGTGTTGCCACGCCCACCAATTTGAGGGGGGCTATTGGTTAATATAGTTAGTTAGTTAGTTAGTATTTTACTTGAGGGCTACGCCTTCTTGCATGTATATATACTTGGCTCTTCGTGTAATGAAGATATGCAAAATACAATTCAGTTACAGATATTTTCTTCTGCATTTTCATTTGTTTCAGTAAAATTTACATATATTTTGAGAGTTGCCAATATACATATTTCATAAACACATAAATAAGTGAACATATTTTTGGTTTAAAAAATAAATTATCCACGTAATCTATGTTATTATATCTAGCAATGTCATGTGCATTTAAGTTCCTAGTAAAAAAAAAATTGCACTTTCTTCAACTTTACCTTTACGTTTCTTCTATATATTCAACTTGTCTTCCTTTTCACCGTCTACTACATCGTCCGATGTATACTTGGCAAAAACTTCACCTCCAATATGAGTTTTGGCTTCTGGCTTTTCTTCTGGTCTTGTCAAGTCCCTCCAGACCTCAACTTTGCCTTCACTTGCTTTCTTTGTATTCAATTTTTCTTTGTCTTCTTTTTCGCTCTCCACTGCTTCATTTGATTTAAATGTATCTAGAGCTTTACTTGCAACATCTTTTATGGCTTCTAATATTCCTCCTTTATTAAAGATACACATTGACACATTTAGTGAGCGATACTCAAATTTACATATATTTTGGGAATAAAATGTCAAAATATATCTTCATAAATATATAAATACTTGCAATTATTCTTAATGAAAAAAATGAATTCATACGTATATGCATGAATGCTCAAGATACTTTTATTTATGTTTTGTATTTAGCTTTTTCATAGGCATTAAGTCTTCAACTTTACCTTCGCTTTTCTTCTCTGTATTCAACTTGTCTTCCTTGTCACTCGTTGTTGTATCATTGGATTTAGATGTTGCAACTTCATCTCCAAAATCCTTTCTAGATTCCAACTTTTTTTCTATAGACTTTGTCAAGTCACTCAACTCGTCAACTATACCTTCTCTTTCTTTATTTGTCTTCAACTTCTCCTTGTTTTCACTATCATTGTCTGTTGGTTCGTTTGGTTTAGATACAGTAACAACTTCACCTTCAATATCTTTTTTGCCCTCCAAATTTTGTTTTGTAGGGGGCTTAACTTGACCTTCATTTTTTCTATCCGTCTTCAACATATCCTTGTATTCCCCCTCACTTTTTACTTCTTTATCCAGTTTAACCACTGCATTGGATTCATCTCCAACATCTTTCTTGGCATCCATATTTCCTTTTGTAGCTGGCTCTGTATGGCCCTTTAAGTCCTCAGCTTTACTTTCATTTTCTTTCTTCGACTCCAATGCCTCGCCCTCCGTTGCTTCCTTTGCTTTACTGACATCTTCTTTAACAAACTTACTTAGAGGATTTGTTAGTTCCTGAGTGCTTTGTACAATTGATTTGGTTAGGGCATCAACTTCAACTCCAGTGCTTTTTCTGGCTTCGAAATTGCCTTCTATAGTTGGCTTTATCTGATCTTTCAAATACTTATCAACTATACTTTCTTTGACAGTCATCAACTTTTCTTTATCTTCCTTTTCGCTCGCTTTTGGGTCATTCAATTTTGAGATGGTGGCTTCAAAGGATGTGCTTGTGGGATTTATTGGTTCCTATTTGATTTCCACAAAATGTGCACATGTTTGTTGAATAAAAAAAAACCATCAAATTCACCTTTATTCATGAATAATAAATGTCATACTTATTTGGTGGCTTTTGACACTTGATAAATCATTTGAAGCAAGGATACAATACATATGAAAGTACTAGTCTATACATAAGATTGATAAACTGCAAGTCACAAATTTTGGTTAAGAAATTCAAGTAAAATAACCATATAAATTTATAGCTAATGCAAAGAAAAGAAATTAAAAAAGAAAAGGGAGTATAACTTAAAGCAACTGGATTAGGGTTACCATTTACCTCTGATGTTTTTCCTACATTTTTAGCATCTTCAATTGATTTGGAAGAAGTTTGTGCATCTTGTCTTACTGATTCTGCAGCAGGTTTTGGATTGAAGAGTGATTCTAATTCTCGTTTAGTGGCTCTTGTAGACTCTGATTTCTCAGTGTCGGACTTGTCATCTTCATTAGTCTTGTTTATGGTACTGTTATTGTCAGTGGACATCTCAAGAGACTTAGATAGCTCCTGTAATTATCAGATACATATGTAACATCAATGATCCTACCAAAATAATCATTTGATAAACAAAATTTGAAAAATTAATAACTTAAAATAAAAACATGTATATTTTCACTTATGATATGAATTTGTATAGACAGACAATGTGTAAGAATATGGCTCTATTTAGACATGAATGAATTTCCATCAAGAAAAAATTGACTTATCATTATAGATTTAGAGATGCAATCAGGATTTATCATAAGTCATTATGATATCAACATGTAAGTTTTCAAAACTATCACTATTCAACTTATGATCTGATGATTCCGCACCATGTACTTTCAATTTTGAGACAACCAGATATAAAGCATCATATGGTTGTTGATATGATGAACTATTTTCCAAAATGCCTCGAGCAATGGATTGTTAAAAGCGCATATGAAGAATGAGAAACTCTTACATTTTGAACATCACTCGTTACATGTCTGATATTATCATATGCCTCACCATCAAAATTCATTCGCTGAGCTTGATCGTCTCGAGATACTTCAGATATGGTCTCCTTGTCAATGTCTCCATCAAATGTAGTGGGTGAGTTGTTACTTGTAATAGCATATGATGGAGGTGAACCATTTTCAGACACCTCAACTTGCAAATCAGAAGCTATGGAATGTGTACGCGTATGTATACCCTTCTCTCTCTTGTTAATTGATGTAGGGATAGAATCAAAAATGGGACCGGATGATGGCGTGCCTTTAGGTAATGAAATTTTGAAGGTTTTTGCAGCACTTCCCACTGTTGATTCTAGGCATTTTGAACCTTCAACATTAGTACCACCAAAAATATGTCCATTTATTTCAGACGAGGATGAAGAAGTTGATTTGTAATGGCTGTCTTCAATTACACATTGCTCTATAGAATTAGAAGTTTCCACATCAGTCATGTCACTCTTAGTTTCAATATCCCCTTCATGTTTGAGCATTGTTGAACTTGTTTCCTCTGTAGGTAGTCCTGATCCACTTTCAGCAAAATCTGAGATGTTTTCAACACTTGATCTCCGGGCTCGTAATTCTGCCAATAAATTTTCAATAAACTAATCGTGACCTCCATTATTTGCAAGGTGAACATATATTTTGATTCTTAGAGAAATGTCTCAACTATATTATCTTTTAAATACATCAACAAAATAATCATGCTTAAAAAGATCAGTGCCAATGAAAAAAGAAATACCTGATGGCCTTTTTAACCTGGAGTATCCCATGCCTTCTCTCTTATCTGCAATACAGGGTCCATAACAAAAGCTCTCATGCCTACAGTATAACATTTCCTTTTGATGAATTGCTGCAAATTCTTGATGAAAACTATCTGCCATGAGATTTGGCTTTTCTTCAAGTGGTTCATATGGAAGATCAAATGGGTTTTGGTTTGGTAACAAAATCGACGGGGCTGAACCAGGCACTTGAAAGCCAACAATATATTTGCTACTGTTTGAAACATCATCATCCATGTTTCTTTCAATAACAAGAGGAGCAACCAAAGGAGCAATTTGAGATTTGGTATTGTCTAATTTAATAATAACATTCTCAATTTGCATTTTGTATGACTTTCTTGCTCTTCTTCTTGCAATAAGAATCTCTAGCCTCTTGTTTCTTTCTATTTCAGAAAGTCCAAGATCCACAAGATTTTTCTGATCATCTTCTGTCCATTCAACTGCCTTACCACCCCCTTCTTCCGGTACCTCTTCTTCGTCCTCCTCTTCGGCTTCTTCTAAGGCATCAATTTCTAGCTCAAAACTAATGGCACTTTCTAACTTTAGATTCTGTTCACTTGAACCCCCACTTGCCAAAAAGTCAGGCTTTGATGAAGAGACATGATCTGTTACTGGGTGTTGTTCATTTTTAATATCACCCGAAGTTGGTGCACTATTGCCTTTATCAATTATGAAATTTCTATTCATCAAATCATTATCAAGAGTTTCCAAAGACACCATGTTTTTTTCCTTCTTACCAACTTGTACATCTTCTTTTTCATTCTCAGATACATTTCTTCGACTACTTTGTGAGCATGAGGAAGAGCTAACATCTCTATTAACAAAAATGTCATCTTTAAAAGACCCAGAAATTTCATCATTATTTCCCTCGTTTTCTTTAACATCTTGAGAGGTGGGAGGCTTAGACCTCAGAAAAAACCCAACAGCAATGGTAGTGCATAGAAACAGTGGGAAAAAGGAAACGAAAATATTGAAAAATACATACAGAAGTAAGAAGAAAATTAAAATGCCAGAGAAATATGGATACTTCTGTACACATTTACGGCTAGTGTTTCTGACAAATTTAAAACATATCCATACACAAACTAGTATATCCTCTGCATCAATACCCATCCCTTAATAACCGGGAGGAACATGAACATGAACAATTTTGAAATTGTCTAGAAGCTAATATTATGAATTGGGTCAGTTTATGGAATGCAAAAAAAAATATATATATAGAAAACTATTTCAAGTAATTAATCAAAATGGTAAGAAAGTAGACAATCATTGCTAGCTTCAGATTTTCAGAACCCAGATAAGATTTTTGATAAAAATATGGAGGACAAATGAGAAGAAGAAGGTTACAAAGGGTTTGCTTTACCCACAAACCATGAAGTATCAAAAAATTTCCTGCAGCTTTAGGTTGGAAATTTCCACATTTAGAAATCTTACAATTGTTTGGTTGGAATGGCTCTTTGAGGTCCATCATTTTAGGACTTCTATCACTATTCCTCCTCCTGTATTTAGGGTACAGTTTTTTCTTCTGAATAATAGCTAATACTGATATTTAATTGAATTTGTGCATAGTATAAGCAATGGAAAATAATACTATATGTTCTATAAATAGCTTTTTTTTTTATAAATAAAATAGAAGATTCTCTACTTAACTTTGCCTAGCATAGTTTGCAACTTTGAACCATGTTCAAAAATGGGTACAACCAATTTGGTGCTAATTTATTAACCATGAAAAGATTACATTTTAGTGCATAGCTAAAATATTAACAACAAAATAACGAGCTAAATAGATGGTTAATTATTGACAAATTAAGGGAGCATCAGTCCAAGCAGAACTGCAAGCGTCTTCAATCAAATGTAACTATTATGAAAGAAAAAAAAATTATTTGTTCAACAATTAATAAAAAATTATGATATTTCATTTTCTTTAAACGTGATTATGAAATAATTATTAATAATATTATTTTAATATTTAGTAAATATTATTATACATAAATAATTTATGTGTACATGTTATGCAATAGAGAAAGAATAGCCCTTTTCGGTTTTAAATTTGACCAATTTATTCAAATATTTTCACAAATAACACTACTCTTTCAGACCTCACTTCAATTCTTTAATTGCGTATAAAAAACCACTTGTCTTCTTGGTATGAATGACTTTTGGTCCATTTCGTCCAGGACATAGTCTTTTTTTGTTAAGAATGGGTTCGATTCCCATAAGGGTTATATCAACTAATGAAGGATTTAAAAGCTAAGAAATAGAGAGATGCGCAGAAGCATCCACTTTCAATAGAATATGAGTCACAATCACATAAAAACTACGTGAACTACGTGATGGGAAAGGAGCACGTTTAACGTTAAGAGTACTATGTATAAAGTACAAAAATATTACCACTTTCTCCTTTATAACTAGCTATAAAATTATACTTAAATTTTTACACTTTTTTATTTCAACAGTTAAAATTTACAAAAAAATTGAATAAATTTATCACACTAAATCTCAACTTTTAAAAAATTAGTGGTTTAAAAAATAAAAAAATAAATTATGCTTTTTAATCTATATATATATATATATATATATATAAAAGTCTTTAAAGTTATAGCTTTATCTTTTTTTCCTTTTTTTTTTTTTTTTTTAATCTGTTGTTATTCTTTCTTTGTACTTTTTGTCCCCTTTGTTTTTGACTTTTTCTATTATTTTTTTCTTTTAACATTCTTACCAACATAATTTTAAAATACATAAATAATATATATTATTAAATTATATAATAATTGACAAATATTTTATACAATAGATATAATAATTTATATTTTCATTAATTATTTTATCTTGTATAACATTATATATAAATTAAAAACCAACAAATGTAAAAAAAAAAAATATAACAAAAAAATTACTTAAACTTACACACATTACAATAATGATATTAATAATTGTAATGCATTTATTAATTATTTTATCTCATATAATTTTTTATGTATAAATTAAAGATTAATATATGTAAAAAAAAAATAGTTAAATTTATACATATAATAAAAACAACAATAATAAATAAAATATTTTACAATTTATTATTATAGGTCATATATAAAATAAAATATTATTAATTATATAAATAAATTTGGTTCACAATTTACTATTTTTAATTATAAACAAATTAAAATAAATTGTAAAGGTGATTGACATTTCATATAACATGCATTATTTTATTTAGAATTTATGTATCATTCAATACTATAACTTTAAAATTATTAATTCATATTTTCATTTTAACTAATATCTTTCAAAATAATTACTATTGCACTAATATATGACATTTTATTTGAATAATAATTTTTATTTAATTTCACAATATTATAAATAACACAACTAGCAAAAAAAAAATCATTTTTTTTATTTCAATCTTAATCGTTTTTAATTTTATTTTAATATTTCTTTCATCTATTTACAAAAATGCTTAGAATAATAATACATTTAAATTTTTAAACATGTGCTTAAACTAACACTAATAAATTTTTTTAATTATTTTTAATAAATTTTAGTTAAATTATTTTAATTATAACAAACAAATATTATAAAATAACTTTTAAATTAAATAGATAAAGTTTATCAAAAAAAAAAAAATTAAATAGATAAAGATATTGTAACAATTTATATTATTATTCTAACAATCATTTTTTATTAATGATAAATTTATTAATAATAATGACACTAAAATATAATTAATAATATAAATATAATAGACTATTTATATATTTTTATTATAATAATAATAATAAATAATTATGTTAATATCTACTAATTAAATAATTTATTTATTATTAAACTGGGAAAATACATGTACTTTATATATTAAAATTATGATGTAAATGAGGATAGACAAATAGACAAAACATGAGAAATAATAAATGAATTGTGCAATCTATTTAAACACTTATTTAAATTCATTTTAAATTTCATTTGTTTGATAATTTTAACATAAAGTTATATTTTTATTTCAAACAAATAATAAAGGTTGGATGACTTTGTGAATAATAAATAATTTCATACGAACACATTTCATGATATACACATTTAATAAATAATATGTGATGCATTCATATTTTTCTGAACATATATTTAAAAATAAATATGTCTAATTTAAACACTTATTTAAAATCATTTTGAACTTTATTTGTTTGATAATCCTAACATGTGTTTTTAATAATTTCAAAAAATAAATGTAAATGACTATGTTATCAACAAGTATTGTTTGAAAAAAAAGAAAAAAGAAGAAGAAAGATGTAGATAATGAGTTTTTATGTAAACTAGGTTCAGAGTTTTGTCATTCATTCTTAATATGTCGCTCAATTTTATATATTTTAACGGAAATAATGTTTACAAAATAATTTTTTTATATATATAGAAAAGTTAATAAAATAAATGTGATTAATAAAAATGATTAAAATTATATAAATGTTGTATGATAATAAATATTATAAGTATTTTTGCAATAACAAAATATTTTTGTCAGTAATCTCAATGCGTAAAATATATTTAAGTTAAATAATTGATAAAGATACTATCTATCTAATTCACCAATCTTTACTAATATTAAAAAATTAATATTTATAATAATAAAAATAATATTTAATAATATTAAATAGATTTAAATTAAATAAAATTAAATATTAAATAATTAGATAATATTAAATGTGAAGTTTTTGAGTACATAAAATTTTAAGTGAAAATATTTGAGTTGAATATAAAAAGTATTATTTAATTTTAATAATTGTTATAATATTATTAATTAAAAAATGAGTATTAACAAAAAAAAAAAAAGGAGTATTTTAAAAAAAATTAAAAAAAAAGTCTAACACGTTCCAAAATCTTTTCTTTTGTTAGAAAATTGAATAACATTCTTGTAGCAAAAAAAAAAAAAATTTAATAACATCATAAAATCCCAAAAAGGAAATGTCTACGCCTCTACGGTTAATATATCAAACTTGAATTTCATCTAATGGCCACTATTAAATTCCGGAACTCTATCTCCTTTGTACTTCTTTGTCTCTCGTTTTATTCCAGTTAACAACCTCAACACCATTGATACTCCTTAAGGTTTCTCGGAAAAACCTATACAATACATACGAAAATATATATACATAGATATATACACCTTTTACGTTGTATGTAAATGGTTCTAAAAATTCAATTCTGATTTTACAATTTCAGGGATGGTTTCGGTTGAGTTTTTACGCCCAGTAGTTCACAATAAATTCCATTTCAATTCCAATTCTACTATTTACCACTGGCACGGATTGGGTTTCTGTCGAGCTCAATTTAGGGTTCTTCACCACGATTCCAAACGTTTCATTTCGAATTCGGTACCGTTTCCTTCAGTGAACTTGTACAAACAACGCCTTACTTTGAAAATTTTGGATAAATTTGGGGTTTTGGGTGTTTTTGCGAGAAACAATGGAGGATTGAGGAGGAGTAAAGTTTTTTCGAGTTCTCAGGATAGCGATTCAGGAGAAAAGAGAGAAGCAAAGGGGAGCGAGGGACAGAACGTGAACCAGAAGTCGAAGAATACAAACTCTTCGGCATCTAATCGGAGGAAAGAAAAGCATGGAAAAGCCAATTTATGGTGGTCCAAAGGAGGGAAATGGAGATGGCAACCCATAGTTCAGGCTCAGGAGATTGGAATTTTGCTCTTGCAATTGGGAATTGTTGTTTTCGTTATGCGGTTGCTCCGGCCAGGAATTCCATTGCAGGGGTCGGAGCCCAGGACACGAACGGCGTTTGTGAATGTTCCGTACAGTGAGTTCTTGAGTAAGATTAATTGTAACCAGGTTCAGAAGGTTGAGGTTGATGGGGTTCATATTTTGTTCAAGCTGAAGTCTGAAACGGGTAGTCAGGAAAGTGAGGTGAGTACTAGTAATTCTGTGAGTAAGTTTCAAGAATCAGAGTCTTTGATAAGGAGTGTGGCTCCAACAAAGAGGGTAGTTTATACAACGACTAGACCGACTGATATAAAGACCCCATATGAGAAAATGCTTGAGAATGAGGTGGAGTTTGGTTCGCCGGATAAAAGGTCTGGAGGATTCATAAACTCTGCATTGGTAAGGCTTCAGCTGCTCGATGTTCTCTGTTTTCAGTATTGAGGTGTCTTATCATGAGAACAGCCTTTAGAAATTCATGTCAGTGCGGGTTTGACTAGATAAAGAAACTAATTTGAATTTCAGAGTAACCGAATGTTTTTGAAGATTTTGAATTTGATATGATACATTTAGTTCAAGTGGCTTTAACGAATACCTGCAAACATGAATTGATAACTGAGCTGTTTTAGGATTGAGAATAAATTACTGGATTGGTGATTGGTGAATGCTTTTGCTTATTTTAGATTAATCACATGTGAATACTTTGTGACGAATAATAATATGTCCCTTTTGATACTTATCATGAAATCCAATCTAGATGTTGAAATAACCGTCTCTTTTGCCAATGGCAGTTAAACAGCTGCTGAAAAAATTGATATTCTTATAGATAGCTCAAGTACTAGCTTTATTCTTCTCTAGTGTGCATGGAAGTATGGAACCATTATTCAAAGTAGTTTCTTAGATTTTTTCTTACATGTAACGCAAAACTGAGATGGAGATATAAACTTTGTAAATGTGTTGTCTTTACTTGACAAATAGTGAATTCACAAGTTTAAAAACTATACTACGCTTGCTTGAACTTAAATATGATGCATATTGTTAAAAATGCAAAATTAGCAGAATCCGCTGACTTTGTTCTGCCCATGCAGATAGCTTTATTTTATGTAGCTATGCTTGCTGCACTTCTTCACCGGTTTCCTGTAAGCTTCTCTCAGGTGTGAGCTCATCATTTTTCTTTTCCTTATTCTCTAACACTAATACTCATGATTCTGAGCTAATAGTTTGTTGTTTACAGCATACTGCTGGCCAGATTCGGAACCGGAAATCTGGGGTCTCTGGTGGTACAAAAGCTTCTGAACAAGGGGAAATAATTACCTTTGATGACGTTGCTGGTGTGGATGAGGCCAAAGAGGAACTAGAAGAAATAGTGGTATCTTGGACATTCCTCAACTTACTTTTTTATGACTAGAGTACTAGAACATTAGAGTTTCTGAGGGCTCTTAAACGGCTTGCTATTGATTCAACAAATTACAGTTGTTTCCCATTGCTTTTTTGGGCATTATTGTAATAGATTTATGTATTGATGTTTCCTTTCCAGGAATTTCTTCGAAATCCAGACAGGTATGTACGACTTGGTGCTCGTCCTCCCCGTGGTGTACTTTTGGTAAGTTTTAGCCGGTGATTGATGTTGCATTTGACCATTTGTACGTGAAAATAGAAGTCATAATGATGTATTCTCGAAATAGTCACAATTATGACCCATATGCCATCTATCTACTATTGCAATCTCCTCCTTACGCGACTCCTATGCTGCATCTGAAAAATTTAGTTTATTTAATGCATGATGAGTGATCTTTGCACATTCAACATGGCCAGCGCTTTTTCCTGTTTATGATAGCTCAATATGCAGTCAGCAAGCACTGATTTGTTCTTGTACAGGTAGGTCTTCCTGGTACAGGTAAGACACTTCTTGCAAAAGCTGTGGCTGGAGAATCTGAAGTGCCCTTTATAAGCTGTTCTGCTAGTGAGTTCGTGGAATTATATGTTGGCATGGGTGCTTCTCGTGTGAGAGACCTCTTTGCACGGGCAAAGAAGGAAGCACCGTCAATTATTTTCATTGATGAGGTTCGAATATGGGAATGTGTTATTCTTCATCGTACTAACATCAAGTAGATAAATTTCTCAATGTAATGTGAATTATATTCTATTTTGCAGATAGATGCTGTAGCAAAAAGTCGTGATGGTAAATTTCGCATGGTCAGTAACGATGAGCGAGAGCAAACCTTGAATCAGCTGCTCACAGTGAGATTTACCTTGCAACTTATCTATTCTGAAGCTTTTGCCTCAGTTGCTTTGTCCAATGAGATAATATATATGAGATCACATTGCAGGAGATGGATGGTTTTGACAGCAACTCTTCTGTAATTGTTATTGGAGCAACTAATCGGTCTGATGTTTTAGATCCTGCTCTTCGAAGACCTGGGAGATTTGATCGTGTTGTCATGGTTTTGTATAAGTTCCAATCTCTGGATGTTGAATATGGTGAATCTTTCTCCGCCGTATAATCTCACAAGGTTTTCTTTCTTGTTTTATTTTCCTTTACAGGTGGAAACACCTGATAGGAGTGGGAGAGAAGCAATATTGAAAGTGCATGTTTTGAAAAAAGAACTTCCGCTTGCGGAGGATGTCGACGTCAGTGGCATTGCTTCTATGACCACTGGGTTTACTGGGTATTGGCCCTCCTTCCCAATTTATTGTGTTTTCACGTTGTGCCTAAGATTATATAGTTTAATAATTAAAGATATGTATTCTCTTGTATATAATATATTTAAATTGACTTTTGATTAAATATATTGTGCAGGGCAGATCTTGCAAATTTGGTAAATGAAGCTGCTCTTTTAGCTGGGAGACAAAACAAATTTGTTGTGGAGAAAATTGATTTCATTCAAGCAGTTGAGAGATCTATAGCTGTAAGTCTCTCTCTTCAATTTTGTATTAAGGAAAAGAACAAATTTCCATCTCAGTCGCTGTCTTAATTTTGAATTGGTGCTATTTTCTCATTCAAATATCTAACCTAATTTCTTTAAACTCCTTTTCTGCTGAATTAGTTGTGAAACAGCATTAAATGTCTTTGGTTGATTTATCTTCTTTTCTTGACTTGTACCTTCTAGCTAGTTCCGGTTGTTAAGCTTCTTTTTCTTGAGTTTCTTTGCTCTCTTTCTCCATTTTTGGTTCTTAATGCTTTCCCCCCCTCCTTTCTAACCCTTAATGATTTTTTTTTTTTATCCTCACACAATGTGGTAGTTTGATTCATAAATGATGAACTACTTTCTAGTATCGTTCTGCGGTTATGGGGCAAGGTTATTTGCTTTGAATTAAAGAATCTTCTGCTTAGCCACAAAAAAAAAAAGTTGATGAATCTTCTTGTTACCCAAACAGTTTTATGACACTGCATTTTCTATTCATATGATCACCATCTTGCCATTTGGGATACTTCTACATCTTAGATCCAGTGGTAATCACTGTTTTCCAGAAAACTTGACGAGTAGCTGAACTAAATTGCTTTTTGCAGGGAATAGAAAAGAAGACAGCCAAGTTGCAGGGAAGTGAGAAGGCTGTAGTTGCAAGGCATGAAGCTGGTCATGCAGTCGTTGGTACTGCTGTCGCAAATCTCCTTCCTGGACAGCCACGTGTTGAGGTAGGTCAGTAGTGAACTGTTTTTGCTGGAACATTGATTGTAAAGAAAGTTTTATTATTTGACATATGATATTGATGAGCATGCTCCGCTACAATAGAAACTGTTCTGTATTTCAATAACAAGTCTTTAACAATGCTTGTATTAATCTGATCTGTGTTTTGTTGTATTTTTTCTTTTTTCTATATATAGCAGTACCCTAAGGAAGTACCTTTCCAGTTTCCAATTGTAGATTCTTGAGGTTATCACCTCTATCTGCATCAGTTTACCGTTACTATTATAGTAACCTCAGATGTTCATTAAAAAATTGACAAAGAGAAAAACCACCCATTCTTTTAACCAGAACTAATTGATTTTGTTATTGCTAATGACCTAAGGAACAATGCTTTCTTCCTCATTCAATGCTACTAATTTGCCACATTAATGGTTTTTGTTAGAGTATAAAAAGAGTATCACATTGCTTAATAATTATAATAGTGTGCTGCTATATGTGCCACTAGTCTTACTATCAACTCATGGTGCTTGTGGAATTGACATGGTATAAGAGCTTGGTCGATTATCGGGAGAACAAGAAAAAAAAAGGACTTTCAAAAAGAAGTACAAGTAACCCAAATAAATAAAAAAAAAAAGAATATAATCAAATAGGTTGAAAGTACAAAGTATTGGTCAAAATACCCACACTTTGAGGAAATGTTAAGAGTATAAATAGAGTGTTACACATTGCTAAAGAATAATACTAGTGTGCTATTTATATGTATCATGAGTTTTACCATCGTTAGGTTAACTTTTTGATATTGGGTCTGCTCATGGTGCTTGTTGACTTAAAGAATTAATTGTTTTTATGTTAATTATTGCATGTTAACATGGTATCAGAAGTTGAGCATACTACCAAGGTCCGGTGGTGCCTTGGGCTTTACTTACACTCCTCCAACACATGAAGATAGATATTTGCTCTTCATTGATGAGTTACATGGTCGCTTGGTTACACTTCTTGGTGGACGTGCAGCAGAGGAAGTTGTTTATTCAGGTCGTGTGTCAACAGGTGCATTTGATGACATTCGACGTGCAACTGACATGGCATACAAGGCAATAGCTGAGTATGGTCTCAATGAGACCATAGGTCCTCTCTCAGTTGCTACTCTTGCTAGTGGGGGGATTGATGAGTCTGGAACTGCTCCTTGGGGAAAGGATCAGGTCTCGTGTTTTCTTCCTCTTTTTCTTTAACTTGTTTGCTGTAAATACTGATCCTAGATTGAACACAAACAGGGCCATCTTGTTGATCTTGTTCATAGAGAGGTGAAGGCATTGTTGCAATCTGCTTTAGATGTAGCCCTCTCTGTCGTGCGTGCTAATCCTACTGTTTTGGAGGGCCTTGGTGCTCATTTAGAAGGTGATTTATTGCTTCTGGAGTTATATTGTATACTTCCTACTAATACATAAAAGTTGTATTTAAGTCTTAAACCAAGGTGGTTCTGTGATTATAGATTATAGGTATTTTGGAACTTATGTCTAGTAGAGAGGCTTTTCTAAAGAAAACCAAACAATAAAAAAGTGTATAAATTGTACTGAATTTCTGGTGTTTTGTTGGATAATAAGCTTTTTTGATAGTTTACATTAACCAAGATGCTAAAAAAAGCTCTATATTCTGAAAAGTTTGTTTCTGCAGTTGCATCGTGTTGTAATAGAGTTTTTTCCCCCCTTTTTCTTTTTCAGAAAAAGAAAAAGTTGAAGGTGATGAGCTTCAAGAGTGGTTGAAATTAGTGGTTGCACCAAAAGAGCTGTCAATATTTATCAAAGGCAAGCAAGGGTCTCTTCTTCCACTGCAAACAGAACCTTATCTACAATTTGGTTGATCTGCTCCTCACTTGAAGTGGAGCGCTGACTATCTTACGGTGCCTGTTATCATCTTCTTAAACTCCAGAAGATTGGCATGAACTCATCCTACAATTTCAAGTATCCCAGTATAGTTAAATTTTGGTTCAAGTTTTTAAGTACCGATCTTTTCTTCGTCATGATGGATTAGATTTAGAACAAACTAGCGCAATTTATTAGCCCGACCATATAGAAGATGGGCTTAGTTGAGGTTTTACATCCGTAAGAGCCCTTAAAATGCTTCTCATTAACTCCGATACACGTGACTTGGTTTGAGAATTCTGTTGTAAATTGACTGTAACAAAATCAATTTGGTTATTTGCGGTTGTAATTGTAATTAAGTTGTATATGGTAATATTTTGTGCAATGTATTATATCATCCACAAATGTTGCCTTATATATGCATATTATGTGTGATTTGCAGTTTTATTACTCTATTGCTTGACGAAGAAGGCTCCTCTTTCGGATGGAGGGTGGTGATGATAATTACAGGCAGGCATTTTGCATGGGAAATGTGAGACTTAAAAATGCTTTATAATGACTTATAAAGGATACGATGGTAAATCACTAACATGTAGTGAGGGTATGGCTTTAAGTGTACCCATTTATTTTGCGCTTTTAGATTCATATAGGAACATGATAGTTGATTTATAATGTGAAGAGAGCTGATCAAATTCATATATATATATGTGAAGAGAGCTGATCAAATTCATATATATATATATATATATTATTAAATAAAAAATATAAATGTAATTATTACTTATAATCTTTATTTTAATTCTATTTAATTTTTTAGTCGTCTCGTGTTCTTGTAAGTGCCATTGCCAAGGAGAGAAAGAGACCTAAGCTTAACTACGCTACCGATCTTCCAATTTTTATTGCATGCAATTTATGCATAAAATGATATAAATTATATAGTAAATACTTGTGTAGTATACAAAGTGTTAACAAAATTGAAAATTGAAAAAGGAAGAAGAAGAACAAAGAACGAAGAAGAAAAAGGATACAAGGTTACAATCGAAAATTTTCTGAAAAAAATACAAAAAAGAGTAGTACTAACAAAATGTTTAATTATATTTTTATTTTTGTTAGCAAAAGAATTATACGTTTATTTTTTATTTGTATAATTTTTAAGTGATACGTATTAACTTCAATTTTTTTTTTACATGTTATTAAGTTTTTTTTTTTTAAATATAAAAAAGTATGTTAACAAAATAAAGTTAAAAAGCCCCAGACCCCAGTGTACATGTACGATTCAATACACCCAAATTTCACTCTCTCCCTTTTCCACCACCAACGCTGGCCGTCAAGTGGGGTCACCCACATGAGCCCTGCTCGCAAATAAAAAGATAGCTGCTTATGCAGCTGATTTGGCCAATGGTCACCCACATGCTCAAGCCGGGGATGATGCTTTAGGCAAGGCAACATTTGAGTTTCGGTGGATGGATCAGTTTGCTTTGTCACTGGATCTTATAACTGCCATGTTCTTTCAGGATGAAATCTTGCCATCTGATGGTGCTAAGGTGGCCCATTTATGTTCTGTATGGGAGCCAAAGTTTTGATGGGATCCGCCTCATGTGTAGCCTTTTTTGTTTTTTAAGAAGAAAGTTACAAGTTTGAATGGGTTTGTACAACCATTGTTGAAGAAACAGTCGGCAACAAAAAAAATCTTCAACAGCTAATATTGAAGTGGAGAGCAGTCGGCACCGGCTTTGACAATGCAAGTAATCTCACCTACCAGTGAAGGAAACTTGATGCAGAATTTCTCTATAAATAGAGAAGGAGAAGAGCATCATAAATCATCTCAAAAAAAATATAATCTAAGAACTCATAACTGAGAGCAGAGAGGAGCTGATAAGAAAATCAGCTCAGAAAATACCACAGCAAAATTTAAGCTGTGAGATAAAAGTGAGGTGTTCCTGTAGATATTAATAAATACGTGCAGAGACAAAATAGTGAGAGATTTATCACACATTTGTAAGTATGAAATATACATTTTGTGAGTGTAATATTGTAATACCTCAAGTTTGGGCATAAACTTGAGAGAATTGTTGTACCCATTTTTGATATAGTGGAAGTTTTTCGGAGTTGTTCCGTACTTGTTTTCCTCTCATATTGAGTGAGTTTTTCTACGTTAAAAATTTTGTGTCACTTTACATTACTCCTGCATATTTATTATTCATTATTCTTAATCTGTCTAACACTCCGCTGAGCTACATATCCCAATAATTAGTATCAGAGTAAAAGATGATTACTGCAAATAGTGAAATTATTATTCAAATTTTTGAATAGTAAAAGTACTATTCACTTGTCGACAATTTTAGTAAGTACTATTCATGGGTACTATTTACAAGGTACTATTCACATGATACTATTTTGCAAAGGTAATTTTTACAAAATTTGAGTGTAAATAAGGTTGGTTCACAACAAACAAAAATGTCTGGTGGTAAAACAAAGATTGAGAAGTTTACCAACAACAACAATTTTACCCTTTGGTAGAACAGAATGAAAGATGTTCTTATTCAGCAAAAAGTTCATAAGGCTTTATTGGGTAAAGCCAAAAAGCCAGAAGTAATGAAAAATGAAGATTGGGACGAGATAGACGAGATTGCCGCTAGTACAATTCGTCTTAATATTTTCGATAATGTTCTTCGGAACATTAATGTGAAGGGATGCAAAACTGTCTTAGATATCTGGAACAAATTGGAGAGCTTATACATGACAAAGAACTTGTCAAACAAGTTCATGATATGGGTAGATTTATATCAACTACGGATGCCGAAAAATAGTGACTTCATGCAACACTTGAGTACATTTAACGGTATGATTTTTCAACTTCAGAATTTTGATATCAGCTTCTCAGAAGAAGAAAAAACAGTTTTACTATTAGTGTCCTTACCTTCGTCGTACCACCATCTTAAGACGACTCTCATGTACGAAAAAAATAAATTGGTCTTTGAAGAAATTTTCAGAGTACTTTTATCTTACAGTAAAAATAAGACAAAAGATAATGAGTCGCAACCCTTATTATGGAGAATAGAGGGAGAAGTAAAAATAAAGGATGGAGGAGCCAGACAGACAAGTTTAGAAGAAGGTCAAAATCAAGAGGAAGAGATAATAATTGCTTCCATTGTGGCAAGCCAAGCCACATAAAGAGAAATTGCCGAGTATGAAAACGGTTGCAGGAAGGATGTCAAATAAAAGATGACAACCATACAACAACAGTAGTAGCAACAAGAGAAAATGAAGATGTTGCAATAATTATTGATGAATGTCTACATGTTAGTGATAACATAATTGAATGGGTTGTTGATACTAGTGCATCTTATCACGTCACGCCCCATAAAGAGTTATTCTTTACATACAAAGTAGGAGACTTTGGAACTGTGAAGATGGAAAACACCACATGTTCAAATATAGTGGGAATTTGAGACATTTGTGTCAAGACAAATGTTGGGTTCTAATTGACATTGAAAGATGTGAGGCATGTTCCTGATTTACGCCTCAATTTGATGTCTGTCAATGCATTTGACAAAGAAGGCTTCCAAAACCATTTTGGTAATGGAAAGTGAAAACTCTCCAAGGGATCCTTGGTTATTGCAAGAGGAGAAGCTTGTTGCACGCTGTACAAAATCCATGGGATGGTTTGTAATAATGGGTTGAATGTGGTAGTCGATTCTTCATCAAGTTTATGGCATAAAAGAATGGGCCATATGAGTGAAAAATGACTGCAGATTCTGGCAAAGAAGAAACTTATTCCCTTTGTCAAAGGTAACTCTCTTGACCCTTGTGATTATTGCTTATTTGGAAAACAGCATAGAGTTTCATTTAGTAGTTCCTCTGCAAAGAAGTCAACACTACTAGAACGAGTGTATTCTGATGTTTGTGGTCCCATTGAGGTTACATCACTTGGAGGAGCCAAGTATTTTCTAACCTTTATTGATAATGCTTCGAGAAAAGTATGGGTGTACCTGTTGAAGACAAAAGATCAGGTGTTTGCTAATTTTCAACAATTTCATGTCATGGTGGAAAGAGTGACAGGAAAGCAACTGAAGTGTCTTCGAATAGATAACGGAGGTAAAAATATTTCCCATGAGCTTAGAAATTATTATTTTAAACATGGTATTCGGCATGAGAAGACAGTACTTGGTACCCCACAGTACAACGGTGTAGCTGAAAGGATGAATCGCACAATTGTAGAAAGAGTGCGATGCATGTTACGAGTAGCAAAGCTACTAAAAGAATTCTGAGGAGCAGCTGTTCAAACTGATTGTTATCTCATCAACAGAACCCCCTCAGTTCCTTTGAATTTTGATATTCTAGAGAGGGTTTGGACGGAAAAAGATGTTTCCTACTCTCATTTGAAGGTATTTGGATGCAAAGCTTTTGTGCACGTATCAAAGGAACATAGGTCGAAATTGGATAACAAAGCCATTAAATGTATCTTCATTGGTTATGGAGATGAAGAATTTGGCTACAAATTTTGGGATCCTAAAACGGAGAAAGTTCTTAGAAGCAAAGAAGTGGTCTTTCAGGAAGGCCAAACAATAGATCAACAAGAAGAACAACAACCAGAAAAAGCTCTTGTTGATCTTCCTCCCTTTCCTTCTCCAATAGAACAGGACAATGGAGAAAAAGTGCAAGATGCAAGTGACGGTACAGAGTTGATATGATTTACCAGCAGAAGAAGATGAAGGTGCTGAAGAAGATATGCCAGCACAAGAGGATAATAATCAGGGGGAGCACAGAAGAGAACTGGAGAATGATAGACGACATTTGAGAATGTCAAACAGAGTCATGCGACCATCCAGATGATATCCACCTAATGAGTATATACTAATTACTGAAAAGGGGGAGCTAGAAAGCTTTCAAGAAATTGAAACTCATAAGGAAAAGAAGCAGTGGATGAAAGCAATGGAGGATGGTATCACTAACCAAGTCAAATACAAAGCCCGCTTGGTTGTGAAAGGATTTGGACAAAAGAAAGGCACTGACTTTGATGAAATATTCTCACTAGTTGTAAAGATATCCTCAATTAGAGTAATTTTGAGCTTAGCAGCTATCCTAGATCTCGAGATTGAACAAATGGATGTGAAGACTGTATTTCTTCACGGAAATCTAAAAGAAGTCATTTACATACAGCAACTAGAAGGATTTGAAGTCAAAAGAAAGCACCTAGTCTGCAAGTTGAAGAAAAGTCTGTATGGATTGAAGCAGGCCCCACGCCAGTGGTACAAGAAGCTCGACTCATTCATAGTAAGAAATGAGTTTCGAAGAACTCCTGTGTCTATATCAAACATTTAACTGGTGGAAAGTTTGTTATCTTGTTGCTATATGTAGATGACATGTTGATAGTCAGTCAAGACACTGAAGTGATCAACAAATTGAAGAAGGAATTATCAAAAGTCTTTGACATGAAAGGCTTAGATCTAGCCAAACAAATCTTAGGTATTGAAATAATTCGTGACAGGAGATTCATGAGATTATGGATGTCACAGGAGAGATATATTGAACGAATTCTTGAAAGGTTTAACATGAAAGGAGCGAAGCCAGTTAACTCGCCCCTTGGTGGTCAATTTAAATTCACCAAGAAATCAGAGGAAGAAAAGATGAAGATGGAGGCCATTGCATATTCTTCAGCTGTTGACAGTCTTATGTATGCTATGGTCTGTACTAGACCAGATATTGCTCATGTAGTAGGAGTTGTGAGTAGATTTCTGTCAAATGCTGGCAAAGAGCATTGGAAAGCAGTGAAGTGGATCTTTAGATATTTAAAGGGTACATCAAAGTTATGCTTAAGCTTTGAAAAAGGAAAACCAATCTTGATCAAAGTTATGCTTAAGCTTTGGAAAAGGAAAACCAATCTTAAAAGGATATGCAGATGCAGACATAGCATGTGACCTTGATGGTAGAAAGTCTACATCTGCATATCTGTTTACTTTTGCAGGGGGAGCTGTATCTTGGCAGTCTAAACTACAAAACTCTATTGCATTATCCAAAATAGAGGCTGAATATATTACAGTCACAGAAGCCATGAAAGAGTTGTTGTGGATGAAGATTTTTCTCCAAGAATTGGGTTTGAAGTAAGATGAGTATGTGGTTAACATGAAAGGAGCGAAGCCAGTTAACTCGCCCCTTGGTGGTCAATTTAAATTCACCAAGAAATCAGAGGAAGAAAAGATGAAGATGGAGGCCATTGCATATTCTTCAGCTGTTGACAGTCTTATGTATGCTATGGTCTGTACTAGACCAGATATTGCTCATGTAGTAGGAGTTGTGAGTAGATTTCTGTCAAATGCTGGCAAAGAGCATTGGAAAGCAGTGAAGTGGATCTTTAGATATTTAAAGGGTACATCAAAGTTATGCTTAAGCTTTGAAAAAGGAAAACCAATCTTGATCAAAGTTATGCTTAAGCTTTGGAAAAGGAAAACCAATCTTGAAAGGATATGCAGATGCAGACATAGCATGTGACCTTGATGGTAGAAAGTCTACATCTGCATATCTGTTTACTTTTGCAGGGGGAGCTGTATCTTGGCAGTCTAAACTACAAAACTCTATTGCATTATCCAAAATAGAGGCTGAATATATTACAGTCACAGAAGCCATGAAAGAGTTGTTGTGGATGAAGATTTTTCTCCAAGAATTGGGTTTGAAGTAAGATGAGTATGTGGTTAACTGTAATAGCCAGAGTGCTATTGATTTAAGCAAAAATGCCACATATCATTCTCGCACAAAGCACATTGATCAAGCTATCATTGGATACACCAAACACTTGAAAAGAAGCTAATTCAAGTGAAGAAGATTCATACAGACAAAAGTGCTACTTATATGTTGACAAAGATTGTTCCTAAATAGAAACTTGAGCTATGTTCCAAAATAGCTGGAATGAACTCCAAATGATGAAACTAAAATGTGATTCCTCCCTTCATGAGGCAGAGGGTGAGATTTGATGGGATTTGCCTCATGTGCAGCCTTCCTTGAAGAAGAAGAAGAAAGCTACAAGTTTGAATGGGTTGGTGCAACCATTGTTAAAGAAGCAGTCGACAACAAAGAAAATCTTCAGCAGCTAATATTGAAGTGGAAAGCAGTCGGCACCGGCTTTGACAATGCAAGTAATCTCACCTACTAGTGAAGGAAAATTGATGCAGAATTTCTCTATAAATAGAGAAGGAGAAGAGCATCATAAATCATCTCAAAAAAAATATAATCTAACTCATAACTGAGAGCAGAGAGGAGCTGATAAGAAAATCAGCTCAGAAAATACTACAACAAAATTTAAACTATGAGATAAAAGTGAGATGTTCTTGCAGATATAAAATAATGAGAGATTTACCACACATTTATGAGTGTGAGAGATACACTTTGTGAGTGTAATATTGTAATATCTCAAATTTGGGCATATAAACTTGAGAGAATTATTGTACCCATTTTTGATATGGTGAAAGTTTTTCGAAATTGTCCCGTACTAGTTTCTCTCTCATATTGAGTGAGTTTTTCATGTTAAAAATCTTGTGTCATTTTACATTACTCCCGCACATTTATTATTTATTATTCTCAATTTGTCCAACACTCCGCTGCCGCTACATATCCAACAAGTTTTGCTCCATGAAGATAACAGAGGATGTCAGAAAGTATGCTGAAGAACATGGTTATGGGAGTGCTGAGGAATGAATGCCATGAGCGCTGCGTTTATGGCTGCCCAGAAAACAGTGAGTGGGGAGCAACATGGTGAAATTGGTGGAGAAATCTACTTACCAGCAAATAATTTAAGCTCCGCAGAGAGGTGAAGATCACTTCTTTTTAATTTATGTATTTATATAGAAAGATAAGGTTTAGGGAGAAAGAGTGATCTAAACAATTGTCAGCCAACTTTCTTTCAAAGATAAGATAAAAGACAAAAGATTACTAAATTAGATGGATATATTTTTAATCTAAAATGAGTTTTGAAGACGTTACCTGTGACTGTGAGCCAAAACAATTGTTATAGGAAATTTTAATCTGAAACTCCATCTGGACTGTAATGAATTACTGATGCGTGGTCTTAGAATGACTCTCTTTTCTCATGAAGTAGGATGTCTTACTAATTCTCTTGCAGGACTGTACAATGACTATCCCTTTTGACACCTTTGGAGGTTCTGCTTTGGAGAATGTGATGTTAGGATTTCAATTTGAAGTTGTGGTATTGAACGTACTTTTAATGTTTAAAAGCTTTTAAGATCTGCGTTTTACTTACCTCTTCATGCTTCAATATTAAAATGCTCTCTTCTATATGAATATTTTAGTTTTGTTTATTTCTTGCATTTTATGATTATTGACTTAAGAAACGCACCAGGGGTGTCTGTATTTGCTTTGCACTGGGTATTGGCCTAGAATGCAAAGCAGGTAAGGCTGAGATAGCCCCTTTATAATGCCTGCGTAGGGAGTGAGCGTCTCTTCCTCTCTCTCTCGTTTTTAATTTTAATTGTGCTTGCACAGGAGAGAGTTTGCATCCTCTGATTCATGCTAGCTTACAGAACCATCTGTCAATTGGCTTGGAGTTTCACCATTCTTCTGTGATTTATAAAGCTTTTACAAAACAGGAAAAGCATCCATGATTCCATCATGTTATGTGTTAATGTACTCCCGAAATCTTTATACCGGACTTTCTCAGACCTTGCTTGCCTAACCTTTTACCGGATGGTTTAACTTCAGAAATTCTAGCAATGAATCAAAAGCAATGGTAGAAAGGTCACTAACAGTATGTCTCGCCCAGGATGACATTTTAGTGGTCCCAAAATTCTTAGTTGTATTGTGGTCTAAACAGTTATACCAGAAGAGGTATATCAATAATTCTTGAGAGGTAATAATTTCGATCATGATGACCATTAAATCATGGATTTAGTACACCAAATCATACATTTCCCCATAGCTTTCCTTTTTTATTTTGGTATTTTGTTTGTTGGAAGGAATCACTTTTTTTTATGCTTGCACTACATGCAAGCCAAGAAGTGTGCTTGCTTAGTCAAACCCATATTTTAACTTTGAGTAATTCTTTATGCATAGGTACGTGTCAAGTAATATGTCAGTTATTAATTAGATATAAAGTTGAAAAAGTGTTTGTAGGACTCTTTATTAACAAGAGGTCAATTAAATTATGCCATATAAATAATAATATGCATCTAATTCTGGTAAGAATAGTTATTATTTAACGTTTAGTTTGATGCTGCTAATTAGTCTCTTTTCTTACCAACTCTGGTCACACCTTTTATGATGTCCTTATATTAACTTTCATAAACATATGTGCTTTACACTCTTCCATATATACTGCACCAACCATCAATTATCCTTTTGCTCTCAGTTCATTCTCTTCTTTCTCTCTTTCCCCTTCCCCTTTTCAATAATGTCAAGACGAGCCAACAATCAGATCGGCAGCCAAGATTATAAGACACACAGTACATCCAAATTCTGTTATTACAACCAAAATAACAGCCGTAGAAAAGCTGTAAACAAGGGTTTTATTGAGAGATTTGGGTTTATATGTCCTCAAAGGCCAGGGCTATCACCATTAAGACCACTCAACCATTTTGCTGAGAAGTTTGCAAGAGTTTTGTGCCTAATATCTGAGAAGAGGAGACCAACTCCAGAAAATTCTCTCTCTGAAAGATCAAAATGCTTGACTCATGTTGATTCTCGAAGAGAAGAAGCTGTCGAAGATTGCATCAAGTTCATAAAATCTTCTTCTGCTTTATCAAAATCAAACTCTATCACCAATTCTTGTTAGCTTTCTTTTAAACTATCATATTGTTTGTACTGTGCAAGAAATATAAAGATCTTGGGATCTTCCTAGTTTATATCCACTCCCCTAAAAAAGCACGTTTTGCCTGTTGTTTACACAAAACTGGTGTTCTGTTCTGCTAAATAGTCAGGTAAATATGGATTTGTAGTACTCTTTTCTATTTTTCATTGGCCTATTTTTCCTCAAAATACTTAATTAAGGAGCGTTGCTGATTTTGCAGGATTTTAATCTCCATGTATGTGGTGCATTCACTCTACTATAAATTAATTACATGATGCACCTAATCAAATAAATTAAATATAATATTATTAAATTAAATTATATTAAACTATATTATTATTAATATATACAATATTTGCTAATAAATTATATAATATAATTAAATAAAATTAATTATAAATATTTTAATAAAATAATTTATATTATAAAATTTATTTAAATCATTATATAATTTATTTTTCTATTTTTATTACATTTTTTAATTTAAAAAAAAAATTATTTTTACTTTGAGATGAAAGAAAAATTTAAGACACATAATTTTATAATTGAAAATTCAAACAAATTAAAATATGTATCAAATATTGTTTGGATTCACACCCGTTGTATAAATTTTTTACATAACCATATTATTTTTATATTGTATGATACGTTCTGATTTTATAGTCAAAATATATGACTATATAAAAATTATACAATTAATATTTTAATATTGCCTAATAAACATACTATTAATTTATTAATAGCTTTTTGTGTGCATAATTTTGGAATATAAAATGAGAGAGTCTGACTATAAAGAATGTATATAAATATTATGGTAGCACCATTAACTTAACCTGTTATAGCTGCATCGTATAAAAAAGTTAATGATTTGATTAATCTGAATTGTATTAAATTATTTTTATATAATATTTGATAACAACACTTAAAATGATTGGATAAAGCTATATTGTGTTAGTTGACTGATTACATGAACAAAATAATAATAAAAAAATTAAATTATTTTTATTTTTTTAGAAAAATCATTTATATAAAAAATATTTTTAATTTATTTTTTAAACATGTTTATTATTTTTCAATACGTTTAAGGAGAACAAATCTTAAAAATAAAAGAAGAAAAAAAATAAAGCAAGGATCCGAGGACGAAAACCACCACCACCACTATAGAAATGGCAAGAGGAAAAGAAATTTCGATATGCAAATTTTTAAAAATAATAATATTGAAATCAAGAGTAAGGAAAAACTTAATTCCATCCAATTTCATCTTTGTATATGTGAACAGAACTATTCAAAAATACATTTTCTTTACTCCAAAAACAAATTAGATGTAAATCCAAACACGAGTCTATCTTCTTTACCATATTGTATTTTGATTTGCAAATAAGAAATCATAAAGTTATCCTCCACAGTCACAAAAGGTAAATCACCTCCACAGCAGGTGTTAATCTTAAATAATTTTACCAATAAGTTATGACAGACGAGGGTGGATGTCGTTGCTGGCAGAACGTGGTCCTGGAGGTAGAACGATGATGGCTGTTGGCAAAACGTCAATACGAAGAAGATTGGGGCAGATATTGCATGTTTTGTAAATGGATGCCAATAAGGGAAATGCTTTTGTCCTGAAAGACATAGACCCTCCAAAGAGAGGGGTCAGAACTGTACGTCTCTAACATGGCTTTTAAGTATTATCTGTACTACTATATCTCGTTTGAAAAACTTACCATACATCATATTAGCACTTTATTATTTTATTCGATGTCTTAGCACTGTTTAACAATATGGCCTTATTGTCTTCCAACTTATTCTAATTCCTGATGAAGGAAAAATAACATTGTACCAGCATTCTCAACTTCAAAAGTACATGTTCTTTTTCGGACCAACAACGTCTCATTGTTATGTGAAAATGCTTAACATGAAGCTAATTCGCACAAGTACATGTCATTTTCAAGTAAATCTATCATGCATATATACGTATGCAAACACAATATGACAATACTAAAAATTGGTAGCTAAATCTAAATTAAACGAAATTCCTTGAATTTATATAAGAAAACAAGAAGTAAAAACAATTGTTCCAAAATCACCAAATTATGAGAATATGAAATAAATATAGATAAAATAACAAATAAATTTAAATATAATTATTTCAATATAGAAAAAGGAACTTGAATCTCTTAATAAAAATATTACAATTTTTCTTTTTCTTTTTCTTATTTTCTTCTCTCTCTCTCTTTTTCTTCTCTTCCTCTTTTTCTCTCCTATTTTCTTCTTTACATTTTATACGTACAAAGCCTTTTATACTTAATAATCTACTAATAATAAAAACTCATTCCATGAGTTAAGGAAAGAAAAATTTTCTTTTTCTTTCTCCTTATTTCACTCTATGGTGTTTTCTTTCTTTTATTTTTATTCCTCTCATTCCCTCCACAATTGGAGGATAACATTTTCTTTATTATTAATTAACAATCTCTCACTTGAAGACTGATTTCAATCTGTCTTCACACCTTAATTAATGTAATAACTCTTCTTCGGTCTTGTCACTCTTGCAGACCAATTGAAGTTGAACATAATTTCAATTTCTCGATAGTCACCGTCTTTGTTAACATGTCTGCTGGATTCTTGCTACCATGAATCTTCTCAAGTGTTAACATCTCATCTTCTAATAAAGATCTGATGAAGTGATAACGAAAGTCCAATATGTTTGGTTCTGGAGTGAAATGCTGAATTCTTTGCCAGATGTATCGCACTCTGACTGTCACTGTACAAAGCATTCTTCTCCTGCTTGAAACCCAGCTCAGTTAATAATCCTTGAAGCCAAATCATTTCTTTACTGGCTTCTGTTACTGCTACATACTCAGCCTCTGTAGTGGATAATGCAACAATCTTCTGTATCTGTGACATCCAACTAACAGCTGTAGTACCTACAGTGAATACATAACCAGTGGTGCTCCTTCGGTGATCGACTTTACCTGCAAAGTCTGCATCTACGTATCCTTGTACTTTTAACTCTCCTTTAGCAAAGTACAAGCACTTCTCTATGGAGCCTCGTAGATACCTTAAGATCCACTTCACTGCTTCCTAGTGAGTCTTTCCTGAATTTGACATGAACCTGCTAACAGCTCCCACTGCATGGCCAATGTTTGGTCTCGTACATACCATTGCATACATCAAACTTCCAATGACTAAGGCATAAGGAACCTTAGTCATGAAGCTTTTCTCTTCCTTGTTTAAGGACATTGATCCTTGGATAGGCGAAAGTGACTAGCCAAGGGTGTGCTAACTGCCTTGGCATTGCTCATATTAAATCTCTGCAAAACATGTCTGATGTACTCCTCTTGAGATAACGTCAAAGTTCCTCTTTGCTTATCTCTAGTGATCTGCATCCCAAGAATCTTCTTTGCTAATCCGAGGTCTTTCATGTCAAATTCTTTTGACAATTGTTGCTTCAACTTATTAATATCGTCCATATCTGGTCATGCTATTAACATGTCATCAACATAAAGTAGTAAAATAACATAACTTGACTCAAATCTCTTGAAATAGCAACAGTGATCAGCGTTACACTTTTGGAAACCTTCCCTATGCATGAAGCCGTCAAACTTCTTGTACCATTGTCTTGGAGCTTGTTTCAATCCATACAAGCTCTTTTTCAATTTGCAAACCATGTTTTCTTTGCCTGTTTCTATGAAACCCTCTGGTTGATGCATATATATCTCTTCATTTAGGTCTCCATGTAAAAATGCAGTCTTCACGTCTAACTGCTCGAGATGAAGATCTTCACTTGCAGTAATGCTCAAGACTGTTCGAATAGTATTGAGCTTCACAATAGGAGCAAAAATATCGGTGTAGTCAATTCCTTCCTTTTGTTGGAATCCTTTGACAACTAGCCGAGCTTTGTATCTATTGAAATCATTATGCTCCTCTTTCACCCGGTACACCATTTGTTGTGAAGGGCCTTCTTTCCTATTGGTAACTTTGCTAGTTCCCATGTCTGGTTTGAGATCAAAGACTTTATCTCATCTTTCATAGCAAGCTCCCACTTGCTGGCATCTCCAGTCTGACATGCTTCATCATAGCATTCAGGATCTTCTCCATCAGTCAGCAACAAATAGTTCATGTATCTCCTGTTAGGTACATAGGGCCTAGAAGACCTCATAAGTACAGGAGCTGGAGTAGGAGGTTGAGCTGTGTTGGATTGTTGTGCACTACTCTGTCCAACTAGTTCTTCTGATTGAGGACTCTCAACCATCTGTTTTGTCACAGGACTATCTGGGACATCATCCACATCCACATACATTGGCCCACTCTGTTCAGAGTTGTTGGCATTTACAGTATGTCTGTCCTTATACATTACTCTTTCATTGAAGATTACATCTCTACTATGAATTATCTTTTTGTTTTCATCATCCCATATGCGGTAGCCAAACTCATCCTACCATAGCCGATGAATGTGCATTTCTTTGACTTAGGATCAAGCTTATTCCTGCCTTGATCACTAATATGCACATATGCTACACAACTGAAAAACTTTTAGATGTGAGAATTTTACCTCTTTTTTGCTCCATACCTCCTTTGGTATACTATTCTCCAATGGAACCGATGGCCCTCAATTGATCAAATAAGTAGTTGTGTTAACTGCTTCTGCCTAGAACTGTTTTGGTAAGCCCGATTACATACGCATGCTTCTGGCTCTCTCAGTTAACGTACGATTCATACGTTCAGCTACACCATTGTGTTGAGGCATACCTGACACGGTTCTCTCCATTCTGATCTCGTGCTCATAACAAAATGCCTTGAATTTGGTGTCTTCATATTCACCACCATTGTCAGTTCTGAGCTTTTTTATCTTCAAACCTGTCTCATTTTCAACCATAGCTTTCCACCTTTTGAAAGCCTCAAACACTTCGGACTTATGCTTCAAAAAATACACCCATAACTTCCTAGAGTGATCGTTGATAAAAGTCACGAAGTAGTGTTTACCACCAATGGATGAGACAATTGTTGGTCCCCAAACATCAGAGTGAACAAGCTCTAACCTCTCTTTCTTTGGGGTTCGAGAACTTGTCTGAAAGCTGACTCTCATATGCTTTCCAAATATGCAGTCTTTACACATATCAATTTCAACTAACTGAAGACCTGGTAATCTCCCCTTTGAATGCATAATTTTGAGCCATTTTTCACTCATATGACCGAGTCTCTGGTGCCACAAGTTGGTATTGTCTTTGTCTGCTGCAACTGTAATTGAACAACATGCTCCTGCTGTCAATATAAAGAGTACCACTCTTCTTGCCACATGCAATCGTCATTGCACCTTTTGAGATCTTCCAATCATCATCATGAAAGATTGTGGTATAGCCTTCAGTAGCCAACTGTCCTACTGAGATCAAGTTCTTTCTTAGATCAGGAATATGTCTAACATCCTTCAACTCCCATACAAACCCATTTAACTTAATCTTCACTACACCTTTACCAAGAATATTACAAGGTTAGTCATCATCAAGGTATACCTTACCAAGGTTTTCGGACACATAGTCCTTGAAAAGTTCTTTTTGTGAAGTAGCATGGAACGATGCTCCTGAGTTAACACCCAAGACTCTTGCTTGCTCTCCAAAGAGCATGTCAATGCATCATCTCCACCTAAGATGGAAGTAACATTTGCTTCTACCTTCGTCACATGGCTTTTCGGTGCACTACTACACTGATTTTTGTAGTGTCCAATCTTCCCGCAATTCCAACACTCAACAGTCCTAGAGTTATGGGAGTTGCTAAGATTTCTGGATTTAGACCTTCTATCCTTTGATCTGCCATGATAGCTAGATCTATTGCTTCCATTTCCTCCAGTTCTTCCTCGAGACTCTGTATGCAAAACTGAAGAAGTGGATGCTTCACCCGACTCTCTCTGTCGGATTTCTTCACTAAGGACTAGATCTCGAACTTCATCATATTTTAATTTATTACTACCTGAAGAGCTACTCACAGCTGTGACTGTAGCATTCCAAGTTTCCAACTATCTGGAAGAGATGATAAAAGAATTAAGGCTCGAACCTCCTCATCAAAATCAATTTCCACTGAACTCAATTGTGTTGTGATTGTATTGAGTTCATTTAGATGTTGAGCCATCGACGCACCTTCCTTCATCCGCAAATTGAACAATCGCCTCATAAGATGTACCTTATTTGAGGCTGATGGCTTCTCATACATACTAGATAGAGCTGCCATAAGACCTGCCGTGGTCTTTTCCTTTGCTATGTTAAAAGCAACATTACGTGATAACGTCAATCGAATGACTCTGAGGGCTTGCCTATCGAGAAGAGCCCATTCTTTGTCTTTCATTTCCTCTGGCTTTTCTCCCGAGAGAGGTTGATATAGTTTTTTCTGATACAAATAGTCTTCTATTTGCATTTTCCAGAATCCAAAGTCTGCACCGTCAAATTTTTCAAGTTTCACCTTTCCCTCATCTGCGGCCATTGCTCCTACTCAAATATGGTTGCCTTTAGATCGTAATATTTTAGCAAGGCTCTGATACCAATTGTTAAGAAAATAACAATTTTCTAAGTAACCAAATTATGAGAATAAGAAATAAATATAGATAAAATAACAAATAAATTTAACTATAATTATTTCAATATAGAAAAAGGAACTTGAATCTTTTAATAAAAATATTACAATTTTTCTTTTTCTTTTTCTTTTTCTTATTTTCTTCTCTCCATCTCTCTTTTTCATTTCTTTTTCTTCTCTTCCTCTTTTTCTCTCCTATTTTCTTCTTTACATTTTCTACGTACAAAGCATTTTATACTTAATAATCTACTAATAATAAAAACTCATTCCATGAGTTAAGGAAAGAAAAATTTTCTTTTTCTTTCTCCTCATTTCACTCTATGGTGTTTTCTTTCTTTTATTTTTATTCCTCTCATTCCCTCCACAATTGGAGGATGACCTTTTCCTTATTATTAATTAACATAAATGGCAAAATTGTTATGCGCAAATTCAACTTCCTAGATATTGAATTATTGAATTTAACCAAGCACAATATAAAATATTCAAGCAAATACCCAATGAAAAATCAATCCAACAACAAACAACACAAGCCTTAGAGATTTAATCAAATGTAAGAAAATATAAATAATAGCAAAAAGAAAGAACATACCAAAATTATAATGGTTCAACTCAATTAATGTGGTGAGTCGACTCCACTTATTCACCCCTTCAATGGAGATGAGTTTCACTAGCATCAATGATGCGAATTGAACGACACGACTCCTATGACCCACAAACGACGAAGATTTGAGAACCACAAGAAATAAGGCCTTAAGACCCGACACTATATTAGCATGCAAATTTCTACGAGAAACTTAGATTATGGTTGCAAGACTCACCTTAACGCATGAAATATTACCCACTACGAATCAAGATGAGGGAAACGCCACAAAGGATTGCAAATTCCTTTGATAAGTTTGGTTGATAAGCACTTGAATTTTTGAGCTCTCAAACTTGAAATTTAATTTCAAAGTAAAAATGTTTGAACAAAGTTATGTGTTCTTAGCTGCTACCAGTTACTTATACAACAAATAAAACCCTAAAAATGAAAAAGAAATCCTAGCCATTGAATTGTGATCAATGGCCCAAAATTTACAACAATTTAAATCTGTGTCGCAGCGGCCAAAAATTCATGCCGCGGCGCGCATGTTAAGGGTCTGGTGTCAGCGCGCAAGTCTGGCACAATCTGCCGAGGGGTGTCCTGTGTCAGCACGCAGGTCTAGCCTGTCAGCGTGCGCACGTCCACTCATGCCGCAGAGCTTGAAATGTATGTTGCGGGGGGCATATGTGTTTGGTTCGAAAACAGAAAGCCCTTCGCTGCGGCGCCCTATTTCTGTGCCACGATGCGTATAGTTGACAAATTTTCTCTCCAAAATAGAACATCTCTCACCGCGGTAACTATAATTCCATACCGCGGCGCAAGTCTCTTTGCCCAAAATCTGCCTCCAATACATTGGTTGATCTCCCATAAGCCTCAAGCTTCAATTTCATCACCCCTTGGTCTTGAACTAACTCTTGGATCAGTCCATTCAAAGTTTCCTTGAGTTGCTTGGCTTTCGATCTTGTGATCGGCCCGTGTGGAATCCGTAGTGGATGTTGTGGGAGATTATTCGTATCATTCCCCTCTTCTTAAAAGGATTCGACCTCAAATCATCACCTGCATAATCAAAAGGAGAAATATCAGAAACATTAAATGATGCGCTAAATTATACTCACCGGAAAGGTCAAGTTTATAGGCGTTGTTGTTGATGCGCTCGATCACTTGGAATTGACCATCTTCTATCGGTTGAAGTTTTGACCTTTGCTTATCAAGAAAACGTTATTTCCTCATATGCACCCAAACCCAATCTCCAGGTTCAAAAATAACCTTTCGTCTCCCCTTGTTGGCCTTGAAAGCATACTCCCTATTCTTCTTTTCAATGTGTTCACATACGCTTTCATGCAACCTTTTCACTATTTCAGCCTTCTTTACACCTTCAAAATTAGTTCTTTCTGAAACAGGTAAAGGTAACAAATTCATAGGGGTTAGTGGATTAAAGCCATATACAATCTCAAATGGGGAGTGATCCGTGGTTGAGTATACACTTCTATTGTAAGCAAACTCAACAAAAGGTAGACAATCTTTCCAATTTTTTAAATTTTTTTTGTAAGATCGCACGTAATAAAGTAGACAAAGTGCGATTGACTACTTTCATTTGGCCATCTGTTTGGGGATGACAAGTTGTAGAAAATAAAAGTTTTGTCCCCAACTTGGCCCACAAAGTTTTCCAAAAGTAGCTAAGGAACTTAACGTCCCTATCTGACACAATACTTTTGGGAACTCCATAGAGCCGCACAATTTCTTTGAAAAATAGATTGGCTACGTTAGTTGCATCATCAGTTTTGTGACACGCAATAAAGTGTGCCATTTTTGAAAACCTATCAACAACTACGAAAATGGAGTCTCTCCCTCCTCTAGACCTAGGCAATCCCAAAATAAAGTTAATAGAAATATCCACCCAAGATGAGCTAGACACCAGTAAGGGTGTATATAGTCCTTGAGATAGAACTTTAGACTTTTCTTGCCTACACGTGATGCATCTAGAGCAAATTCTTTCTACACCACGCCTCATTTTAGGCCAAAAGAAATGTTCGTGTAGAACATCTATAGTCTTGGTTATACCGAAGTGTCCCATTAGACCTCCCCCATGGGCCTCTTTCACTAACAACTCTCTCATAGAGCAATTGGGTATGCACAGGTGGTTTTCTCTAAACAAATACCCATATAACATATAGAATTTTTCAAAAGCAGACATTTGACATGCATTGTATATAGTAGAAAAATCATCATCAACAGCATACATTTCTTTAATATACTAAAACATTAACAATCTAGCATTTGAAGTAGAGAGTAAGGTATACCTCCTTGACAGTGCATCTGCGACAATATTTTCCTTACCTCGTTTATATTAATAATATAAGGGAAGGTTTCGATGAATTTCATCCATCTCGCATGTTGTCGGTTCAGCTTTCCTTGGCTCTTCAAATACTTCAAGGATTCGTGATCCGTGTGGATGACGAACTCTTTCAGCCAAAGATAATGCTGCCAAGTTTTCAGAGTTCTAACCAATGCGTAGAGCTCCTTGTCATACGTCGGGTAATTTATGGATGCTCCACTGAGCTTCTCATTGAAAAAGGCGATTGGTCGCTTTTAGTAAAATCAGGTAAAGATAAAACAGGCGCAGTACACAATTTATCCTTTAATAGATTAAAAGCTTTTTTCTTGCTCTTTTTGCCATTTAAAACCTACCGTTTTCTTAATTACCTCAGTCAGAGGTGCGGCTATGGTGCTAAAGTCTCCAACAAACCTACGATAGAAACCAACTAAACCATGAAAACTTTGAACTTCCGTAACAGATTTAGGCGAGGGCCAATCCCTAATCGCCTTGACCTTTTCAAGGTCAACCTCTATTCCCTTGGAGCTAACAACAAATCCAAGAAAGACTAACTTTTCCATGCAAAAATGACACTTTTTCAAATTGGCATAAAGTTTTTATTTTCTTAGCAATTCAAGCACAAACCTTAAATGTAATACATGCTCTTTTAAGTTTTTACTATAAATAAGAACATCATCAAAGTAAACAACTATAAATTTTTCAATATAAGCACACAATATATGATTCATAAGCCTCATAAAGGTACTTAGGGGCGTTAGTTAACCCAAATAGTATAACTAATCATTCATACGGTCCATATTTAGTTTTGAAAGCAGTTTTTCATTCATCTCCCTCTTTTATTCTAAATTTAATGATAACTATTTTTCAAATCAATTTTTGAAAATATGCATGCACTATGTAAAAATTACCAATTGTGTTTACTATAAATAAAAATTATTTTCTAATTATATAATAGTAGAATAAATTAATTATAATTAATAAAAATATATTTTAAATAAAACAATAAATTTATTTTGTACTATATATATATATATTTTTAAATATGTTAAAGTGTCACTCTTTCACCGGCACTTAATGCCCCTCAAAAGTAGAGACAGAAAGAAGATCAATTTTATGAGATTGATCAAACATAAAAAAATCATAAACGCAAATAAAGGGTTTCGTTTAGTAATGGGAATAAAATACACTTTGATTTATTAATCGCCGAATAAAATTTAAAAAAATTGTTACTTGCAATAATAATTGTAGTGTATTATTGTTTTAGTGTAGGTTTTAAATTCAGAATTTTAATTAATTAATTAATATTATTTTTTTGGCTCAAAGAATTGAGGGTTTTAACTTGCAAGACAAATGTCTATTAGTTACTTTAATTTAGTAGCTTTTTATTTTTTTAAAAATTAGTCAACCAGTTTTAAAAAACTGACAAATTATTCTAAATAGTCAAATTAGGTTTTTTAAAAGGTTATTATTTATTATTTATTTTTTGAACTGTATTTAAAAAAAATTTAACATAAATAATTGCTAAATCAATTTTGTAACATAAATTTTTTAAAAAAATATTAAATTAAAAAAAAAATTGGTTATACTTTCAAAGCTGATTGACTAAATTGTCCAAAAAAAAAAAAAAAACTAGTAATTTTTATAATTTTTATTTTTCCCCAAAATTCAATAATAAAAAATAGAGAGATTTTTTTTTTGGTAAACTAAAAATAATATAACGTGGTTGTAGTCAATAAATTATTAATTATCGATTATTTTTGAAGTAAATAATGATATGATATTTTAAATTAATGAAATAAAATAATAGTATAAATATATATTTTTTAAAATATAAGTAATTAATGTTTAATTAAAATAAAAATAATATAAAATGTACTTTAAAATAATGAATAATTTTGCTGTAGTCGGGTAGATATGCAGAAGCTTATTTAATTTTCCGTGTTCTCTATTTCTTGTAATATTTACAAAAAGCTTAATTTCTCCTCTCAAAACAACTACTCTCTAAGAGTCAAATCTGCTTTTTTGATAAGGAGAATCAAGCCTTATTAATTCCTCTGAATCTCAGCTTACACGTTTCAGATACTTTGGGGGTAATGTTTTCTATTAATTATACTTTGGTAAGGAGAATCAAGCCTTATTAATGTTTTCCCTAATTTGCAGACAAAATGTACAAACCCATTTTCTCATTTTGGGTAAACCATCTCTAACAACTTTTGTACCTCTTCTCATCGATCATCTCTCACACTACAACTGGGTCAGCAAGAAAACCAAACTGAGCTTGGGATTTCTCTCTCACACAAAAAAATAAATAAAAAAAATTCAGTATATGAAAGCCATCTCCAATCTAAAATTCTATTTTAATATAACTTTTCTTCATTATAGTATAAAAATTATATTATCTTGTTTTTCATCTTCAACCTACCATATAAAAAAGTATATTATTTAAAATATTTTTTTTTATTTTTCTTTTAGTGTAACTTTTGTACTATTTTAGTGCAAAAATAATAATATTTTTTTCATCTTCAACTAATTACACTAAATATCAAAATAAAAAATATATTTTTTAAAAAAATTATAAAATTTTAAATAAAAATAACTTGTGAATATTATGTGCTATATAATAGTGCTGTACTAAATATAATAAGATATTATTTATCGCATTATTTTAGAATGAAAATTGAGAGCTTTTTTAAATGAACTTTTTAGTGCAAAAATTATCGCAGGATTGAACTCTGTACTTTTCTAATAATCAGATAGAGCTCTTTTCTTGGTTCAATTGATATACTTATTAATTTTTAATTGGAAAAAAGTATGCCGGTAAGATATGTTATTTAAATTTGGGTCAAATTTGTGTCTTTGATATATTTTAAATCTTAAATTTTTAATAAGTATATTTTTAACATTAAATTTTAACAATTTAATACATTATGTATAAAAATAGGACCCTAATTGCATATTTGGTACATCATATCTAATAAAGTTAAGTATAGTCATATTAAACTGAATTGTATTAAATTATATTATAATTAATCCATTCAGTGTTTAGTGAAAAATTGTAAATATAGTTGGATTAAATTAATTATATATATTTTACTAAAATAATTTATATTTAAAATGATTTTTTATTATAAAATTTATTTAAATTAATATTCAAATCATTTTTATATTTTTATTACATTTTTAAAAATAAAAAAATATATATTATTTTTAATTTAAGATAAAAGAAAAAGTTAAGATATATAATTTTATAATTGAAAATTCAGAAAGATTAAGTTAATTGTCCAATTTAGTTTAGACCCACACCCCATTGTCTTATAAAAATTTATACATAACCGTACTATTTTTATACTGTGCGATATAGTCTGATTTCATAGTCAAACACATGACTATATATAAATTATACAATCAAGGTATTTATTACAGTGTAACAAACGTGAAATTAAGGTATTAAGTACGGTATAGCAAAAATGTCATAAATTATATCTTTTTGGACACATTAGTCTCTAAAATTTATCAATATTATATATTTTAGGTCCTAAATTTTACTAAAATAATACACTTTAATTTCTAAAATTTAAACTAAAATATTTTTTTTCTTAAAAATTAGACTTAAAGATAGTAATTAAATATTTAAGACTGATATATTTTAAATATATAAATTTGGAACTTAGAGTTATCACACATTTTTAATTTTAATAGAAGTATAATTCTAGAAAAAATAAGCTAGCTACAGTAAATGGTAAAAGTGCTAGATTTTGTCAATTGTTTAGAGATAATATTATTGGTTTTTCATTTACCAAGCTGTTAAATGAGTAACTTAATTTACTTTCAATAGACTCATAAAAGATTTAACAAAATATTTTTATTATTAATAGTATTTTTATAATTATAATTATAATATTATTATTATAAAATATTGCAATTAAAAGTTACTATATTTATTTATTTTTCATGATTTTAAAAATATAATAAAAAATTATATTTATAATAATATTTATATTTATTGATGAAGAAAATTGAAAGTCACTTTTTTTTTATAAGTGAAGTATTTTGGTCAATTTTTTTTTTTTTTTTTAAAAAGGAACATTGTTGAAAATAGATTAACATATTTGACTTGCTTCCATGTTTTAACATAACATTTTTATGCTCATAAATATCATATATTATATACAAGGTTTTTTAAACAATAAACTAATTTTATAAAGTTTCATAATTTCACATTTTGATTTGTAAACATCTAATTACTTTTTTTTTTGTTAAGAGAGTATATACTTATTTATTATTAATTATATCAATATTTATTATAATTAAATTAAAACTTTGGATTAATAATGTGCCTAATTAATCAAGTACTTTTATTTAATTATTATAATTATTGATAAATTGAATACTAAATGAACACTATTATTTATGCAAATATATTATCATCTTAAGTGGTGTAATAATTTTTTATTTATTATAGTTTAATAGGTCCAACTGTACTTACTAATAATACTTCCCTACGTCATTTAAGATGTTTTGTGATACATCTCAAATTAATAACATTTTTCGTAATTAGTTATATTATCTCTTAATAAAAACGGATTTAATTGTATGATATAACATTTTCGTACATTAAGTTTTATTTTTAAACTCCTCAAGAAAAAAATATATGTTCATTTTTTTACAATATAAATAAACGTATATTTTTTAATATTACAAGGAAATGAGCATATATTTTTTTTATAACGAATGTGTTAAAAGTAAAATTAGTTAAATAATTTAGTTATTTATGCATCAAAGACAAAAAAAAAATAATAATAATAATAATTATATACTCTATAACCAAAAGTAGACCCATGTATATTTACCAAGTTTGCTCTTTGTTTTAAAAACTTATGAGATTATTGTATTAAAAAAAACGGGAATAAATGAAAGGGATAAGTTAATTTTCCACAATGTTGTTGATCATGTGAGTATTTTTTTTTAATTTAAATATAATAATATAAATTAAAATAAAATTACTCATTTTAAAAAATAAAGTGATTTGGAATAAACCACTAAAAAAATAACTAAAATGCTCCACTTACAAAAGAAGGTGATTTCTAATGCACTTTATTCCCTTTTACAAATAAAATTATAATTTTTTTAATTCTTTAATTTTATTTTTAATGAATAAATGAGTCAATTTATGAATGAACCGTTTAACTCATATTAATTATTTAAAAGTGAAATTGAACTAAACTTAATATACATATATTTTAAATAAATTTAGTTAAAATATAACTCATTTAAATGAATAAAACTAGCTCAACTTATTGGACATCACCAACTCATAATGTCTATTATTTATTATAGTGTTTCTTTAATTGAAGGTTGGTATCTTGGTGAGGACGTTTTTGGTTTATCTTCCGTGACGGGAAGGAGCTTCTATATCTAAGAAGAACCACCTTTTTCTTCTATTTTTAATTTTAAATTATTAGTGGTTATTATTGTCTGCATTGTTTGTAATGCAGTGGTTATTATTAATGATTTAGGTTCAATCTCAATGTTCTAATTGTATATTTTTACTTAAAAAGATTATTAATTGTTATTATTGGGTTTTTTTTTTTTGGTAATGTTTTATGGAACAATTTGCTTTTTTGTCACATAATTTTTAGAAATAAAAACTTATAAGACACAATTTAATTAATTGTTCCAGTTTTTTTTTTTAAGATAAGTTCACGTTTGTAGTTGAGAATTGAGATCATATGGTTGTACTTGTATTTAGTGAAAACTTATAGCTAGCATCAAATTTTTAGTGTTTTTTTTTTTTTTTTTTTAAAGAAAATTAAGCTAATTTAACATAAAGAAAATAAGGAAAATATTTTTCAAGTTCAACTATGTGGAACAAATTATAACTCATTTTTCAGTTTTTTTTTTTTTATCACATTAGTTATATTTGTGATAAATTTATAATTAATTTAATACTAAGATTCTAATATAGAAAATTGAAATTCCAAGGCAATATTACTGTTTAATTGATGACTGTCGCTTTTCTTTTCTTTTTCTTGTTTTTTGGTAACCGCTTACCTTTTCGTTAGATATTGTTTTCTTACCGGTTGTAAAAAAATTTGGTTTTTTTACCTCTTTCGTTAATTTTTTATTTTATTTTTACAAACAACATTTATAAGTTTTTTAAAACCTGTAATCATAATGTAAAATTTTATATTACTTATGAGTTCTTTAATCTTAAAAAGTTAATTTAATGAATAAAAACACTAGTATTTCTTATAAACTCTTTCATAGTATTATTTTTTATCAATATAAGACAATTTCTCTAAAATTCTCCCTCAAATGTAAGTCTTTATCTCTTGCAAATCTTGTCACTTTATATTTTTAACTTATTTATTATATTATATTTCATTTTGATCACTTATCTTCTCTTTTTTCCTTTCGCAATGTTTATTCATTTTTTTTGGGAAGGTAAGGCCTAAATTTTTTGGCCCATTGATCAATTATAACTTTGATATCATGTGAAAGTTTAAAAAAATTATGAGCAGTCTAATCTCAAAAGGTTAACCTAATGAATAAATACACTTATATTTATTATAAATTCTTTCATAGTATTGTCTTTTATCAATGTTGAACAATTTTTTTAAGATATAAAAATAATATTTTTATATCTAACTCACATATTTTTATTAAAATATTTCCAAATCCAAAAATATTTCATTGTATATTATCCAAGTAAATGTCATTCGAGTTGAAATTCGATCATTTAGATCTGCTTAATGTTAAATTCTAGCCAATTAAATCCATTCAATATTAAGCTCTTGCAAATTAGATCCATTTAATGTTAATCTCCAACCATTGAGTGTTAATTTATTTTTTTATAAGTTTTTATAGTATTATTTTATAGAATTTCCCAAATATTTCTTTATATACAATCTTTTAAATTAAAAAAAAATGAAGAAAATGTTAATTATCTCAAGTTTAGGATAACTTTAAATTATGTGGTAATATCTTATGGATTAAAAATAATTCTTATTATATTAGCAGCCACTTGATCACAAGTTTGTAAAATCTAGGGTGCTATTTTACATTTTGTTGGAAACACAGAGAAAAAAACCATGTAGGTTTGAAATTTGTGAATACTATTGAATCAAGTTAATATAGTAATCTTTTCAATAAAGTCACATGCTAAATAAAAAAACTAACTTCGAGTAAAAATGAGATGCTTTTATATTAAAAAATTATGTTATAATTACAGTAAAAAAAAAATTCTAAAAAGTTCAAAATACTTGATTTTTTTATGTTAGAGTAAGGTTGGTAATTTGACACGACGGTTTGGGTACTCACAAGGTATCCAATCCGTTCGGGTCAGTTCGGTTCGAACAAAACGATTTGAAAACGGATTGGAGCATTATTCATTTGATTTAAAACAGTTCGGTCCAATTCGATTTGGGGCAAAAATTCGTTCAATTCGAGGCATCATTCGAGTACTCGTTTATTTACTAAAAATTTTAATTACATAAAAATTTATAATATTTTTGTTTTCAAATTTTTTTTGAAAAACAGGTCAACAGTTCAGTTTTTTTGACCCACAGATATTATCCCGTACCGAACTGAACCGTTTCAGACAATTTGAACTGCAGATCAAAACAATTCGAGTCAGATCTGATCCGAACCGATGTGTTGTCATCTCTATATTAGAGGCTTTTTAAATATAATGATTATTATGTTAGTGGATCTCTTCCTATTAATACGTTGGTTAACTCATAATTTATAAATTATTGTGGAAGGTTTTAAAAGATTTTATAATTATTATGTAAATTTATGGGAGATCATTTTTATTTGTATTAATGTTCATCGAATATAAACTGTCATAATTTTCTCATCTAGTTCTAACATGTTATTGTATCCTCGATGTCTCATGTATATTCCTTTCCGGCAGCAAGATCGGTAGCTCTACACCCTTCAAAGTAACTCCAAAACACTGTATAAATTTTATAAAAAAAAAAAAACTAGATAATATTATGGATAATATCCACACAAAAATTTATGAAAAAATTACACTACAGAAATCAATGATATTCATAATATTCGACAATATCGTAAATATTTGTTAAAAAAATACTACATAACATAACTATATTAAATTTTATGGATATTGAATATTATATAGGACATATTGAATTTTTTTAATTTATACATACAACGAGTATATATTAACACGTTGTAAAACAAGTTATCACAGTCCTCCATTTTTACACTAATATGTAACTGTTTAAAAAACAAAAACTACATTGTAAAATAATATGACGCAACTTTTTTTTTTTGTTGCTAAGCATAAAACAAATTCTATTATTGATATTGTTTGTTACCTATGACCTATCTATATCAAGAAAATTACCCCCCAAATTTTTTTTTTTGTCATATTTCTTTCAAAAGTTTCATAACCGTCGGGTAATATAGTATTTTTTTATTATATTATTATAAGGTTTTTTTTTTTTGGTAGGATATATAGTTATAAGTTAATATATTGAAAGATGAATACTAAATTAATAGCACTATATTTTCAATCAATTTTATATAGGGTGATGGACTAAATTAGTCTCATATATATATATATATATATAATATAATATAAGATATATATATATATATAGATATATATAAACAGTTAGTTTCCTTATTTTTGGGTTAGATATATTAGTTTCAAAATTCTTATAAAAAATCAAATAAATTCAAATCATAATTTTCAATTTGAACAATATAGAAGAATACTAGTGAGGGATGTTTGATCTTCTTTCTCATAGTTATTGGATGAATTTTATCAATTTTAGCACCAAACAAGCTATAATATATACTTAAATTTTGTTATTTTCAAATTCAAGTTTTTCTTTCTTTGTTCCATAAAAAAAAATTCAAGCATTTTTGTTACATATGAATTTTTTTTTTAATTGTTAGAGCTTTAAATTATTAATTTAGCCTTAATTAATTAGGTATGTGTCTATCACATGCATTTTTCGTGCTTAACTTTGATGACGTCATGTTAATAGCACAATTCGATTATTTTTACTAAATAAGGGACCTAATCTAATAATTGCATGACCAAAATATTTATTTTATAATAATTATGAAACTAAATAGACTCTTTTTTCATTTTGCATGTATATGATTTATGATGATGAAATAATATTTTTAGTATTTCTCAATGCAAATTCTTTTTATAAAAAATATTTTACACGTGTAACATTTACTAGTAATTTTAGTTTGACTGTTGTATTAATTTTAAGAGTTATTAATTAATTTTAAATTTTATTTTTATAGCATTCATATCAATAATATAAATTATTTTATTATTAAATTAATTAGTTAAATTTTTTTGGTTAAAATTAATTACTAAAATTTAAAAAGCCCGTGAAGGATAATTCATAGTAGTTTTCAATTCTTCAATTAATCACCGAAACCAAGTAGCCTTCATTCTTGCTAGCAAAGGAAAAGAAAAAGAAAAAAAAAAAAAAACAGCTAAACTTGTAGAGTTAATAATCATGGATGGTCAAATCACATTAAATTGTTAAATTTAATATTAGATTAAAACACTCCTAATTTTTATAAAAGAGGTATTTAAATTTTTTGCCGGATGGACACAACATAGTATTTATACAATGTCAACTTATAGAGTCTTTAAGCACATTGTTTATTATAAATTTTACAATAATATGATTTTAATCAATATGAGAACTTTCATTTTAAAAACTAACATAATCGATACTCCAAAAAAAGAACACAATGTACATTCATTAACATATAGAATAATTATTAACACGTCTACTTTTTTTTTATTTTCAAAGTGTATACCAACCATTAAGGACTTACAACAATATATGGTAAATTGTGAAGATTGGTGAATAATGAGAATATGTGAAGTTTTTGTAGCATATAATAACACACAACCTAAAACTAAACAATTAGTTTTTCTTATTCGCATGGTTTTCGTGTAATACTTTGATACAGTTTCTATCAACCCAACGCTCACCAAAAGAAAAATTCTCAACAACTCGTAAATATTACTCTTTTATATCACTCTATTTAAGTCAATCCCATACACCTCTCTCCTATCTTTCATATATGATCATTACAATTTCACACCAACTCTGCCAATGGAAACTCTCTCTTTTTTCCTTTTCTTAGTAGCTATTACATCGGCATATGTCTTTTGGTTCAATCTACACTCTCGAAAACTCACCGGTCCAAAAGTATGGCCGGTCTTTGGAAGCCTCCCTGTTCTTGTCATGAACCGGCGGCGAATCCACGACTGGATGACAAGTAATCTCCGCTCAACCGGCGGTTCAGGCACATACCAAACATGTACTATTCCTTTTCCTTTCTTTGCTCGCAAACAAGGCTTTTATACAGTTACTTGTCATCCAAAAAACATCGAACACATTCTCCGAACCCGGTTCGATAACTACCCAAAAGGACCCACCTGGCAAGCTGCTTTTCATGATCTTCTAGGCCAAGGAATTTTCAACAGCGATGGAGAAACGTGGCTTATACAACGTAAAACGGCAGCGTTGGAGTTCACAACGAGGACATTAAGACAAGCCATGGCTCGATGGGTGAACCGGACAATCAAGACTCGGTTATGGTGTATTTTAGACAAAGCTGCTAAAGAAAATAGCTTTGTTGACTTACAAGACTTGTTGCTTCGTTTAACTTTCGATAACATTTGTGGGCTCACATTTGGTAAAGACCCAGAAACACTTTCACCTGAATTACCAGAAAACTCCTTCGCCATTGCTTTTGATTCAGCCACAGAAGCTACACTCCAAAGACTTCTCTACCCAAGTTTTATATGGAAATTGAAAAACATGCTCTGTATTGGAACCGAGAAAAGGCTGAAACAGAGCCTTCAAGTTGTCGAAAACTACATGAACGACGCCGTTTCAGCTCGTAAAGAAAATCCTTCAGACGATTTACTCTCACGTTTTTTGAAAAAACGAGATGTCGATGGTAATCCTTTTCCCACATCAGTTCTTCAACGTATAGCATTGAACTTTGTCCTAGCAGGCCGTGACACGTCATCAGTGGCTCTTAGTTGGTTCTTTTGGCTTGTCATGAATAACCCAAAAGTTGAAGACAATATCATTAAAGAGTTATCAACGGTTTTGAAAGAGACACGTGGAGAAGATAGTAAAAAGTGGCTGGAGGAACCATTGGATTTCGATGAAGCTGATAAGTTAGTATATCTCAAAGCAGCTTTGGCTGAAACGTTGCGTTTATATCCATCAGTGCCAGAGGATTTTAAATACGTGGTAAATGATGACGTTTTGCCGGATGGTACGTTTGTTCCTGCGGGTTCGACGGTGACGTATTCAATTTATTCAATGGGAAGAATGAAGACAATATGGGGAGAGGACTGCATGGAGTTTAAACCGGAGAGGTGGATTTCGGCCGAAGGAGACCGGTTCGAGTTGCCTAAAGATGGTTATAAGTTTGTGGCTTTCAATGCTGGACCGAGAACTTGTTTAGGCAAGGACTTGGCTTACTTGCAAATGAAGTCTGTGGCTTCGGCAGTATTGTTGCGTTACCGGCTGTCTTTGGTTCCCGGTCACCGGGTTGAGCAGAAGATGTCTTTGACTCTGTTCATGAAGAATGGGCTAAGGGTTCATTTGCATCCTCGTCAGCTTGGAGATCAAGTGAAGGTTGATTGTGCATAGAGGGGTATTTCCGTAAAAAGAAATGTTGTTGTATCCTTCCTCAACAACTGTGTAGGACATGTTTTGGAAGGAAGAGGAGCTGTATGGTGATTATGATGCCTGTTGTAAGGGTATAGTTGTCTTTTTCACAGTAAGAGGGTATATACATAAGTCATTAATTGAATTTGTTTTTACTTCGATAAACGCTTCTTTTACTTCTTCTTTGTTGGTTGAGAAAAGGATCGATTCTGAGTAGGGTTGTTTATCTATACTTGAATATTGTCATGTATTTCATTGTAATTTTAATATTCCCTATCATTTGGTATGGGTTTTCAAGTTATTATTAATAAAAAATTAAAAACATTGATTTTCCATTTTATGAATATTGTTTTATCATTATAGTTTGATAAATACTTCATAATTTTTAGGATAAAATTAATCTTAGTTTTAGCATAATAACAATCAATTGCCATTTTTTATTTGCATAAGTTTTAAATAAATTTGAAAGATATACTTGGTTTTATTCTAACGTAAATATGTATTTGTTCATTTACGTGTTAAGACAAATTTCAAGAATTTCAAATGTCTTGTAGAAATTATTAAAAGTACTTTTAGAGCTCATAACAAATTTTATACTACACCTTATATGTGCATCTTCCTATAAAAGCGACTTTAACAAAAGCATAAGCAAGCATATACTTATTATCATGATTTTCAAGTATGTTAAAGATCCTTTTTGAATTCAAATTATCAGAGTCGTCATCAGACCAGGTATTATTTGTTGATTGTTTCAACGTACGCAGAACACACTAACTAGTTTAGCATATAATTACTGAATATAACATAGGCATGCAAAAAGAACCTGACCCTGCAATTTATTACAGGAAAAATATATTTCTGCATAATTACAAAAATGTTGTGTTAATAATTACTAATTAATTAGTATAACATATATGATTTGCAGGCTTTTGGTGATATGTACCATGTATATACCTGTATCCATAGAAAAATCATGGAGGTGCAACAATTATATTTATACTAAACTTCATAGATTGGAAGCAATATTTCTTTTCTAGTTTGAAACTCCATGCTCCATGTCAAACCATTTTGAACAATTCTATTGTCAATCCAAAGAATCACCAATAAAATAATCATCCTTACTTTTCCCGTTGAAATTCCTTGTATCTTCCCTCTACGCTTTCAATTAAGTTTTGATGCAATACCACAGGATTGAACCGTTCGCGTGTTAGGGTCGGGTGTCCAATTATTAATCCACGATTTTTTCTCCGGTGGAGAACAGGTTCCAAACAACAGTGCCAACCAAGTAGAGCCCAACAGAAACCTTGAAAACATCATCCCATGAGCCTGAGAGTTGTCAAAGTGGAGAGAGTGAAAAACCAGAAGAAAATGGTTATCTAAAAGACTAATGGATGCTTCACTGGAAAAGAGTTCAGAAGCAAGTACAATGCATATACTGTGTACTATGCCAGTATGCCCCAAGCTACATACAGTTAAACCTGGTTTTATAGTCGTTTTAGTTAGAGTAACTTGTAAGCATTAAAATGGAATTTGGACGGAACATCTACTGAACTAGCCTATAAGATATGTCCTCAGTGGGAAGATTACGGGTTTATAATTAAGGGGTGACAATTGTGTCGTGTTACTCGTATTTGTGTCATGTTTTGGCATTATTCATGTCGTGTTGACGTGTTAATTGACACAAAAAAAATTGTTTAACTTTTTTTGTTGTTGCCTATTTATAATAATAAAAAATAACAAAAATCTTTAAGCATATGAAAAAATTATTGATCAATTCTTACTAAAATTTTTATCTATGTCGTGTTGTGTTAGACATTTCCACCCTACTTATAATAATGTAATGTATCAGGTTATCAACATGTGAATCAAGCCATAATATGGTTTCTTGTGAAATTCAATATGCATTTGTAAACTTTGCATTTCTCATTTTAATCACTTATATGTGTGCTCCAGCCCAGCACAACTTAAAACTTATTCAAGTTAGATACAAAAACCCAACTAGAAAAAGCTATAGTGCCCCAATTTGGAGACAGAACCTGCCAAGCACTCTATGAACACCTAGCTTGGGGTTGCCTAATTAACAAGATATAATGGGTGACTATCTTACAAGCAAAGCTGAAAGAATTGTGTTTCAATGGGACCTAATCTTAGCTAAAAATATATTAACGTCAAGCAATTGCAACTATACTTTGAAATGCAACATGAGATTAATAAAAGTTCTCTGCCTAGTCTTCAGGTGGTTTACCTAACTTTCTTATAATGTTTCACTAGAAGTTAAAGAATGCAAGAAACAGAGTACAAACCATGTTGCAAGATGTAACCAGTTGCTGCTGTTCCTAACACACCGGCCATAACTCCAGCAGTATTGGAAAGACCAAGCAATACACCCTGGAGGAAGGAAAAAAAAAGAGAGAAAGTACAAATTCATCACTTTTCCCTGATGGACATATACTAGATACATCATGAACTAAAAACTTTAAGCCACAAAAAACTGAATCCATTTCTTGAATTTAACAAATAGAAATTGAGCTAGGAACTAAAAGCAGATACTTACGGAATATCTGGGAGCAATATCTTGATGGTTTGAGTATAGACCAGACTGTGAAAATGCATCTGTTCCCTGTTTAATAAAGCAATGAGAGTGAAATTTGATAGTTTGTATCAATTAGCTTTAAGATCAGATAGATAGCCCTTTTCTTCCCAGTAGTCAACCCGGAGCTAATATAAGAGGTATAAACATTTATATTCTTTTTAGAGTGTGCTAAAACAAACCTGGCTGCATGCCATACACAAAACAGCCATTGCAGGAGAGTTAACATGGCTCAACTGCGTTAGGAAGAAAGCAGGACCGAGAAACCCAACTGTTTGCATGATCTGCAATAGACAATACATGAAGATGTTTCACAATCATCATATATAGCTGAATAAAGAATACTACACTAACAAACAGAGCAACTTAAAAGAACCACCTGAAATCAAAGTGATGAGATGGGAGAAAGCCAATGCCCCGAAGTGGTTGACATATGCAATTAATGAACCAAGTTTTGGTATTCATGATAAAATGTCTTACCCTTGACCAAAGAAATTTCGTATAATGTCTTAGAAATTAAGAAAATTTATCTGGACTTTTTAAGATGCTAACGACAGAGAGCCATTTGACAAGTTCAAACCTAAAAAGCAGCAACCTAAGAAGATAAGTGCTGATAAATTTGAACCCAACGAAGAAATGTACAATTTTTGTAATGGGAAAACGTTATTAAAGAAATGCTAAAAGTCCTTGACACATAGCGTAAGCCATAGAGGAATAACAGTCAATACCTTGCGAACCCTTGTTACAGAGACCCCTTTGCTTACAAGTGTGTCTGCAATCCAACCTCCAAGATTGGCAGACAATGCCATTGTAAGCCATGGTAAAACACAAAAAAGCCCAGATTCTGTAAGGTTGAACTTTAAGACCTATAATGGCAGCAAAAGAGGGAAATCCCCTCATTAGTACCATGGTAGAGTACCATTTTCTTTCCATAATTTTGACCTTCGCAGAAATCTTAGCTGAAAGTGGCCTTCAATTTTTTTGTTATTACAAATCATGAAAGGACTCTATATTAGACAGAGGCTTACTTGATTGTAGTATGTTGGCATCCATGTAAGAAGAATAAATGTTCCCCAATTGTGACAGAAATGAGATACTATCAGGGCCCACACAGGTGCCTTCGATAAGATTAGTCCCCAAGGAATTGCCTTAATAGGTTCCTTGGATGCTCCATTAGTAAGAATTAGCTTCTTCTCTTCGGGCCGCAGATGAGGATCGTCAAGAGGTGAACTGTGCGCCTAGAATGACAAATATAAGGAAAAAAAAATATAAAGTTTAAGTAAATTAAAATTGGACCAACATCATAAAATTATAGTGCTATGGGCAAAACTATTGATAAACAAATTAATAAACTTACTCTTTAAAAAATATTCTTACATATGAACAAAAAAAGAACCTATAAAACTTAAAAGGTATAAAAACAAAACACGAACGGAAATAAAAATACCTTGCTCAACCATGCAGCGAACCAAACTGTTCCAAGAGAACCGAAGGAATAGAAGACAGAAGGCCATCCAAACTGATGAATTAAGAATGGTGAGAAGGACAAACCAGTAACTGATCCAAGGTACATCCCACTGTAAACTAGTGCCAAGGATCTACTTCTCTCCGCCACAGGAACCCATTTTGACAGGATATTATTCATTGCAGGCATAGCAACACCCTGAAGGTCAATTGGACAAACATGCCCACATTACCGAGATGCTATTAAAACTAGTTCCAAGATACATTTCTATGACAGTTAAACCACATTATACAATCAGCATAATATAGAAGTACCATAACAATAAAAAGTAAATTACTTGGTCTGTTGGTCATAATCCAACTGATGAAACATAATATGTGACAGCCATTTAAAAATATAAAACTTTCACTTCCACGTTGAACTAAGGGGCTGCTTTTAGCATAAATTTTGAATAACAACCTCACCAATTCCCATGACTGCACGAACAAGAAGCAGGAACGGCAACCCAAGTTTAGCAGCAACAGGAGTGAGAACTGTAGCAATTGACCACCAAACGACTCCAAATCCTAATACCAGCTTCCCACCCATCTTATCAGCCCATATGCCACCAGCAATCTGTTGTCATTTGCAGCTATAAATCAGATAACAATTTTGAAAATTCAAAATAATTTTTTTAATTGTTTCAGTTCAAATTAATCAACCTCTTTTCAAAAAGGAAAGTGTAATTCTTAAAAACTAAAAAATTACAGTTACTATCTGCATTCTAAATAACTTTTAACTAAATTCAAAGTATAGCTCTTCTCATTCTTATTTATTAGTTGGTAAAAGTCAAAACTATAGGACAAGAAAAATGAGTGGAAATTTTTAATCTTGATTATTACCTGAGTAAGGAGGTAGCCCCAGAAAAACGAAGACTGTATTAAACCCACAGTAGCTGGGTTCCAGTTAAACTCCGCTGACATGGGAAGTATAGCAATGCTCATATTTACCTGCAAAACAAAATCTGTTCAAAGTTTATAAAATTGAGGAACTATAATTAATTTATAATTCTTTCTAAAGCAATGGAAATTGAAGCCATATAAAAGATTTCTTAATACATCAACAAAATAAACTAACAAAGTCTCATATAAAGTCAAAGTAGCAATCTTACTCTATCCATATTGCAAAGAAGAAAAGCTGAAAAACACAAAATCACAATGACCCATCGTTTCGGAAATTGTTCCCGCCACGGACCCACGTTGTCCAAATCCTCCTCCTCGAGAACGGCGTCGTCAAGAGCTCCATCGAAGTTCACCGATTCCGGGACCGACTGAGATATCTCGAACGGCTCCGACTTGACATCCGCTTGCACTTTCCCAACTCTCCTTCTTGATACATGCAAAACAAAGTACCATCGCTGGGAGTAACTATGTCTATGAAGAGACTGAAACCGGAACGAGTTTTCGGGTTTAGAAGTGGAGCCCAAGTATTTCTTGGGGACCGTAATATCGAGTGATAGATTGGGTTTGGGGAAAAACGAGTAGAGAAGAGCTCTGGCGCTCATGGCGTCAAGGTTATGTAACTCTTCACTACCTCGCTGTGTGCGAGAAATTAAATATTTTAACCCAAAAAGAACAGATATTTGGAACGGACAAGAGGGATTTTTTTCGCTCTGGTTATGGTTTTGACACGTGGTAGTTGAACTCAGATGAATGGATAGAAAAGGTTAGTCTGCAAAATAAATAAATAAAAATCGAAAATTTAAAGGATGATTAACGGAAAACTAACTCGGCTACATCATCTACGTGTTTTTTCCCCCTAATTTATCAATGAACTCTACCGCACGAGAATTTTTTCCTATACAATAGATATATAAAAATTATAATTATAATAAAAGAGAAATAAATACGAAATAAAGATTGAATATAAGAGAAAAAAAATATTAAATCTTTAAAAACAAAAGTTAGAAGAATTTGTATTTATCTTTTTTTAAAATATAATCACTTTTTAATACAGCTGTTATATAAAAAAAAAATTCCCTTCCCGCACTCTATAAGCACCTTCACTAAAACAAATAAAAAAAATACGTCGAACACAAAGTGATTCGCCATTCTCTATTTTAAATTACAGATTTAAAATATACCAAAGTTTAATTTGATTTAAAAAAAAAAACAAAAAAACAAAGAAGATAAATGATGGCTGAAAGGTTTATCTAGATCACAAATCATGATTTTCAGATATTTTTTAATGTTCCATTTTTATTTATTTTTTGTGTGTGTTCTATAATTTCGTAAAGATATTTAAAACATATAAAAAGTTATATGCAAGGTTTTTAAATAAATTCTTCGAAATTCTTGAAAGGAACTACAAAGGAAAAAGAAAAAGAAAAAAAAACAAACAAACAATTACATTCATTAGTTATTACTATACAATAATATATTCTATCGTATATAGTTTTTAATTTTTTATCTATAATTTTCAAATATATAGTTTGAAACATTTTCTTAGAAAACTCACCGATGTTAATTAAAATTTTTGGAGTGTGGTTATTTGAATGCTTATCATGCATATGAAATTAAACTTTTATCACAAAATTGATGATAAATTTTTGAAAAAATAACAAAAATAATATTTTTGAAATTTGTAACGATAAAATAATACATTTTATGTCTAATTTATGTATTTTTTTTATTGTTTTAGAAACAATTCAAACTCGTTATTTTGCATTAAATGTTGTCAAATCAGACATTATTTAAGTTAAATTACAATCATTTAAATTTATTTAATGTTGAACTCCATTTAAATATAACTCGTTCAATATTATTTTTATTATTATAAATTTTAAGAGTTATATATATATATATATATATATATATATATATATATATATCCAACAATAAGTAGAAATGATATATTTGAATAAAAGTATTCTAAATTAACGCAAAACCTTTATTAATAGTATGATTGACTTTGTTTTGTTATTTCAATAATCAATATACATAAAATAAAAAATTAAAAAAAAAACTTGTAATTAAACATTTAAAATTTTATATAAAAACTAGCTTCATAAAATTGAAAGAAAATAAGTTTATTCTATTTCATATGCAACCAATTTATTTTCTTTTAATCTATTAAAAAAAAAATGTCCAAATTTTGCATATATTTTAAACACATGTTTAATATATATTAATTTTTTTATAAATAAAAAATAAACAAATATTCATATCATAAAATAGATGTTAAGAATGTGTAATCAACATTAGTTCACAATGAAATATAAATTAAAAATAAATTTAAAGCATTTATAAATATATGTTAAATTAAATTTATGTTTATCATAATTATAAAATTTAAAGGCCGATAATTAAGGGTGGTAATTTTTGACACGACACGATAGTACGATCTGAATACGACACGATACAAATTTTATTTTAGTAAGAATTGATCAATAATTTTTTTATATTCTTAAAAATTTTATTATTTCTTACTATTATAAATAAATAACACAAAAAAAATTCAAGTAAATTTTTTAATGTGTCAACCAACACAAAAACATGACACAAATAACACGAACAAACATGATACAAATACCAACGATACGACATAATTGACACACTTACTGATAACATGTAAAAATCCGTACCCTATTATTCTATGCAATCAAATTAAAGAAGTTCTATAAAATAAAAATAAAAAACTAGAAAAAACAATGCTGAATGAAAATGGCCCAGACAGACCAAAGAAAAAGGGCATTTGTCTAAAAGGGTCTTTACAGTGGGAAAATCTGCACATAAGGACTTTTATAACAAAATTTTTCCTATTTTTGTTTTTTATCAAATATTTTCAATTATATTTTTTAGAATAAATATCATAAAGTCTTTATATTCTTTTATGAAGATTTCCTTTGTTTTTATTTGTTCTAAATATTTTAATTTTTCTTTTAATATTTCTGTTTGTCTAAGAGATAAACTTATATGACTCATTTTTATTTCTATACAGGCTAAAAATAACCCTATAAAATCTTTATTAAATTATTTATTGTTATTTGTATTTGTAATTAGATTTAATAATTACTAATTAATTAGTATAACATATATGATTTGCAGGCTTTTGGTGATATGTACCATGTATATACCTGTATCCATAGAAAAATCATGGAGGTGCAACAATTATATTTATACTAAACTTCATAGATTGGAAGCAATATTTCTTTTCTAGTTTGAAACTCCATGCTCCATGTCAAACCATTTTGAACAATTCTATTGTCAATCCAAAGAATCACAATAAAATAATCATCCTTTTTCCGTTGAAATTCCTTGTATCTTCCCTCTACGCTTTCAATTAAGTTTTGATGCAATACCACAGGATTGAACCGTTCGCGTGTTAGGGTCGGGTATCCAATTATTAATCCACGATTTTTTCTCCGGTGGAGAACAGGTTCCAAACAACGGTGCCAACCAAGTAGAGCCCAACAGAAACCTTGAAAACATCATCCCATGAGCCTGAGAGTTGTCAAAGTGGAGAGAGTGAAAAATCAGAAGAAAATGGTTATCTAAAAGACTAATGGATGCTTCACTGGGAAAGAGATCAGAAGCAAGTACAATGCATATACTGTGTACTATGCCAGTATGCCCCAAGCTACATACAGTTAAACCTGGTTTTATAGTCGTTTTAGTTGGAGTAACTTGTAAGCATTAAAATGGAATTTGGACGGAACATCTACTGAACTAGCCTATAAGATATGTCCTCAGTGGAAAGATTATGGGTTTATAATTAAGGGGTGACAATCGTGTTGTGTTAGTCGTATTTGTGTCATATTTTGGCATTATTCATGTCGTGTTGACGTGTTAATTGACACAAAAAAATTTGTTTAACTTTTTTTGTTGTTGCCTATTTATAATAATAAAAAATAATAAGACCTTTAAGGATATAAAAAAATTATTGATCAATTCTTACTAAATTTTTTATCTATGTCGTGTTGTGTTAGACATTTCCACCCTACTTATAATAATAATAATATAATGTATCAGGTTATCAACATGTGAATCAAGCCATAATATGGTTTCTTGTGAAATTCAATATGCATTTGTAAACTTTGCATTTCTCATTTTAATCACTTATATGTGTGCTCAAGCCCAGCACAACTTAAAACTTATTCAAGTTAGATACAAAAACCCAACTAGAAAAAGCTATAGTGCCCCAATTTGGAGACAGAACCTGCCAAGCACTCTATGAACACCTAGCTTGGGATTGCCTAATTAACAAGATATAATGGATGACTATCTTACAAGCAAAGCCGAAAGAATTGTGTTTCAATGGGACCTAATCTTAGCTAAAAATATATTAACGTCAAGCAATTGCAACTATACTTTGAAATGCAACATGAGATTAATAAAAGTTCTCTGCCTAGTCTTCAGGTGGTTTACCTAACTTTCTTATAATGTTTCACTAGAAGTTAAAGAATGCAAGAAACAGAGTACAAACCATGTTGCAAGATGTAACCAGTTGCTGCTGTTCCTAACACACCGGCCATAACTCCAGCAGTATTGGACAGACCAAGCAATACACCCTGGAGGAAGGGAAAAAAAAAACAGAGAAAGTACAAATTCATCACTTTTCCCTGATGGACATATACTAGATACATCATGAACTAAAAACTTTAAGCCACAAAAAACTGAATCCATTTCTCGAATTTAACAAATAGAAATTGAGCTAGGAACTAAAAGCAGATACTTACGGAATATCTGGGAGCAATATCTTGATGGTTTGAGTATAGACCAGACTGTGAAAATGCATCTGTTCCCTGTTTAATAAAGCAAAGAGAGTGAAATTTGGTAGTTTGTATCAATTAGCTTTAAGATCAGATAGATAGCCCTTTTCTTCCCAGTAGTCAACCCGGAGCTAATATAAGAGGTATAAACATTTATATTCTTTTTAGAGTGTGCTAAAACAAACCTGGCTGCATGCCATACACAAAACAGCCATTGCAGGAGAGTTCACATGGCTCAACTGCGTTAGGAAGAAAGCAGGACCGAGAAACCCAACTGTTTGCATGATCTGCAATAGACAATACATGAAGATGTTTCACAATCATCATATATAGCTGAATAAAGAATACTACACTAACAAACAGAGCAACTTAAAAGAACCACCTGAAATCAAAGTGATGAGATGGGAGAAAGGCAATGCCCCGAAGTGGTTGACATATGCAATTAATGAACCAAGTTTTGGTATTCATGATAAAATGTCTTACCCTTGACCAAAGAAATTTCATATAATGTCTTAGAAATTAAGAAAATTTATCTGGACTTTTTAAGATGCTAACGACAGAGAGCCATTTGACAAGTTCAAACCTAAAAAGCAGCAACCTAAGAAGATAAGTGCTGATAAATTTGAACCCAACGAAGAAATGTACAATTTTTGTAATGGGAAAACGTTATTAAAGAAATGCTAAAAGTCCTTGACACATAGCGTAAGCCATAGAGGAATAACAGTCAATACCTTGCGAACCCTTGTTACAGAGACCCCTTTGCTTACAAGTGTGTCTGCAATCCAACCTCCAAGATTGGCAGACAATGCCATTGTAAGCCATGGTAAAACACAAAAAAGCCCAGATTCTGTAAGGTTGAACTTTAAGACCTATAATGGCAGCAAAAGAGGGAAATCCCCTCATTAGTACCATGGTAGAGTACCATTTTCTTTCCATAATTTTGACCTTCGCAGAAATCTTAGCTGAAAGTGGCCTTCAATTTTTTTGTTATTACAAATCATGAAAGGACTCTATATTAGACAGAGGCTTACTTGATTGTAGTATGTTGGCATCCATGTAAGAAGAATAAATGTTCCCCAATTGTGACAGAAATGAGATACTATCAGGGCCCACACAGGTGCCTTCGATAAGATTAGTCCCCAAGGAATTGCCTTAATAGGTTCCTTGGATGCTCCATTAGTAAGAATTAGCTTCTTCTCTTCGGGCCGCAGATGAGGATCGTCAAGAGGTGAACTGTGCGCCTAGAATGACAAATATAAGGAAAAAAAAATATAAAGTTTAAGTAAATTAAAATTGGACCAACATCATAAAATTATAGTGCTATGGGCAAAACTATTGATAAACAAATTAATAAACTTACTCTTTAAAAAATATTCTTACATATGAACAAAAAAAGAACCTATAAAACTTAAAAGGTATAAAAACAAAACACGAACGGAAATAAAAATACCTTGCTCAACCATGCAGCGAACCAAACTGTTCCAAGAGAACCGAAGGAATAGAAGACAGAAGGCCATCCAAACTGATGAATTAAGAATGGTGAGAAGGACAAACCAGTAACTGATCCAAGGTACATCCCACTGTAAACTAGTGCCAAGGATCTACTTCTCTCCGCCACAGGAACCCATTTTGACAGGATATTATTCATTGCAGGCATAGCAACACCCTGAAGGTCAATTGGACAAACATGCCCACATTACCGAGATGCTATTAAAACTAGTTCCAAGATACATTTCTATGACAGTTAAACCACATTATACAATCAGCATAATATAGAAGTACCATAACAATAAAAAGTAAATTACTTGGTCTGTTGGTCATAATCCAACTGATGAAACATAATATGTGACAGCCATTTAAAAATATAAAACTTTCACTTCCACGTTGAACTAAGGGGCTGCTTTTAGCATAAATTTTGAATAACAACCTCACCAATTCCCATGACTGCACGAACAAGAAGCAGGAACGGCAACCCAAGTTTAGCAGCAACAGGAGTGAGAACTGTAGCAATTGACCACCAAACGACTCCAAATCCTAATACCAGCTTCCCACCCATCTTATCAGCCCATATGCCACCAGCAATCTGTTGTCATTTGCAGCTATAAATCAGATAACAATTTTGAAAATTCAAAATAATTTTTTTAATTGTTTCAGTTCAAATTAATCAACCTCTTTTCAAAAAGGAAAGTGTAATTCTTAAAAACTAAAAAATTACAGTTACTATCTGCATTCTAAATAACTTTTAACTAAATTCAAAGTATAGCTCTTCTCATTCTTATTTATTAGTTGGTAAAAGTCAAAACTATAGGACAAGAAAAATGAGTGGAAATTTTTAATCTTGATTATTACCTGAGTAAGGAGGTAGCCCCAGAAAAACGAAGACTGTATTAAACCCACAGTAGCTGGGTTCCAGTTAAACTCCGCTGACATGGGAAGTATAGCAATGCTCATATTTACCTGCAAAACAAAATCTGTTCAAAGTTTATAAAATTGAGGAACTATAATTAATTTATAATTCTTTCTAAAGCAATGGAAATTGAAGCCATATAAAAGATTTCTTAATACATCAACAAAATAAACTAACAAAGTCTCATATAAAGTCAAAGTAGCAATCTTACTCTATCCATATTGCAAAGAAGAAAAGCTGAAAAACACAAAATCACAATGACCCATCGTTTCGGAAATTGTTCCCGCCACGGACCCACGTTGTCCAAATCCTCCTCCTCGAGAACGGCGTCGTCAAGAGCTCCATCGAAGTTCACCGATTCCGGGACCGACTGAGATATCTCGAACGGCTCCGACTTGACATCCGCTTGCACTTTCCCAACTCTCCTTCTTGATACATGCAAAACAAAGTACCATCGCTGGGAGTAACTATGTCTATGAAGAGACTGAAACCGGAACGAGTTTTCGGGTTTAGAAGTGGAGCCCAAGTATTTCTTGGGGACCGTAATATCGAGTGATAGATTGGGTTTGGGGAAAAACGAGTAGAGAAGAGCTCTGGCGCTCATGGCGTCAAGGTTATGTAACTCTTCACTACCTCGCTGTGTGCGAGAAATTAAATATTTTAACCCAAAAAGAACAGATATTTGGGACTTGGGAACGGACAAGAGGGATTTTTTTCGCTCTGGTTATGGTTTTGACACGTGGTAGTTGAACTCAGATGAATGGATAGAAAAGGTTAGTCTGCAAAATAAATAAATAAAAATCGAAAATTTAAAGGATGATTAACGGAAAACTAACTCGGCTACATCATCTACGTGTTTTTTCCCCCTAATTTATCAATGAACTCTACCGCACGAGAATTTTTCCAATACAATAGATATATAAAAATTATAATTATAATAAAAGAGAAATAAATACAAAATAAAGATTGAATATGAAAGGAAAAAAATATTAAATTTTTAAAAACAAAAGTTAGAAAATTTGCATTTATTTTTTTTTAAAATATAATCACTTTTTAATACAGCTGTTATATAAAAAAAAAATTCCCTTCCCGCACTCTATAAGCACCTTCACTAAAACAAATAAAAAAAATACGTCGAACACAAAGTGATTCGCCATTCTCTATTTTAAATTACAGATTTAAAATATACCAAAGTTTAATTTGATTTAAAAAAAAAAAAAAAAACAAAGAAGTAAATGATGGCTGAAAGGTTTATCTAGATCACAAATCATGATTTTCAGATATTTTTTAATGTTCCATTTTTATTTATTTTTTGTGTGTGTTCTATAATTTCGTAAAGATATTTAAAACATATAAAAAGTTATATGCAAGGTTTTTAAATAAATTCTTCGAAATTCTTGAAAGGAACTACAAAGGAAAAAGAAAAAGAAAAAAAAAACAAAAAACAAACAATTACATTCATTAGTTATTACTATACAATAATATATTCTATCGTATATAGTTTTTAATTTTTTATCTATAATTTTCAAATATATAGTTTGAAACATTTTCTTAGAAAACTCACCGATGTTAATTAAAATTTTTGGAGTGTGGTTATTTGAATGCTTATCATGCATATGAAATTAAACTTTTATCACAAAATTGATGATAAATTTTTGAAAAAATAACAAAAATAATATTTTTGAAATTTGTAACGATAAAATAATACATTTTATGTCTAATTTATGTATTTTTTTTATTGTTTTAGAAAAAATTCAAACTCGTTATTTTGCATTAAATGTTGTCAAATCAGACATTATTTAAGTTAAATTACAATCATTTAAATTTATTTAATGTTGAACTCTATTTAAATATAACTCGTTCAATATTATTTTTATTATTATAAATTTTAAGAGTTATATATATATATATATATATATATATATATATATATATATCCAACAATAAGTAGAAATGATATATTTGAATAAAAGTATTCTAAATTAACGCAAAACCTTTATTAATAGTATGATTGACTTTGTTTTGTTATTTCAATAATCAATATACATAAAATAAAAAATTAAAAAAAAAACTTGTAATTAAACATTTAAAATTTTATATAAAAACTAGCTTCATAAAATTGAAAGAAAATAAGTTTATTCTATTTCATATGCAACCAATTTATTTTCTTTTAATCTATTAAAAAAAAAATGTCCAAATTTTGCATATATTTTAAACACATGTTTAATATATATTAATTTTTTTATAAATAAAAAATAAACAAATATTCATATCATAAAATAGATGTTAAGAATGTGTAATCAACATTAGTTCACAATGAAATATAAATTAAAAATAAATTTAAAGCATTTATAAATATATGTTAAATTAAATTTATGTTTATCATAATTATAAAATTTAAAGGCCGATAATTAAGGGTGGTAATTTTTGACACGATACGATAGTACGATCTGAATACGACACGATACGAATTTTATTTTAGTAAGAATTGATCAATAATTTTTTTATATTCTTAAAAATTTTATTATTTCTTACTATTATAAATAAATAACACAAAAAAAATTCAAGTAAATTTTTTAATGTGTCAACCAATACAAAAACATGACACAAATAACACGAATAAATATGATACAAATACGAACGATACGACATAATTGACACACTTACTGATAACATGTAAAAATCCGTACCCTATTATTCTATGCAATCAAATTAAAGAAGTTCTATAAAATAAAAATAAAAAACTAGAAAAAACAATGCTGAATGAAAATGGCCCAGACAGACCAAAGAAAAAGGGCATTTGTCTAAAAGGGTCTTTACAGTGGGAAAATCTGCACATAAGGACTTTTATAACAAAATTTTTCCTATTTTTGTTTTTTATCAAATATTTTCAATTATATTTTTTAGAATAAATATCATAAAGTCTTTATATTCTTTTATGAAGATTTCCTTTGTTTTTATTTGTTCTAAATATTTTAATTTTTCTTTTAATATTTCTGTTTGTCTAAGAGATAAACTTATATGACTCATTTTTATTTCTATACAGGCTAAAAATAACCCTATAAAATCTTTATTAAATTCTTTATTGTTATTTGTATTTGTAATTAGATTTATTAATTCTTTCAAATTATTTATCTGTATTTCAGTAAGCATTTTATTTGTAACTTTCTTTTGAAAAATGGCTTTGATACCAAGTACAGGCTGAATTCTAATTTCAGTTACTTTTTCAGTTACTTTTATTGTTTTATTAATTTCTTGCTTGATCTATTTATATATTTAGTGGAAGTTTTTCTAAACCTTTTATTATACTTAGTATTAAATCAATTTTATAGGTATATTCCAAACAATTACAGTCCTGATTATGATTTTCATCATGTATTTTATTTTGTTCAATTCCTGAAGCTAAAAGCTGTTCTTTAAGGTACTGGATTTCCTGTAAACTTGTTAGGTTTATAAGTTCCAATTTTTCTACAAATTTTTCAATATTTTTCCTAGACATCTTATCTTCCTATATGTTCTTTAAACAAATAAAATCCAAAAATTAGATTGTCAAATTCTGAATCAGTTACACGAACAAAATATTCGTTGAAATAATTTTTTAAAATCTGTCCTACAGGATGATCTATTAGATATAAAATACTTGAAATATAATCAGTGTAAAAATCTAAAATATTATCAAATCTCTGAAAATTTTCTAAACAGGTTTCATAATATTCACCATCAAAATATTCCTCTAGATTTTCCATGAATTTTCTTTCAAACAATTCTATACTGGCCATGCTTTTATAAAATGTTTATTTTAAAGAGATAACCAAATATTTAATCATTCAAGATTCTTAAATGGCTACTGTCTATAATTACCATACCTGAACTTAATGGGTCCACCACAGTCTTCTCGTCCTCTGTTCGTCTTCTTTTGTTTCCTGTTATATGCCTCAGCTTGCTTCAATTCTCAACCCACCTGGTTATTTGAGAAGCACCTGCATCCGTACATATTTATGGAAACAAAATTTTACTTACAAAGAAAATGGAAAGAGTGTAGTCACTCCATCTTATTCAAGGTATATAATTATTACAGTTTAAAGCCAACTAAGAACCTTGAATAAGGAAGCTTAGCCGCTCATTATTCTAACATACATATCTTCTAAATACATCTTTAGAAGAGGTCCTATAAGTTTGAAATATTTTTTCTCAATTAAGAGTTTCTTGAAAGGTTGAAGGTTGTGAGAGTTGAAAATTGTGGAGGTTCTGTAAGTTGTGAGAGTTGTCGAGATAAGAGTTCCCTTTTATAATAAAGAAGGAATCTCTTTTACAATAATTTTTTCGACAACTTCTACTGTTTGTGAGTTGTGCTATTACTGTTTATGGGTCCTCCATTTTGGCTTCTTCTACCGACTGGCTTCTTTTGTCGTTTCCTACCGACACTTTCTGGCTTCTTTTACTGTTCTTCGTCGTCTTCTGCCGACACTTTGGATGACGTTTGTGATGACATTTCATCTTCTCTGTCTCTTATACAGTAAATACATTTATGGTCATTGCTGACCTTCCTAGCATAGAAACAAAATACCTTCTTCGTTTCTTGGCTAGCTTCAAGATTGTTAGAATTGAAATTGGCTTCAAACTTGCTGACTTTTTCACCATCTTCTTCAGTAATTGACATACTGTTGTGTGAAGTGATGAGTACTTTGCTGGTAGAATAGGTTACTTTGATTTCAGAAGAGTTATCAATCTTTCTGATCTCATAGTAAATCTGTCCTAGCATCTGTCCTCTTGTAATACAAAGTTCTTCTGTATTGAACTCTTTTTCTGGCAAAGCTCTTGGTTTGGGTACCTCCCTGTTCGTATTGGCAATACCTAATTTGACAAAATGATAAGGACTAATACATTCCTCACCATTTCAATCCATTAAAGAACTGAAAAATCTTAGATATACAGGTTTATCTCCTGCTCTAATTTTCTTTCTAAAATTCTTAATGGCTTTTTTGAAATTTTCAGGAAAGAAATTTAATTCATTTAAATTGATTCCTGGATAAAGATTTTCAATTAGTCCTGCATGATATGCCTTGTACACAAATATAGGGTCAGCTCCTTCAAGAATGTTGAACTTGCTTCCAGCTGGATATTCTTTTTCTACTGTGTAGAACTTCATGTCTTCTATGTGTTCTTGAGTAGACTTTCGAGCTAGATTATACAAATTCAACCATTGAACTTTGCTGAGATTCCTGTGCTGTCCTCTTTCTTCAATTTCTGGACTTCTTTCTGGTGATGTATTTCTGAATATTACAGGTGGTCTGACCACTCTTCCTAAATTTCTCATTCTGTTGAGAGGGGATGTTTGTTGGAGTACTGTAGAATATTTTTTTATGATTCCTTCTGGGTTGATAAGCTTAGGTGTCCTGTAATTAGCATAGCTTCCTTCTGCTTCAACTCGATTGGTGAAGGACTTGTGGGTTACTCCACTGATTCCCATAATGGCTTTGTTGGCATCTGCCCAATTGTTATAAATTCCTGGGTTTGGTCCATTGTAGACAACATAGACCTTTCTTTGTTCATATTTTTCTGCTTCATCTGCCCAGTTGAGCTTTCCTTTTCCTTTGTCAGAAGTTTTTGAACTATCAAGTTCTTCCTTTTTTGAACTAGGTTCTTGCTTTTTTGAACTGTTAGGTTCGTCCTTTTGTGAACTAGGTTCTTGTTTTTTTGAACTGTTAGGTTCGTCCTTTTCTGAACCGCTAGGTTCGTTTTATGATTCCATAAGGGCTTTCTCAAGCCTTAAAAGTTCAAGTTGTTCTTCAAGGATTTTTATCTCCTTTTCCTTTATTTTGATTTTTAGATCTATCTTGTCCATTCCTGTAATCATAAAAATAGTTAGTGGTGCTAATTCTCTAGTTAAAGCATCAGCTAAACTATTTTTTATTCCTGGTAAATGTTCTACATCAAATTTGTAATAATTAAACCATTGCTGCCATCTGATAAGCCTTCCTTGCTTATAGTCACCTGCAATGTTAGTTCTTAAAAAATGTCCAAAATTTTTGTTATCTGTCCTGACAATAAATCGTGAACTTATAACATAAATTGTAAATTTTTTAATAGCCTTTTTTACAGCTAAATATTCTTTTTCATTACTATGATAGTTTAACTCTGGTCCTTGAAAAGAGCCTAAAGTATACCTGCAAAGATATTCGTTATTGTCATCCACTTTTGCTTTTAACACTGCTCCCCAATATTCATGTGAAGCATCTGTTTCTATTATCATTTTATCATCTGGTCCTGGATGGTATAAAGTTGGTAAATTTTTTATTTGTGCTTTTACCTTATCCATGTATCTAGTATTTTCATCAGTCCATTGCCAGACATGATCTTTTTTAAGTTTTATTTGTAAAGGTTTTCTCATTTCTGCTAGTTTGTTTATGTATGCTTCTGCATATGTTAAACATCCTAGAAATCTTTGTAATTGATTCTTGTCCTTAATTATACTAGGAAAGTTTTGTATATTGTTTAAAATATGGGGTTGTAGATGATGTTTTCCATCTTCTATTTCTAACCCTAAATATTTTATTTTCTGTTGAGCTAAAACTGCTTTCTTTTCTGATAATACAATTCCAGCTTTCCTGCATTCTTGTAAGACATTAATAATATCCAGATAATGTTTTGGTAAATCATTACTAAATATTAGTATGTCATCTATATAAACACAACAGAAATTATAATATTTCTTGAAGATATTGTCCATATGTCTTTGGAAAATACCTGGTGCTTGTTTAAGTCCAAATGGAACAACTGTCCATTGGAATTGTCCTTGAGGGCAACTGAAGGCTGTTAATTTTTGTGATTCCTCATCAAGTCTTATTTGCCAAAATCCACTTTTGCAATCAAAACTTGAAAAATATTTCTTTCCTTTTATGAGAGATAATAACTCTTCTTTCTTTGGTATAAAATATCCATCATCAATTGTTTCTTTATTTAAAGATTTAAAATTTATTACCATTCTTTTCTTTCCTCTTCTTTTTTCAGCTTCTTTTTCTACTAAAAATGATGGACTAGAATGAGGTGAATTACTTGAGATAATTACTTTTAATTCTAAAAGTTCTTGTATTTGTTTTCCAAATTTCTCTCTGTCTTCTGGAGTATAAATCATTGGTTTTACTCTTATGACTTTTGAGGGATCTTTTAATTCAATTTTTGCTATTTCATTAGACCTATTTATGTTTGGGTCTAAAGGGTTTTCAGAACATACAGTCTTTAACAATTTTCTTATTCATGTTAAAGCTTTATCTTCTTGGATTTCATTTAGAAAGGGGTTTTGGTTAATCTCTATGTCTAAAGAAATGTTCTCTAAATATGGTTTTTGATTTTGATGTTTTTTATCCTCACCACGTTTTCGCTTTTTGTGTTGCTGCATAAATGTTGGTGATGAGACTGCTAAAGCTTTTCTGATTTTTGAAACATAAATTGTTTCTCCATTCAAAGTTGTTAAACTTATTTTATCTAGGTATTGAGTAAATGGTTGATACAAATTAAGAAAGTTGTTTCCTAGTAAAATATCAACTCCTGTTTCCTGTTGGTAAATTGTAGGTATATGAAAGATTTCTCCTCCTATACTTATATCTGTGTCTGTTAAGACTTTATTCAAATTTATTGTGGTATTATTTGCAATTCTTACTATTAATTCTTTTGGGGATTGTTTCCAAAGTTCTTCTGGAAATACATTTTTACTAGCTACACACATACTAGCTCCTGTGTCTATATATGCATGTAAATGGTAGTTTTTATATCCTTTGAATTTCAATCCTATTTTTATATAGGTACTGTTTGGGTTTGTTATACTTAATATTCCATCCATTGTTCAGAATCATAATCAGAGTCAGATGTTTCTGAATATGTTATTTCTTCCTCAGTTTCCTCTAATAGATAAATACTACATGTATCATCTATATCAGATTCCTCTATTGGTTCTAATTCCATTTTAAAGGCTTCTTCTAAAATCTTTGCTTTCTGGGGAAATTCCTTTTTAAATTCCTTTCTATCTTGGAGCCTACTTGGGCATTAATTTGCATAGTGTCCTTCTTCATTACAAATCCAACATCTGCATTTCTTTTTGCCTGATGGACAATAATTTTTCTTTTGTGTTGAATTATATCTATTTCTTCTAAAATATCTTTTCCTATAAGGTTCTCTATTGTATCTTCTTTTATATCTTTGAAAGTCTTGTTTTCTAAACTTAAATCTTTTAATTTTTCTGAATTTCTTATATTTTTTATATTTATGGTGTTTATTATATGGTTTTATATTACATCCATATTTTCCTGAAAGTTTAAAATCGTTTGAATCACAACAAATTTTATCATTTCCTCTTATTTGTTTAAATTCTTTTCTTTCTTGACATTTTATTATTATCCAGGTTTTAAGTCCTCTTATCCTACCTCCTAGGATATCAGGTATAGTTTGTGTATTTCTATTGTTCCATTCTTCTGTCATAGTTTTGTGTAGTGTTCTTGGTAATTTTTGGTAAAACATTTCTTTATAGGTTTCTTGCATAGATGGTGGAAGTTTATAATAGTACATTTCATATTCGCATATAAAAGAGTCTATATAACACATATCACATATTTCCATGTTTGTTAAATGCCATTTGGCCTCATTTATTTCATTTTCACTAGATTCTGTTATATTCCTTCCTTTATCTTCTCCTATAAATTCTTTATATATTTCATTTACCACTTTGTCTAAATAATCTCTTCCTGTTGTAGAATTTCTTGTCATTCCTAAATGTTGTTGATCAGTTAGGTTTGAAAACCATACCTTTACATTTCCTGTCATTTTGTGTGCTATTAAAACCTTACAGACTGAAGGGTTTGTACTTGTAGTTGATGATGTTTGTATAATTACGCTCATTCCACTAGCCCATTCATCTAAGGCTTTCTTTCTATCTCTTATACAATCTAGGTCTAAAATATCTGTTTTATAGTTTTCATGTGGTCTATATTCTAATGGAATACTTCCTCTAGTACCCCAATGTAATCCTTCTTCCATTTTAGGTGGTTGTCTTCTCCTATATGTTGGACCAGGTTCTTCTGGCCTATATCTATCTTCTCTATGTGGATCAGATGTTTCTCCTCTTTCTGGAATTGATCTTTCAGGGTTTGTTCTGGGTATTAGTACTGGTTCCATATTAATTCTTTGAGTTGTGTCTTCTTCAGATTCACTTTCACTTATTATTGTCATATCATCTTCTTCTTTATTTATGTAAGACTTTTGTTCATAATGTTTTCCTAATTCTTCATCTGTTAATGTTAATAGACTGATTAATTTTTCTATATCCTTATTTTCAGGATTCATAAATTGTTCTTCTAAACTTTTCCTATATTCTGTTAGATCCATTAGATTGTTATTATTTGTTTAGATTCTCCTGTTTTTCTTTTTTCATTTATAGGAATTAATGCATCAGATCTTCTTGAGGGTTCTTCTTTTAATCCTTTTAATGGATCAATTTTTAATCTATTTTCTGAGTTATTAATATTCTTTTTTATTTCTATAATTTCTTTCTCTGTACTGTCTATCTGTTCTGCTATATGAATTAAGGCTTCCATTATAGATATTTGATTTTTATTTATGCTTGTTAAACTATTATTAGCTTCTAATTGTATCCTTAATAATTTTTCTTTTAACATTATTTCATTGTATAAACCAATTCTTTCATTTCTTCTATTTCTTCTTTCAACTCCTCTATTTCTCTATTTGTAACTTTTGGTTGTGTATCTATTCCTTCTCTAAAATGTGCTTTTATTAAAATTTGTATTCCTCCTAAATGGATGTATCCAATTTTTTCTCTATCTTTTTCTGGAATCTTTGATAATTTTTCTATAATTGTCTCCTTATTAATTAATGGTATATTAAACCTTCTTTTTGCATCTTTTATAGTTATGCTCATTTCTTTATTACTTATTCCATAGTATACTATATCTTTTCTTGGAAATAATTTTCTAATTGTGGAAAAAGACTCTTCTCTAAATCCATCTTTTTCTTTAAGATTTAACTTAGATTTTTGGATTTCTTCAAATTTCCTTTTGCTAAATATCATTTCTTGTGAAAAACATCCTGATATGTCCTGTGTTTGTACTTCTAATATTTCCTGATTTTCTATTATTTCTGTTATTTCTGATATTGTAATTTTTTGAACTTTTTATATTGTATTGTAAGACCTTACAAGCCTTTTGTTCCTTTTGTAATGGCTGATGGTCCCTAAGTGAACTTTTCACTTAGAAACAGACCTTTTTAAGGTTTTTGCCCAAAGAAAAAGGGCAATTGCCTAAAAGGGACCATTTGAAGAGGCAATGTTCACTTAAGGACCGGTTCTAATTTTTTGTTAAAAACGGTCTGTTTGACCGGTTGTAGTACCGGTTAATATACAAAAAAAAAAAAAATTTGCAAAATTTGAAAAACGAAAGAAGAAAACCTTGGCGTTGGGCGACGAAAGAAGAAAGGGAAAACATAACCAGGCATAACCAAAAGAAAGAAGAAAACATAACAGAGCGAAGAGCCCGAGTAATTCGTGTAGACTCCACAACCTCCACTCCAGCATAACCAGGCGATAGTGTAGACTCCACAACCTCCACTCCAGCATAACCAGGTGAAGGGCGACGAAAGAACACTTCAGGTGTTACCGTACCAAGCACTCGCGTTTCTTCTCTTGAAATTAAGTTCTATTTTCTTTTCTTGTTTGCTTGGTTCTCTACCTTGATTGGGTATTCTCTTCCACACTTACCCAGGTGAGTTTCTTCTTTATCTCAATGTCATGCTCAGTTCATCATCGTTGACATAATCTTTTCTTGAAATAACTACCCATTCAACTGGATAATGAACGACTGTTAAGTTATGTTCATTAGATTAATTATTGATATTTCCTCCTTTTACAGTCACTGAAATTGGGTATTCAACTTTTTCATAACAATTGTGTGCTTCGTGCTCCAAAAATTGTAAGGTTTGGATTGTATGTTAAATGTGTGTTGACAACAGAACTATCTAGCTAAACCAAAGTTGATTCACAGTGGAAGTTTTGCACTTGCTTCGGTGTTAGGCGAGTTTCCTGAAATAATTCATGCAAAATGAGCTCTAAATTCGTTGTGAACATGTCATGCCAACTACTAATAATTGACTATAAATTAATGATGGATTTTATGTGATTATTCTACCTGGCAAAAAAAAAAAAGACTTGCAATTTTCACTTCATACTAGGATAAGTATCTCACATGTCACGCCTAACAAATTGATGCATAAAGGTAGACTATAAGGTAAATTTTCATGGAAAATTCATAATGAATCTTATTACATAGTAGTATTGTCCCATACTTTCACCATGGCCTGTTAGTTTTAACTTTTAATTGGCTTATAACTTTAGTAGTACGCTTATTTTGATATTCGATCTAGTAGTTTGAGGATATGCCATGCCTTTAATCTTGTTTCACCTTTTGGAAATTGAATAAATGTTTGTTGAATTTAATAAATATGTGTCACTTTCTTATAGGAAATGGCAAATGAAAATACTGAAAGATTTCCATGTGTTCAACGGGAGATTATTTTATTGGAAAAATTTCGAACATGTCAAAATGCAAGAAATAGAAACAATAAAGTCCAAGTTGGAAATGTTTGGTTTGAAGCGAGAGTTTGAGGATTCATGCTTTGGATTTTTATTGACGATGCACGAAATTGAGTTCACAGGACCGTTGGTGCATCACCTTTTGATGATGCAAGATAGGGAACAAAGTGGCAAGGAATTCAAAATTGTTTATAATGGACGTGGCCATCGTTTCGGTTATGAAGAATTTGCACTGATAACCGGTATGAAGTTTACCGGTGATGATAACCTTGTCACCGCCGAAATCGGTTGAAAAATGAATATTTCAGAAGGGATAATGTAATTACAAGGTCCAAGTTAATCGAAGTATTCAAAAGGTTAACGAAGAACGCAGATAGAGATGATGTTCTTCGATTGTCCCTTATCGTTGCTTAGAGATAATATTACTAGGAGAACAGAGGTCCCAAGGGATTAATATTTCATATTTGTTCTTGTTGAAGATGTTGATAGATTTAACAGCTTCCCATGGGGGAAGGTGGTTTATGAGTTCACCATACGAAGGATGAGAAGTAGTATGGTTAATAGGATAAGTAATGCCGTGATAAAAAATTAGAAATTGAAGAGGAGGCTGAAGAAGTTGATGTTGAGGTTGAGGATAGTGCAGAAGAAAAGCAATTTAGTAAATCATATCCATCAACATCGTATAATGTATATGGTTTTCCATTGGCATTACAAGTATGGGCCTACGAAGCCATACCTGCTCTGGTTGGTGATCTTGTTTGCAAACGTTCATCAAATCAAATGCCTAGGATTTTGAATTGGGAAAACAAAAGCCTGGTCGCTTTTCAAATTCAAATACTTGGACAGTACTTACTTTAGTACTAAAGATGTAAAAGTTGATGGTTTATTTAATTATTTCTTATAGTAAAATATTATGAAATTTTTATTAAGTTATTGTACATATGAATATGACATAGCTAATTGTTAAATGTATTGCAGCTTTTGGTACTAAAAGTCTTGGTACCTACAGACAAAGAGAAGGACAGTTTGTACTATCAATCAAGCGTAGTTGTTAAGAGAGGAATGTCTGTAGATGTTGATGCTGAGGTTTATCCTAACTTTGGAAAAATTGAGGTCCTAAAGGGGAAGGAAAAATTTGCTGAAGAATGTCAAGGCTCGTCATCCACAACACCAATTGATAAGGTTTGATGAATATCATAGATTGATGTAATTTATACATGCTGATAAATTAGTGTCATAAACTTGTTTTTCTACACATTACATACTATTATACACTAAATAATAATTTATAAATATTGAAATGACTGTGACCTTTTATTGTTGTAGGTTATGGAGGAAGTCTTGGTTGTTAAGCAAGAAGTTAAAGAAATAAAGCAAATGTTGGTAACCATCTTAGATGTGCTGCAGAAGGGAAAAAAAAATGTCACTTTGGATAGTGATGGTATATTTCAATCAGGTAGCCCACTTACGGCTGATTTAAGTGGTGACATGGACGATGAAATTGGCATGAAATTTGGGTCTCCAATGCATAAGAAGTCCTCTGAAGATGTTATTGTTCGAAGTGAAGAAGATGTAGAAAAAGTATCACATGATCAAACATATGTTAAGGATACAAATTTTACTAGACTGAGTGGAGAAGAACAACACCTTCCCATGTCCCTAGGTGTTGCTAAGAACGATGATAGTACTAGTAATGAGGTTGATCATGTTGACACGTCCACAATTGCTCTTTTTGCAGAACAAAAATCTTCAAATTATTTGTTTAGAAGAAGAATTACAAAAAAAAAATCTTGCAGTAGAAGGATACGAAATAGAGGTCGCAAGTAACATACAATCAGAGGACCTCCACGGCGATGATCCAGATTCATGTATCATTGTTTCAGCTCCAACTGAAACAAAGAAATACTACACACGAAAGCAAAGATCTGTTGGTCCACTTTTGAAATCACCGTACGAAGAATACAAGAAAAATAAAAGAAAGAGAAAGGCATCAAATCCCGACCAAGGCATGGAGGATGTTCTTCATTCGAGCTTAAGTGAATATTACAATGTCCACAAGCAACCACAATTGGACAAATACCTTCCTTTCATTTCTTGGCTGCATAATTCATCCGCTAATATGGTGTAAGTTATCAAAAACTATCCGTATATTAAGTATATGTAACATTTTTTCCCATCCATTTCGTTCAATTTACTAAAAATTTTTGTCGTTTTGTGGTTTACATTACTTCAGGGATAGCATAAGTGTCGGTTGCCCAAGTACAGGAAGAGCGAATGCTATATGGTTTCACCGTCTTTTCAAGAATAAGACCAACCTGTTTAATTCAGTAAGTATTATTCATTTCTAGTAATACTAGTTTATCATTCATTACACGATATACATTGTTGAAAATAAATATGTGTTCATTATGCACTTGCAGCACATTGACTGTGGTTTGTGGTTATTAAGAAAGAAATTCCATATGTATCCTCAAAGTTTAGTCTTCTCAAGAAATGGTCAACAATGGATTCCTATTTTTTTGTAAGTTAATTATTAATTATGTTGTTTGTGGTAATTTGATATGAAATTTATTTGACTGGAATTTCATACACTTAAAACCAATTTCATTCCTTAGTATGTTAATGTTATTTTCGATATATGTAATACTCTCATAAAATGAAAAAACTACAATGTATGTACAGCATCGCTTATTGGGTCACTTTGAGCAGTGGAAGAACTCACAGTCCATACATAAACAGTACGATTGGATTTCAGATGCCACGTTAACAAGATATGTCTTGGGATCAATCCTGAATAGGAATTCCTTGGTATGAGATAGACACTTTGTACGGTGTTGTATGTTACAACGATCACTGGATCGCATTAGAGTTCGATCTAAATGATCAAAAATACATGTGTTCGATTCTTACCCAAACACATTCGAAAGCAGCATTAAAAAAACATTTGTCCAGCATTGCTTTGTTATTCCCTGATTTCATTGCCAGTTGTGGGGTTTATGAGAGTAGGAAGCATGCCACAAACTTTAACTTGAAATCACCATGGAATATTTTCAGAAACGTAAGGGAGAAAGTTCCTGTACAGGAATCATCGTAAGTGCTATTTATCAAATATTCATTATGGTATTTCTTTATTATTAGAAACTTGGTATATTTACTCATAAATTAAATAATCTTCCAATTTTTTTTTGCAGTGGTGACTGTGGTATTTTTGTTTAAAATTTGTGGAATATCGCATTACAAGAAACCCTATCTGCAATATTAAAGATGAAGACATCATATTATCCAGGAAAAAAATGGGTTATGAGTTATTTTATTCATTAGAGAATGAAACTATTGTAACTTGTAATCTGTGTTATTAAGTACAACATATCAAACTATAACATGAATTAGTAGTGACATGTGTTATTTGAAAAATAGTAGTCTGGATGATTTATTATACTTTAGCGTTAATGTTTTTTTCATATTATGAATCATTGGTGATATAGTTTTATATATTATTGACAAGTACCGGCTACAGATTTTCCTATATGAATTTCTCGGTAGTAACATGACGTCAAGTTTGAAGATGAAAGTATGTTCATAAACTACTAGTATTCTGCTTTCACTGTTGTAGATACATGTATACCTATATGCCACGTTTTGGGTAAGTTCGTTTCTCTCTTCTATGTCAATGTTTGGAAGTTTATAATATTAAGTTTCATATATAAATTTCCGTCCTGTTGCTATTGCAGAAAAGGGTATTCGTGAATTGCAGATGAGTAATTTATTCCCTGATTTGCTGCAGTATTATTCATTTAAGGTTTGGAAGGTTATCGTATTATTTGTTCTTTAATTGTTTTATTTTAATAATTTTTAAAATTATGAAGAATTGTACAATTGAGATGCTAGCATAACATTGGGCTTCAATCGATATCTTAAATTTGCATCTTCAAATGACTTGTATTTTGAGTTTTGCCAAACATTCAATTGTTTTGCAATAGGGGTTAATTACTTGGTCACTGTGATTTTATATATAGATTAAGGCTCCTTCTTCTCCTCAGGGTCGCTTGCATGAAACTCATCGTTGATAAGTCATTTGGATGTTAAACTTGGATTTAAGCAGTTAAACATCAAATTTCATTCGATATCTACAAAATAGATTATATGTTGAATACTTCAAAGATCTGATGGATTTAATGACCAGTAGTACTACTTCATTTTTAAGTGATAATATACTACTGACATTATGCAAATGCATATTTTATTTACTTATTGGAATGTCGAGTCATGACAGGACACATTGTCCGTAGGTGTTGTTTGATCTTGTTCCAGGCATAAAATTTCAGGATGCTATGAAGATGATTGGCATGCAGCCAATTGCTTGGAGCCTTGCAACCTGGAAAAAGTGTGTATGTCAATACCTCTTGTATTACACCATAACCGGATGCTAATATTATCTCATTGTCATGCTTACTTGTTATTCTGCGGTTTTTTATATATCCTACTTTTACATTTGTTTTTTTGTCACAGAAGTATAGTTCATGCGTGAAAATTGCCAAGAAATGATAAAATGAACCAAGATACAAATTTGTACGTAGAAATAAAAAATGGTATTATATAACTTTTCTTTCTTTATTTTTAAGTGATGAAGTATAACTTAGCATTTTGTTAATTTTGGCGATCTTCCTTACCATTCCAAATATTCACATTCATTGGCCTCTTTTACATTTATATATATTCTTTTGATTCGTTAGGTTGCAGGATCTTGAAGTAATGAACATAAACATATGCCCTACAATCAGCAGTTCTTGCACTTGTAGCAATGGAAAAGTCTATGACTTGTGAATATTCATTGTCTTCATCAATAGCCTTTTTGTTATCTGAAAGACCTGAAAAGCCAATGGCATGACTATCACAATATACCACGCATCTTGTGTCTTCTTTCCATTTATATTTCATTGGAGTTGCAATACATAATTCTTTTGGGGTCTATTAAATCTGTGGTTCAAATTATACTAACAAATGAATTTATGTCTCATTCTGAGCAATGCTTTGCATTTACTTTTTAAATTAACATAAGTTCCTTTTTTGACAGATGTTGGGAAAAGCTTTCGTATTATTTGAGATATATACTTAAAGGACATATGTTGAAGCTGAGATACGTGCTGGTTATGATTCTTTTTAAGCTTTGGGGTGCTACATTTTATTTTACTTGGAAATATATTACAAACTTTTATTAAATGGTTATTTTACAAATATACTTTCTGACTATTTTACTTACGTTTTTTATACTTATATTGGCTTTTTAGATCAAGCAGCAGTTTAAAGTTAAGATTTTCGACCTTAAGTTACCAGACTTCTAATTTCTATTTTAATCTTTTGTTTAACTCTTGACAGAAAAAATGATTACTATGACATTGAGCTTCTACAGTATCTGCATTTTGCACAATTGTTAAATTGCATTGACATTATTGGATGCTTTATTTGCAGTTAATAACTTCAGTTAGCATGAGCAAATAGATTTTGGCATAATGGGTTGGCTCAGCAAAATTTTTAAAAGCTCCAGCCACAGAATTTCCGATGGGCATTGTGACGAGAAATATGGAGAAAATTTGGGTAGTTATGCCCCTTCATGTTCAGGGGTAATTAGATCATCCATATCCTAGTATTTCTGTTCTCTAAAAATTCAATGGTCCTGTGTGGTTAGATGGTATGTTTTTATCAGTTTTGTCAACAACGTCAGGTGAATTGAGTGATGTCTATGGTAAATATCGAGTTCCTTTGCATAATAAATATATAATACAGGTATCTTTCAGTTCAAAGAAAACTTAAGAGCTATGTTACATGGACAGATGGACTCTTCATTTTTTTTCTGAAGTACCCTTATCCAACCAACATGGCATGGACAAAGTTTTGGGTACTCAATACTCCAAATTAATGAAAATATACAGAAAATTGAGGAAAATAAGTGTCTGTGGTGGACACTTGCAGCTGGGTCCATGTAACATAGCTTAAGAGGTTCAGCAGATAATGTTTTATGATATGAATTTCTTTAATTTTGTACAAGAGAAACACTCATCTGATATACTCTGTTGCATTGTACACTAGTAGAATAAAATTTTTAACATTCACAACCTTGCTAACAAATTTTTCTGTGGAACTTCGATGGAATGTAGGACACATGGTCAGAGAATGAGAATGAAGATATAGATCGTGCTATTGCACTGTCTCTCATAGAACAAAATATAAAAGGAAAAAGTGCAGTTGGTGAGTGATTCAGCTGCATAGGTTTTTATAAATGCTATTTATATTATTTATAATTATTTACACCTGCATTATGAAAAATCTAATGATTAGGACTACTAATTTCTTATATTGCATAGGTATTGATTCTCGGTGTGAAGAAGATGAACGACTTGCTAGAGCATTACAAGAAAGCTTGAATACAGAATCTCCTCCTCGATATGGAAATGGTAATTCATACCAACCATTTCAGCCCCGATATGGGAACGAAGATGGAGATTGGCATCAGAGGTATCCAACTCGATATGGAAATGGTAATTCTATGTATTTGAATGATACATAGAATTTACCATAACAAAATATCATTTTCCATTGAATGATTTTCTTTGTTTTTTACATTGTAGGCTTGCTGCAAAAATAAGAAGTTTTGAAGTTGAATGTTATATAAATTCACTTAATTATTTGGCCATTCTTTTTCTGTTTTTAAAATATTGGTAGTCATTGTATTTGTGTGGACTTGGACTGCATAATGTTTCAATTTGGATTGAAGGTCATGTTATGAACTTGAAAACATACATTTCTAATAATACATGTATCATTGAATGACGGTGTTGGTTTTCTGTAATATATATCTTTTGGCAGATTCTGAAAAAGTTTTTAATTACGGATCTAATAAGCCTAGAGGGGGGTGAATAGGTTATTTCAATTTTCAACAAATATTATATAATCTAATCACAACGGCCAGACATGCAATCGCGTGTAAAGATAAATGCGGAATAATAAAACAACACACGATATTTTTAGGTGGAAACAACCTAGGCCACAACAATGACCTAAGAGGAAAACCACCGGTCCACCGGACCACCTAACTATCCACTATGAAAATAATGTTCAATTACAACCATAGAGTCCAGAACTACCCGTCGCAGATAGATCCCCCTTTCTGTAATTTACTTACGAGCCGCTTGCTCCTTTCACAGCCTCCAATAGTTAGATGTCTGGATCCGGACCAACGTTCCGATCTACTTGAGTCACACAAGATCAACCGAACCCGTCACCTTCAGTAATTTCGAGTCAGACGAAATACTGAAGCCGTCACCTGTAACGTTAGCACAATAACACAAGTGCAATGCTTGTCCTAGAGCGGATTCAAACAATGAATAATCCTAACTAGCAAATATACTAACATGCGATGTAAAAACAATATCAGCTAGCAAACCCTAGAACATTCAATTAAGCTCAATATCATGCAAATCAATTAGGCATATGAATATAACATGAGAAAGCCTAAGAACAATAGATGAAGAGAATAATCACAATTCAGATGCTAGAAAGTATTAGTGCTATATAATTCTAAATGCTCAAGTTGATTGATTATGCACAAACATCCCTTCACTTATATAGAGTCCAATCCTAGCTCAAATAGGATTTGCAATTCACTATAACTCTACTCATATCAGGATTTAGTTCTCAAAAGAATTCTTCTCATACAATGATTCTATTCACATCAGCATTTATTTCTCACAAGAATTCTACTCATACAAGGATTCCACAATTAAAATAATCCTACGCAAATAAGGACTCTATTTCCACAACACTTTATTCACACAAGGATTCTACTTTCTTAACACTTCTACTCATACTAGAATTTTGCTTTCTCATTAAATGAGTCAAATTGATAAAAGTAACACATGGGTTGAATACACAAAAAGAGTTTGAGTAGGAATATAATACTGGCTCAATCGATCGATAGCTTTCTCGATCGATCGAGACCTACTCGATCGATCGATCCACAGATCTCGATCGATCCAATCCAAACAGAGAGGAGGTAGATCGAAGTTGTTCTATACTCGATCGATCGAACAGGGTTCGATCGATCGATCCAATTGCTCGATCGATCCAATCCAAACAGAGAGGAGGTAGATCGAAGTTGTCTCAGTCTCGATCGATCGACCACTCTCGATCGATCAATACTCTCGATCGATCGACCAACATGTGCACAATTACATTTTTCGTTACGATCCATACTAAGTGTCGTGCTTAATTGTGTGAAGATGTATGCATGATATAATATTATACCTGTCATATGAGCGTTCCAAGCTTGATGACTCCATCACCATGTATCGTCTGATTAATCGGTGAATTCCTATTCTAGATTACAATCAAACATTTTGTCCACGAAAATTGTCAATACAAAATAAACCTTACAGATTCCAACGAACTCTACTGGTCTTATTGAATATAGGGCACATCCATTTTGGATACAAAAGTACTGCCCTTATCATGAAAATGATGGTACACCTAGCTGCTGCAGCTGTGAGAGAATGGAGGTCAGTTTTATGTCTTTTGGCTCCAACCAATAGATGTATGTCACTTTGTTTGACTAGACAATGGATACCATGATGCATTTTATGTAGCCACAAGACACATGGTATGAGGTCGCTCAATGATGATCGAAAGCTCTGCCTAGAGTGTCTTGACTCTGCAATCATGGATACAAGTGAATGCCAGCCCATTTATCTTGACATGTAATCCTTCTATGAAGGTTTGAAAATGAAAATTGAGCAGCAAGTTCCATTACTCTTAGTTGAAAGACCCGCACTGAATGAAGCAAGAGATGGGGCAAAAACTGTCAGGACACAGTGTAAACCAATTTATTTTTGCTGGAGACTGATTATCCGAAATTTTTGTTTGGAGGTTGCTGACTGGTTCAATCCTGTGTAAGAGATGATGCATGCATGGTTGCGGCTTGAAGGTGCTGGATATTATTAACTTTTTTTTACTCTTTCTAAAATTCTCTTTGTTGAGGAAACACTAGTGACTAGACAATGATGGATTTATTTTCCTGGTTAAAATATGAAAGACTTGGAACTTTTTTGTTCCAAATATGTCAATCAAATAATTTACTTTTTTTTTCGTTAAATTAAGAATATAAGCTTTAAAGTTTATTTTTTGAATCATTAGAGTGGACATTATTGTTCCTCAAGTCATTAACATTTGTGTTGTTTTGAAGGCTACCGGACTCTCAGTCTAGATGTTGAAGAAGGTATATGTCAGGTTGTTTTTTTGTCATATGTGGCTGAATTATCAGCTGCTGGAATTGGCTGGAAAATTACATTTTGGGTTCAAGTGCCAAAAGGAAGCTTCTATAGCCATTCTGGTACAAGAAATAAATTCATTCGATCTATCCTTTGTGCTTCACACACTCAGTCCAACAGACCAAGATTCTCGGTATGTTGAAGCTCAGATTGCATCTGGGCTTGGTGAAACTTTGGCTTAAGGAACTAGGGGCACTGCCTGGAAATAATATTTTATGTACAACTGTAATGTTTACACTTGTGTAATCCTTGACACTATATCTTGTAATGTGTGCTTTCATTGTATTACTATCAAATAATACATGTTTTTCATGTTGAGCAGTTAATAAAAATAGGCTGGTTACATTTACGGTATTACTTACATACGTGATGCTCTGAAATTGGACGAACTTTTTTAGGCTAAATATAACTGTGTTATTTTATTTAAAAGTACAGATTTTATAAAGTCTCGTACTACCTAAACCTTCAAAATAGGTCGATATTGTGTTCATCAATAGAAAATACCCAATTGTATTCGTTTGTATGGTAAGTAATGTTAAGGTGCAATTTTATTAAACATAAACATGATATGTTTGAAAGATTCAGCTGTTGTCTGTTACAGATTATTACAGTTTAATTCATGGCCAAATTATACAATATATGACCTCTTACAGTTTTAGTACCAGCGCATCGTTGGAATTCTGCAATATATACGCCGAACTTAATAACATAAAATAGTTTCATTATTTATGCGTATACATTGGCCCATTTTCATATTTTATTAACTTCAGGAAAAAAGAGAAATAGTTTATATATATAGCATGTATGACATTATTTGTTATTTAAAAATTTTTTCATGAAATTTATCAATCTTTCCCTCGCAAGAGTTCACACCTTAAGTAATAAAAAAACTGTAGTTTAGTAAAATTATTACATGAAATTATCAACGACAAAATTTTCATATATATAAATTGAAAGCTGTTTTCTATCACAATCCCACCTAAATAGACAGATACACGTTTTTAAGTAATAGTGGAATGTCAGTATGAAAAACATGGTCCTGTTTTCAAGTACCTGCTGATACCAATTGCATAGTGTGTATTTATATGGTCTCCTCAAATATTTAAATACAGTAATGTCTAATTAATATTAAAAAATATAATTGTCGACAATGGATATTCAAATAGTATTTGCTGGCATGGGATCAACTATCATCTGCATTATTTGAGTGCATGTTGCACGGTTATGTCCAGGACGTCGACATCTACTGCAAAGAGTGATTTTCCTAATATCCTCCCCACGAGATCGAATTCGCCTTTTTCTTGGCTTTCCACTCTTGACCTTTGTTTTTGGTGGTTCACTAACAAGCTCTGCAATATCCTTAGGAACTTCCCATTCACCATGGTCACTTGCGGGAAAAATTGCCTCAGAATAAGCAAGGATGTAACACTCTGATGTATACTTCTTGTCAACCAATGAGTACACATCAGTATCTTCAAATCTTGCTGCAGCAATGGCATGACTACATGGAATCCTATGGATATCAAATTCCTTACATGTACAAGTCTTATTTAGCAAGTCCACTTCATCGCTTGAGTCTCCATGAATAACCTACATATAATAATGGACCAAAAACAATAAAGGATATACTACAATACATGTAAAGTATTATTAATTGTGTATTTATTTATATTTGGAATATTCATACAATTATTTGATATGTAAAAAAAATTTAATTCAATGAAGTACCTGAAATATATAAGCATTTATCCTGACAACTCTGCATCTTGATGACTGTGACCTGTTATGACGTGTGATGGATTCAGCATCTTGTGTAAGATATCGATCTCCCCATTTTAAGGCCATTTGACTACGATCCACAAACCATTCTTGTAGCTTAGCGCGATAATACTCGGCAAGCATCGTAATTGGCATCTCACGAGCAGCCCTCATTACGTTATTGAATGACTCAGATATATTCGTAGTCATTATCCCATATCGCATCCCCGGACAATAATGCCTAGACCATTTTTCCTTTCCTGCATTGATTAAGTACTCCGTAATGGCGGGATCTATCATATTCAAATCTGACATATACTTATCAAATGCACCTCTTGTGTATGCCCTTGCACAACAACGAAACAAGGGGATTATGTCCGGATTCTTGAACCTATTATTTAGGTTCAATTCCATGTGAAATGCACAAAAGCCATGAAAAGCATTAGGAAATGCTTTAGGAACTGCTTGTATGATGCTTTGATGCCTGTCTGAAATAATAACAAGCTCCGATATGACGCCAATTGCACAACTCAACTTTGACAAGAACCATTCCCAAGAATCGTTGTTCTCTGAATCTCCAATACCAATTGCGATTGGGTATGTGTTGCTATTCCCATCCAACGATGCTGCCACAAATAGCGTACCAGCATATCTACCAGACAAGAAAGCTCCATCAATAGTAATTACATGTCTCATACAAGAACGGAAACCTCTCAAAGAAGGTCCTAAAGCCATGAAAAAGTATTTAAATCTTTTTTCATTATCAACTTCAATATGAGTGACAGTTCCTGGATTTTTGGCTGTTAGTATGTGACAATAAGAAGGTAGCTTCATAAATGACTCTTCCGCAGTGCCCCTTATTAAATTCAAAGCTTTTTCTTTTCACCTATAAGCAGTGGTATAACCAATTTCAATACCGAATTCCTCGCGACAATCCTCAATTATGTCTTTTGGCTTGTAAACTCGACCAGGTCTCAATAATTTCATTTTCATTGCATTTGCAAGAACTTTTGAAGTTGCTGTCCTGTTTTTAACCATGTACTTGTTTGGATCACAATTATGAACATTGTTAAAAATAGTAACCTTGAAACGTTCCGAACCAACCACCTTAGAAGCTCTGATTTTCCAACTGCACATATCGTGAGCACATTTTATAACTACAAGGTTACTCTTGCTTTTGGAGCTTTTTGTTTCAAATGAATTTCTTATTGCATATATCCCAACTTCTGTAACAAGATCAGACTTACTATCAAATACTCTTCCAACACTCAATTCATTTTCAAAATTTGGACCACAAATACTTCTGCTGGAGCTATCATTATTGCTATTTTGCACTGGACATGTCAAGGATCGAAGGGCATGTGTACCGACAATGTTTACTAATCGGGATGATGACTGAACTACTCTATGTCCTTCATCTACTTCATGATCAACAATATTCGTATCAACAATTGCTATATCAACAATTGCTCTATCAAAGCTGTTTTCTACATCATGCAATCCATGATCATTCTGGTCATAGTTGACAATGTTAACAGTTGATTCATTGTTGTAGACTGTATTCAAAGTATTACCACCATCCTCTGTTGGACCATTACGCATTTCATCATTTTCACTATCATTGAACAAAGTATTGGATCCGCCGACGCCATTATTTGATATGCCCATGGAGGGAACAGTGGGTAGTTGCACTCATTGAAATATACAATATAGGTTTGCTCTGTTTGTCTTCAATGTGCATGTTCATAAATTCTTCCAAATCTTCATCATCACATAAACAAACAGTGGGAAGACGAATATCATTCTTAAAGAAGTATTTCATGGACAATGCATATTTGTTTTTATCAATCTTTAATTTTCTAAACAACTTCTCCTCCAAACCTTGTAAATCATCTCCTTGTCGCAACCTAAGAACAAGACCTCGTCCACCAATATACTCTTCCAATCTTTCTTTCATTACCCACTCACCACCATGTACGATGAGTGCACTAACTCCTTCCATATTTTTTCCTGTATAAAATAATATCAAGACAATGAATTTACGACAATTTAACAAAACTATGTAAACATAACAATTGAACAAGCCTGAAATAAGGTAGATATGAGGTATTTCATACGATGTCAAATGTACATGGTATCCAATTTTAAATATCCTTATATGAATGTTAACAATAGAAAGTTGATATGAATTTCAGAATTAAATAATTGTACACTACTACACTCATATCAATATTATGCTAAAAATGAGGTCGATATGAATTTAAGAAAGAAATAATTGTACACTACTAGATATGAGGTCGATGTGGGGTTGATATGAATTTAAGTATGAAATAATTGTACACTATTAGCCTGAGGTCGATATGAATTTAAGTATGAAATAATTGTACACTAGCAGCCTGAGGTCGATATGGGGTCGATATGAGGTCGATATGGGGTTGATATGAGGTCGATATGAATTTAAGTATAAAATAAATGTAAACTAGTAGCCTGAGGTCGATATGGGGTCGATATGGGGTCGATATGAGGTCGATATGAATTTAAGTATGAAATAATTGTACACTAGTAGCCTGAGGTCGATATGGGGTCGATATGAGGTCGATATGAGGTCTATATGAATTTAAGTATGAAATAATTGTACACTAGTAGCCTGAGGTCGATATGGGGTCGATATGAGGTCGATATGGGGTCGATATGAATTTAAGTATGAAATAATTGTACACTACTAGCCTGAGGTCGATATGGGGTCGATATGGGGTCGATATGAGGTCGATATGAATTTAAGTATGAAATAATTGTAAACTAGTAGCCTGAGGTCGATATGGGGTCGATATGAGGTCGATATGAGGTCGATATGAATTTAAGTATGAAATAATTGTACACTAGTAGCCTGAGGTCGATATGGGGTCGATATGAGGTCGATATGGGGTCGATATGAATTTAAGTATAAAATAATTGTAAACTAGTAGCCTGAGGTCGATATGGGGTCGATATGAGGTGGATATGAGGTCGATATGAATTTAAGTATGAAATAATTGTAAACTAGTAGCCTGAGGTCGATATGGGGTCGATATGAGGTCGATATGGGGTCGATATGAGGTCGATATGAATTTAAGTATGAAATAATTGTACACTACTAGCCTGAGGTCGATATGAGGTCGATATGAGGTCGATATGGGGTCGATATGAGGTCTATATGAATTTAAGTATGAAATAATTGTACACTAGTAGCCTGAGGTCGATATGGGGTCGATATGAGGTCGATATGGGGTCGATATGAATTTAAGTATGAAATAATTGTAAACTAGTAGCCTGAGGTCGATATGGGGTCGATATGAGGTCGAGTATGAAATAATTGTACACTAGTAGCCTGAGGTCGATATGGGGTCGATATGAGGTCGATATGGGGTCGATATGAGGTCGATATGAATTTAAGTATGAAATAATTGCACTACTAGCCTGAGGTCGATATGAGGTCGATATGAGGTCGATATGGGGTCGATATGAGGTCTATATGAATTTAAGTATGAAATAATTGTACACTAGTAGCCTGAGGTCGATATGGGGTCGATATGAGGTCGATATGGGGTCGATATGAATTTAAGTATGAAATAATTGTAAACTAGTAGCCTGAGGTCGATATGGGGTCGATATGAGGTCGATATGGGGTCGATATGAATTTAAGTATGAAATAATTGTACACTAGTAGCCTGAGGTCGATATGGGGTCGATATGAGGTCGATATGAATTTAAGTATGAAATAATTGTACACTAGTAGCCTGAGGTCTATATGAATTTAAGTATGAAATAATTGTACACTACTAGCCTGAGGTCGATATGAATTTAAGTATGAAATAATTGTAAACTAGTAGCCTGAGGTCGATATGGGGTCGATATGAATTTAAGTATGAAATAATTGTACACTAGTAGCCTGAGGTCGATATGGGGTCGATATGAGGTCGATATGGGGTCGATATGAGGTCGATATGAATTTAAGTATGAAATAATTGTACACTACTAGCCTGAGGTCGATATGAGGTCGATATGGAGTCGATATGAGGTCGATATGAATTTAAGTATGAAATAATTGTACACTACTAGCCTGAGGTCGATATGAGGTCGATATGGGGTCGATATAAGGTCGATATGAATTTAAGTATGAAATAATTGCACTACTAGCCTGAGGTCGATATGAGGTCGATATGGGGTCGATATGAGGTCTATATGAATTTAACTATGAAATAATTGTACACTAGTAGCTTGAGGTCGATATGGGGTCGATATGAGGTCGATATGGGGTCGATATGAATTTAAGTATGAAATAATTGTAAACTAGTAGCCTGAGGTCGATATGGGGTCGATATGAGGTCGATATGGGGTCGATATGAATTTAAGTATGAAATAATTGTACACTAGTAGCCTGAGGTCGATATGGGGTCGATATGAGGTCGATATGAATTTAAGTATGAAATAATTGTACACTACTAGCCTGAGGTCGATATGAGGTCGATATGAGGTCGATATGGGGTCGATATCAGGTCGATATGAATTTAAGTATGAAATAATTGTACACTAGTAGCCTGAGGTCGATATGGGGTCGATATGAGGTCGATATGGGGTCGATATGAATTTAAGTATGAAATAATTGTAAACTAGTAGCCTGAGGTCGATATGGGGTCGATATGAGGTCGATATGGGGTCGATATGAGGTCGATATGAATTTAAGTATGAAATAATTGTACACTAGTAGCCTGAGGTCGATATGGGGTCGATATGAGGTCGATATGGGGTCGATATGAATTTAAGTATGAAATAATTGTAAACTAGTAGCCTGAGGTCGATATGGGGTCGATATGAGGTCGATATGGGGTCGATATGAGGTCGATATGAATTTAAGTATGAAATAATTGTACACTAGTAGCCTGAGGTCGATATGAGGTCGATATGAATTTAAGCATGAAATAATTATACAGTAGTAGCCTGAGGTCGATATGGGGTCGATATGAGGTCAATATGAATTTAACTATGGAATAATTGTACACTATTAGACTGAAGTCGATATGAGGTCGATATGAATTTAAGAATGAAATAATAGTATACTAAATTAAAGTCGATATGAGGTCGATATGAGTTCGATATGAATTTAAGCATGAAATAATTACACTAGTAGCCTGAGGTCGATCTCAGATCGATATGAGGTCGATTCAGTTTAAGAATGCAATAATTTCACACATGGTCAGAAATTGAGTTCGATGTACACTACCAGAAGCATTGCAAAGTTTAAGGAACAAAATATGTACCGATGGTTTGCTCAAACAGAGAAGGCAATGAGCAAGCACAGCGAGTCTATCTTCCTATCTGCAAGAACACAGAAGATCATGTCCATCGGCAAATCAAAGCTCAAACAGCTACACAAACCTCACCATCATCACACTCATAACTCAAAAAGGGTTTTGCAATTAAATGAATAATCTAATAAATCAGAAACTCCTCTTTCTAAGTCTTAGAATCAAAATGTGATTATTTATGCTATTAATAAAACTGAAGTCGCAATGAAAAAAAAAAGTTGTCACGTTTGTTTTCAGCAAGTAGGTAACTACTGAAAGATAATTTTTGATGCTAATTTAAATAGTCTGATAAAGATATCACAATGAATAAGATATGGCCCAAAGTTTTTTAGGTAAACGGATATAGTAGGTAAATCTCAAAGCATTAATGCAATAGCCTATTTAAGCATACATTGGCTTCATATACAAAGATTTAGCAGTCAAAAACTTCCTGTGTTTGTGGAAACAGTATAAGACCAGCTTCATGAAGATTACCTCGTTCGCAGCGGCAATGGGCAAGTACCAAAGTCAGACCGAGGCAAGGATGGAGTAGAAGAGGCAGATTGAGGCAAGGATGAAGCAAATGTTGGCAGACCGAGGCAAGGATAAGGTAGCAGAGCCAGACCGAAGCAAATATGATGTAGCAGAGGCAGACGCTGGCGTGCTTTTCTTCCTTTTCTTTGAGAGAGAGAGAGCTTGCGAGAGATAGAGCTTGCGAGAGAGAGACCTGAGAGTGGGAGAGTTGGGATTTTTCCTTTTTGTTTTTTTAATTACTCAAACCGGTGATATCAGGTAAACAAGTTGCTAACAGACCGTTTTTAACAAAAAATTAGAACCGGTCCTTAAGTGAACATTGCCTCTTCAAATGGTCCCTTTTAGGCAATTGCCCAAAGAAAAATGGGTCTTATAGTGCCCAAAGCCGAAAGTCGAGCCATCATCAACAAAATACAGCTCCATATTTTCAGCGCAAAAATTAGAGAGAGAGAAAATGCATTCAAACGCAGCAAGTACAGGTCACTGTTAACAATGTTGCCGCCGATTTCAGCAACTCCACGAGGAACATCCCGCCTCGCATTTCGTCTTTATCTTTGCAGTTAGCTGCTATTCTTTTCGATGTCATTGATTGATTGTTAAAGCATTTTCTGTAAATAAACAGAAAATTATATTGGAATTCATGGGTGATTCAAAGTGGGTTGACTTTGAGAGAATAGACTCGGGAAGTGTTCCAATTCTCAATTATTCAATTTCAGAGACGGTCGCTTCTCGCCTGGAATCGCGCTTTTCTTCTATACCCTTCTCCTTTCTTAATGATCACTCTCTCTTCAACCCCTTTATTATTTTTTCACGTTTGTTATGTGTTCCTCTTGTTTCCAGTTTACATAAATACAAGTTCGATTCCTTCAGATCCACAAACCCTTTTTCTTTTCTTTTTTTATCTGGGTTTGCTTTTTGTTGTTCCAATTTAAACCTTTACGTGTTCTCTAAAAGCTCATTTTCACAACTTTTGCATGATTTTCCCAACCCTTCATGAGTTTAGCCCGTTCGATAATTTCTTTACCCAATTGTTTCAAGTTTATTTTCCTCAACTTGTCGATAAAACAACTCGAAATTTGAGTTTAGTCCCTCTAAGACGATATTCGGAGGTTGCGGTTTATATAGTTGGTTTGTTGTTGATTGGTACTTATCAATTGGTAAGTAATCTTCCGTAGATGCTGGATTTGAATCTATTGTCTTCAATATAATATTCAACTTTGAGACTGTGTTGCTGATTTTGTTTCAGGGGTTTGTGAAATGACGTCTGAGTTCAAGTCAAATGGAGTTGAAGATCATGAATATGTAGACACTGAACTTGGTTCCGTAAATGGGAATGTGATATCTGGTGACAAAATTTTAAACGGTGTTATTAAACAAGGAGATGCGTCAATTGGGACAAATGCAGAGCGTAGAAGTATCACAGACAGGTTAGTTTGATTTTCCTTTTTTACGCTTGTACTCTTTTAAGTTTGCCTTTCCTTTTTCGGCTCTGTTTCCATTTTGTCTTGGAAAATATTGCACTTCGCGAGACGTTTTCATTTTCTGATCCCTTAATACTTTTGAACACATGTTCAATTTTCTTTTACATTGTTCAAAAGCATAAAAGTTAACATCTCTGATGACGAGCGATTACCATATCATCAGCAAATCAGGTTTTACATTCGAGAAAAGTTTCAGACTATGTATACTATTCTTGAATATGTGTTCATGTATTCCGTTTTTAGTATGGGTTGGCTTGGGGGTCAAAAGTGGAAGGTAGTGTGTATAAGGGGGTTTACAAACGAAAACTGCTCTTTATTTTGCTGTTTATTGGTGTTTGTTTAAGATTGTTTGAACTCTTTTGTAATGTTTAACCAAAAAAAAATAAAATTGATGAAGTCAAATTTGCAATATTCTGCAATTTTTAATTAGTTGTCATGATCATGCTACCACTCAATTAATATATCCTTGGTGATGAATGACCTTTCATATGGAGCAATCAATAACCTTTCTTAATGTATGGTTGTAGCTAATTTTGAAATATATATATGGTTATAGGCTTACAGCTAATTTTGAAAGAAGGCACATGGAAGATGTTATTATTGTTCCGAAAAGATTATCTAACTGATATTGCTAATTAACTTCTTTTTTTTTTATAGAGATATTGCTAATTAACTATTTGCTTCCTTTGTTGCTACTATGTACTAGCAGATTTTCTAGAGGAAGTAGAGCAACAGCTGGTGACAGTGTCAGCATTTTAGTTAATGGGAATGAAAAACGCGAACACGGGCCAGGAAAAAAATCAGGACCTCTTTTGTCTGGGACATGTTATTGCCTTGCTTCGTGCAGCATGATATTGCTGAATAAAGTTGTTTTATCAGGCTATAACTTCAGTGCAGGAATATCTTTAATGTTTTATCAAGTATGTAACAACTTGTTGCTAGATTTTTTATTAACTATGTACATGCAAAGTTGTCTTTTATGAGTTTTACTACAAGGCATGTGTGTTAAATGTGAACCACAGAATTTTCTCTTGGGGCGACGCTAAGGTCACAATTTATTTTTTATCCGTATTTTTTGTATTTATTTCTACAATTTCGGGGAATCTTGATGAAATTTAGTTTATTCTTTGTTTCTGCAGAATTTGATCAGTTCTCTTATTGTTATTATATTGGGCATCTCTGGGGCAGTTCAAGTAGAGAAGCTAAATTGGAAGCTGATCAAGGTCTGGATGCCCGTTAATATTATATTTGTTGGCATGCTGGTATCAGGCATGTACAGGTAAGTTGTAATCTTTGGAGGCTGCATTTTGTTTGATTCTCTACTCTCTTTTTCCTCATGGAAAAAAAATAATGGGTATACCATTGCAAAAATATCCTAAATACCCTTGTCTTCTTTTAGTGTTCTCTAGTTTTCCGCTAAAAATATTTTGCAATATTCCCTGCTCCTTAATGTCTTCCGTTGCACTCTCTTTGTCAGTTTGAAATACATAAATATTGCAATGGTGACAATATTGAAGAACATGACAAACATTTTAACAGCAATTGGAGAAATGTATCTGTTCCGGAAACATCAGAATCAGAAAGTTTGGACTGCTATGTTTTTTATGGTAAATAGCATACGTTTCTCCTGTGTTGTTGTAACTTGCAATAAAGGCTATATTGCCCATCAACTCTATAGGTCACTATTGGCAAGATGTCATCACTCTGCATGGACAATAATGTCATATGCCTTTTATTTTTATCATGCCAGTATGATTGTCATCAGATTGATGAGAATACTCTTTAGATTGCAACTCTGTCAAAATTAACTTGTTAAAAGTTGCATTTCTAATTTTCTGGATGCATGTAACCTGCATACCCTGTAATTTAAACTGCCAGCATTTCAGTTAAAAAAATACTTACATCTTGATTTTTCTCAATTTAATTACTGCATTTTCTGTTTAGCACACACACACGGTGAGCCACTAACAGATTAGCTTACTGCTTGATAATGTCTAAGACTTTTGTGCTATTTTTATTCTCTTGCAGGTTATATCTGCTGTCAGTAGCGGCGCTACTGATCTTACCTTTGATGCAGTAGGGTACACATGGCAGATAATAAATTGTGTTCTAACAGCAAGCTATTCAGTGTGTAACTTTTAAATGCTACTTTTGCATACTTCTTTCCCTTTACACCATTTTTTTTTTTGGGGTGATCTGCATTGTTATTATAGAGATTTTTAAAATTCAGATTGGGACTACAGGAGCCATGGTTCTTGATGTAGATCTCTCTGTTTTCTGTTTTATTTTAAAGTCCACTTATGTATATTAATACAGCTTTTGCTGACAGTTAACTCTACGTCGAGTTATGGATGAAGCAAAAAAATCAACAAGATCAGGATCTCTCAATGAAGTTTCAATGGTCTTGCTGAATAATCTGCTATCTTTACCTTTTGCTATAGTATTGATTGTCCTGTTTGGCGAATGGGAATATGTAATGAATGTGTAAGTCGTTTTTTTCTAAGTTAATTTCATAATGGTTTCATGTTTCTTTATTCATTTATTCTTCGGAGTTTTGGTTTTGAAATGCAGAGAAGTAACAAAATTGCCAATGTTTTGGGTCATCGCCACACTTAGTGGGTGGCTTGGTCTTGCCATCAGCTTCACCTCTATGTGGTTTCTGCATCAGACTGGCCCCACCACTTATAGGTTTCTAAGCTTTTCTCAGTGCTTCATTTCATACTTTGTTTCTCAGTCTATGATAGAATCGTTTCAGCTATCAGCAAACCTTCTAAGACAACCAAGCTCATCTGAAGTTTTTTGTTCAAGTCAATGAGTCAGATAGTATATCATGGTTTCATCGGAAATGATATTTTAGTAGGAAGAAACCATTACAGTCATCTAAGAACATAACTATTACTACTAGGAGAATAATACTGGAAGTGATATTGAGTTAACTACTAATGAAATGAATTTGTATTTGGCATTCCAAGTTCCAAGTCAATTGTTAGGTCTGTTGATCCTTCTCATATTACCTAATTATATCTGGATGCTCTATCAAATGCCTCGTTATTGGTTCTCGTTAATATTTATCATTGACATTGTGCTCCTTTTACAGTCTAGTGGGTTCTTTAAACAAGATTCCCATCTCTGTTGCTGGTTTGATGTTATTCAAAGTGCCTCTCAGTCTACCAAACTTCTTCAGTATACTATTTGGTAATAATTTCTTCCCCTGCCGATATGACCTATACTTATTTTTATTCTAAAAACAGACTCTACCGAGTTCTGACAATGAATTTCAATCCCATAATATTTTTTTTCAATTAATTTCATTCATATACTCTTCACTCCCTCCAGGTTTGTTTGCTGGAGTAATCTTTGCCCGGGCCAAAATGTCCTGATCAAAGAACTAAACTCCATAAAGTTGGCCAAGTATGCATCTTCATGATCGGATAAAGAAAGCTTTTGTTTCCGGTTGAGAAACTGGCCGCAGAAAACTGTATTCTGGAGAGGCTTGAAAGAATAGAAATCTCTCTTCCCCTCAGTAGAGACTAGAGTCTACAGGCATAACTTTTGTTTAAAGGTTAATTAGTTCCAAAAAGGTTTAAATTAACTGTTATATGTACCAATTTAATGCTTTCTTGTTTTCTTACTAAATATCAAGGATGGACATAAGGAATACCACCCTTCAATTGTAGGTCATGATTTATTTTTTCTGGTTGAATTTTTGCTAATATGAACGGTTCCATTTTTTTTCCCCTTATCAAGCAATTTTAATGGCTTTGCAAATAATATTTTCCTTTGCAGTTTCTCTTTGGCTATGTTTGGATCAAATATTTGCAAAAGAAAAAAAAAATGGTGTGGAAAATCTGAAGGGGTCAAAAATAAGGTAGAAGAAAGGATGATTTTTTTTTTTTTTTAAGAAATTAAAAAAAATAAAACCTTTAAAATTTATAAACAAAATAACATTCAATAACTTATGGGTCCTAATTAGACTATGTTAAATATTGAAGAAGTCTAAATGTCATACTTTAACTCGAACGGTATTTATTATCATCAAATGATTAGCTAGAATTTAATGAAGGATATTATATTTGCTTTTACAAGTTTTAAATAAGAATATTCAAAATTTAATTGATCTTATTCAACTCAAAAAACGAACTTAATCCAACCCATATTACATGGTTTTCTCAATACAATTGGGTTAATTTAGATTTAAAATTTACATAAATGATCTATTATAGATTGGATCGGATATGAAGTTAAAATTTTCACAATATTCATATATATTTTTTATTTTATTATAATAATTTTATTAAATAAAAAAATATAAATGTTAATCTTTAGTTCCTTGAATTCTCACTTAACTTATCTAATTTCTCAAGAGTCACGTACTCCCACCTACACCAATGCAAAGGAGCGTACGTGACTAAAACAAATATAAACAAATATAATAGTTATTTAGTTATGAAAAATAAATATAAATTTTTTTCATTATTAGAAACAAAAACACAAAGCTTGATTGTTCCAATCCAATCTAATTTAAAGAGTTCAGTTTGAATTAAATTTATATATTTTATTTGATTGAATCGGTTCTTATTTTTAGGAAGTGACATTATTGATTTAGTTTTAGTTTTAGCTTTTTCCAACTAACCCATGATATATATATCCTTAGGATGTTATATTTATTTATTTTAAAAAAAATTATATTGCATAGAAGAAAATTTTTACAAACTTTTATTTTCATATAATTATCAACTCATAAATAATGTATTCCATTATATGATCTTTTTTTTTTTTTCATACAAATTCGACATCAAAACATAACTAAATTGGCTATTATGTTAAGAAAAAAAAAAAAAAAGGTTTGCCTAGCACCTTGTTCGAAAAGCATGGAATGATGGAATTTCTAATTGGTTGAGCCTCTCTGTCTTGTTTTTAATTGTTGAAATCAGGAGCGGAATTTGCAATTCATTAACGTCCCATGATTGAATTAAATGACAAATTTAAGCATGCACTCATTTTTAATATAAGAATGTTGTATTTTACAGATAAGGAACCGTTTCACTTTGTCCTTTTCAAGAACTAAGCTGCTCCACAAATTTCAAACTTCAGGCCTATACATGCATATCGTATGTGCATCAAAAATTTTAAATACCATTATGTTTCTAAGTTTTTTTTATACCATAATCTTTCTTAGTTTGATTTTTTGCAGTTGTTGTAAATGTCCTCTCTTTCTGTCTTGTGGGGTTTTTTTTTTTTTAATAATATAGCCATATTACACATTCATATATCCATTTACATTGAACCATATTTGGACTCATGACCTCTTAATAGTGACTTCAAACATATGTCATGTGCATCATAATCCTATTTTTGAAGAATAATAGTTGTTTAGTTTTATAGTTTAAAAATGACCATTTTTTATTCTCTTATTTTTAAGAAAAATTCGAGAAAGCACAAAATTAATTTTTTAATATTTTTTATTAAACTTATTACGTGGCTTGCATGTTACTTTATTAATAAAGGCTAAAGTTGTCATTTTAATGATTATTATCGCCATTTAACAACAATATTCCTTCACCCTTATTGTGCCATTCATTCTCTATATTTTATTTGTTTTTAATTTTATTATTCATTTTACTTTCATCTAAATAATAATATTTTCATAATATGCAAGTAATAATATTTTATTGTCGATGGAAGTAAAATTGACTTTTTGTCATTAGCCCCCCTTTTGCAATAACGGCAGGACAAAAAAAAAGCATTTTTTTAATTATAAAAAACTAATAGTCTCTTTAAATCTAACTACATGACTTTGGGATTCTTTTTTTCTAATCTTTTATTAGAGATGATAAAAGTGTAAGTTAAAACTTAAAAAGATTATTTTTTTACACGTATGAATTTAGGAACATTTTGCAAATAAGTATAAAGCTGAAGGATAAAAATTAATCATGAAAATCATTTTCCGTTAGTTTAAATAACGGCCTTAGTTTGCAGAACGTAACTGTAACATTAATGTTGAGTCGACAGACATTTTTTTAAAACAATATATAATTGAGGAAAAAAAATTTACTTTGTCCTAATTTTTGTAAATAATAATTACAGACTCGTACTTTTATATATATATATATATAAATAAGGAATATATATGATTGTTTGTCCTAATTCTTTTAATTTTTTTAATAGTTGTACAAATTTAAAACTTACCGAAACCTCCTTTGTTTAGGAGAGAAGTAAAATTAAAATGCATTCAATTCATAGTGCTAAACTGCCAATTATATTTATGAGTTATGTGATTTATAATTATCTTTTAATAGCCAAATAAAAACCCAAAACAAAAGTCTCTTTGTGAAAAATATTCAACTTAAAAGTTAATTTTTTATATTTAAGTTAATAAGTGTATAAAAATAATGTTGATTTTCTTACAATAGTTTAAACTTTTTAGAGAATTAGTTTCTAACAATTTCTAACATAACCATATATCATTCAACACAAGCAAATTGTGACTTTGAAAAAAAAAATCATAACATTAATCACCATTGCAACATAAAAATGAAACAAATTCTTTGCATCAAAACTCAAAAAGGAAAACAAAAAGTTGGTTTAGTCTCATAATTATTGCAAAACAAACACTTTAATATTGTTATTATTGAGTTAGGCTAATTAGGTCTTTAAATTGATCAATTAACATGAGGTAATTACTGAGTTTTGCAAAAGGTTGGTTTGTTGTTATATAACTTAATTAAAAATAACTTAGTAAATTGTACAACAATTCAAAAAAAATTGGAAAAAAATTCATTTATATAAAAAAGAAGAAGAAGTTGGAATTTATTTTTCTACGGTAAAAAAAATAAATCTGAAAATCACAAAATTTAATGATAATATAACTTTATGCCAAAATGGATAAAAATCTATTTAATACAAAAAAAAAAAAAAAAATCGTGCATCTCATATATGTATTTTCTTCATATTTAAATGAAATATTGCGATTTGAATTTATTTAGCTCTTTATTAAAATTATGGGATCAATTAAACACAATAACAAGATTAAATTATTCATTTAAAAAAATATAGAGACCAAATCGCCCCTCACCACATTGAAACATAACAAGTAGAAAAGATAGAAACGAACTAGCTATAGAGGGAAATTAATTATAAACACCTCATATGTATTATTTCCCGCCACAAATAGTCAAGCATTTAGTGGCCTCCCAACAATAAAACAAAAGCTTACAAATCTCCCAAATGCCCTCTCCTCAGTGTAATGTTTTGTTCGTTTCACAAATTATCCACAAAGCTCGATCTAAATTATTTTGAAAATTTTGGTTTATTATTCACAAATTTTCTGAAAAAATATTGCTAAGAATTGCTCAAAATTAAGAAATGTCAAGCCTATTTGGTAGCTGAACTAGAAAGAGTTGACAAACAAGGATAGAATTGTCTTTGAACTAAAATCGCAGCAAAATGGCCCCAAAATTATCAGTGTTAATTAATTTTATGACATCTATATATCAGCAAAGACAATTTATGTAATATTTAAAAGTAATTAAGAAAGAAAAAAAAAATGATTTAATAATTGTGGGTTTAATAACGAAAGCACTAATCTCTCCCCTAGTCTTTCTACTTTAATCCAAAAGGGAAGTTCAGGAGTTACAATAAAGCTAAATTTCAACCGTTGGATTTTACTAATGATAGACAGCTATTGAGCCATGTGTCATATTACAAAGGCTTAGTTTATGCTTCCTCTTTGTCATAAAAATGAAAATTTTCTCTCAAAGCTTTAGATAAGAGAAAACAACTAGTCCTGTTTCTCATTCTTTCAATATCTCTTGAATGGAGGGAGGACAAAGTAATACTTTGGATCGACGTGTTGTACTTGTACCGCCATTGACAGCTATAGATAGGTTTTTGAGCAGTCAGAGCCAGTATCAATATCATGATGATAAAAAGACTACTCCAAACAATGCAAACCAAAATCAGGAACTCATTTCTTCAAATGGGTTGTATTGTTTTTCATCTAATTCTGTTGGTGCAATTTGTGAGGATTCTTGGGAAGTAGTCTCCAAGAGACGAGCTTTGTTGATGACCCTTTTCTTGATGAGGCTTTGATCAATTATTGTTCACAAGAGAGAAACAACACTAAAATCATTTTACAAGAAGAAGTTAAAAAAGATGGAGAGAAGAGTAGTACTACTGCTATTATAAGGATAGGAAAGAGAGCTAAGAAAGACTCTTCTTCTGCAAATTTGATTAAAGGACAGTGGACTGAAGATGAAGACAGGTTTTTTATTATTATTCAAAACACATCCTTTTTAATTTAATTAGTTTTGGATTTTTTTTTTTTCTTTTTTTCATTGTGAACATACTGATTAAGGTTTATATATTTTTATTGTAAAAAAAAAAAAGCAAACTGATAAGGTTGGTGAAGCAACATGGAGAAAGAAAATGGGCACAAATATCGGAGAAGATGGTTGGAAGAGCAGGCAAACAGTGTAGAGAAAGATGGCATAATCATCTGCGTCCTGATATCAAGGTTTTTTCTATCCTCTTCTTCATTTTATCTGGGTTTTGATGATGATCATCTTTATCCAACACTTTTTAATTTTACCTAAACTTTTATAAACATATCGATTGTGAGTATCTAATTAGAACTGCACATAATTGATCCATCGATGATCTAAATTTGCTAGATTTTCGCCATATTTTGTATTTCACTTATTTTATTATTTTGGATTGTGTTGAAAAATGTAGTTTTAGATTCTGTAGAATGTGTATCTAGCTTACGGAAAGAAGAGATTTTTTTTTCTTGCTTAGAAAAAGATATTTTATTTTCATAGCAAAAGTATGAAACATTTTCTTTTATCTTATTCTTGTTACGTTCGAGTTTGAACATCATGAACTATCTATGCTTGGGTTAGAGAACTTTGATACATTTTTATGATTATTTTAATTTAAATATATATATATATATATATATATATATATATATATATATATATATATATATATATATATATATATATATATATATATATATATATATATATATCATGCTGCCAAAATCTAAAATACAATTCCATAATATTTTGTGTCATGAAAAAAGTTATTTACTATTTGTTAGTAATATTCGCAATAGTGTGACATATAAATACCAAATGTTTTTTTTTATTTCTTTATTATTGAATATAAATACCAAATATTGTATGCATTCCATTGCTTAAATATCATTCCGTACCTATAGAAACTTTTGTCCCGCAAGTGATCTCTTTCAAAACATGAGACATCATCGATCATTATCTTTAGACTTTATATATATATATATATATATATCTCACTTTAATATAAAAAAACAAGTTGGAACGAAATTTAATATCTTTAGCAACTATATATATAGAATTCTTTATGTTCTAATATTACACCATGCATTAATTATTTTACATATATGACACATTACTTCAAAATATGTATAATAATTAACATTAATTTCCAAATTGTAATTAACAAAATGGCAACAGAAAGATAGTTGGTGTGAAGAAGAGGAGAAGATACTAGTGGAAGCACATGAAGAGGTTGGAAACAAATGGGCAGAGATAGCTAAACGCATTCCTGGTAGAACTGAAAATGCCATTAAAAACCATTGGAATGCTACTAAAAGAAGACAGAATTCTAGAAGAAATAAGAACAAGCACATTACTTCTACTACTACTGATCACAATGGGAAGTCTCATTCCTCTATTCTTCAAAATTACATTAGAAGGAAGAATCTCATCAACAATGACACTTCTAATACTATTCCCACTATTCAACATATTAATAATAATAATAATGTTAACACCCCAACACAAAGAAGCCTTATAACCAACACTACTCCAACTAGCTCTACTCTCACTGATCAAGATCACCCATCAAACCAGTTCAACATTATCTTCATGGAACCTAATTCAGAAACCACCCATCTCAATTCAGTGGATTCTTCATCATTATTAATACCTCATCAGAGTTTTGATGATGAATTTCTTTTCATGCAAAACCTCTTTCCTACTATTAATCAAACTCCTCCTCCTCCATTAGTTGATTCCACTTTCTACAATCCCACTTCTAATAATGATCATATGTACAAAGTCGCCGATCAATATAGCTTTGGCTCTTCAACTTTGAACAACCCAAACAACTTTAACATTCAAAGTGCTTCTGAATATCATCAGACTTCTAGTACTCCAACTACTACACATCTTTACTCTGATACATACCTCTCATATCTGTTAAATGGAGCATCTACTTCATCTGTCACTGACTACGCTACTTGTGACAACATGATCAACAACATAAGCTCAATGGGTTCTAACTCCTCGTCAGAGGGAAAGAGAGAGATGGATTTGATAGAGATGGTTACTTCTAATTCCTTTTTCTTCTCTTAAGAGTAGAATATTTTTTTTTTTTTGGGGGGGGTTGGTAAAATTAGAGGACTTATGTGATTACAAGATAAGGCAGTTAGAAATTACCCAATGGGAGTTACTTACTTTCTGGCTAACTAGGGTGCGATGAAAAGCGTTTCTTGGTTTTTTATTTTTTTAGCTTATAATATATATTGTGATAAACAAAAATGGTGTTTGCATTTGTTGTCTAGCTGTGATTGCAATGATTGTCTTGGGCTTCTTTTTCAGTTCTGTTTTGTCTCCTTCTTTGCCTGCTTAACGGCCTCTGGTTGTTCTTTACTTTTATTGTTGACGAGTTCCATGGACGACGGAGCAAGTTGTGAGAGGCCAAATAATAACATATATTTTTATTGAAATTGTAGCTCCATAACATGTAATTTATTTGAATATGTATAAGATCAAAACTTCGGATTACTATCATAGCTTTGTAGGTAGCGTAATTATTTAAAAGAAAAAAAACATATAAATTTAACACAAAAGGTTAAAAGGCTAAAATAATGATGTTAATAAAAAAAAATTATTATTATGAATATATGAATGAAAATGGACACATTCTTATTATTTGAATATCTTTTTTTTTTTTTTTTTTTGCTAGTGTATTTGAATATCTTTTTAAATTGTGGATTATAGAAAAAGCAAATTAAATTTTTTCATATTTTGCAAAACCATCAATTTTAGCCTCAAACATATTTTAAAAGCTTTTAATTATTGACTAAAACATTTAATAAAATATATAATTGAATTCGAATGAAAAAAAAAAAAAAAAAAGCATAAAGGAAAAGTTGTTAGAGATAAACTCAAAAATGATGTTAATAGCTTATAAAATTGGCAAAAATAAAAGAAGGAAAATAAAATAGATAAAAAAGGGAATAAAGAAAATTAAACTTTTAAATTTTACAACCATATACCTAGAATAAGTGAAAAAGAGATAAAAAGTTATATAGAAAGATCAAAATGCTACTTTAGATATAAATGCATCTTAGATAAAATATTTATACAATCGTTTATCATCTAATTGGCAAAAAAAAAAATATAAATATGTATTACATATGAAGTAATAGAGAAGATTAATAATATATGTTTTATATAACATTAGATCTATAGCAAAAATGCTTTTAATATTTAATTTATTGTAAAAATGCCCCAAGTTTTGTTAATATTTGTTTTTTTTTTTTTTATCATTTTTATATATTAAAAAATTAACCGTTAAATATAATATTAAAACAATAACTTTGTTAATAGAACCAAACATTCGTAAAACTTTTGTAACAAACTAAATATTAGGAAAAAAGGTTACAGAGTTTCCATAATTTTTATCAAATGAGCACATTAGTTTTGTAATTGTTAAGTTAGGTATTAGAGGTCCCATAATTTTTTAAAATGAGTACAATAATTTCGTAATTTATGAATTAGGTACTACAAGTTCTGTTATTATGAAAAATAAACGATTTTAGTCATATAACTTTTTAAAATGACTACTTCTAGTCTAACAAAATTATTAAAATTGATGACTTATAGTGCCTCATTTTTATAAATAAAGGAACTATATGTGCCAAACTTAAAAATTATAGGATTAAAGTACTTATATGTACATAATGACAGAACTACTATGATATTTTTCAAAAATTATGAGACATCTGTGCCTAATATAATAATTACAGATCAAACTGCTTAATTAAATAATTACGATACCTTTAATTCTCAACGTCCCTAAATATATTATGAGTAATTTTATGTTTAAGACTAGAGAAGATTTTACATTTTATTATAATCTTCCGTAAAAAAGAGATGAAAAATATACAAAAATATTACAAAATCAAGAATCATTTTCATTTATTAATTTTATAATTTAAGGAAGTATTGTTTATTGGCCTTGGACCAACTCTAATGTGGTGGTCCAGACTAATGAAAATTAATATAATAAATTTTAATAACATTGAAAGTAATAAGTGTGTGCTACTTTTAACTCTTTGTATTTTTTTTTTAATGATAATGATATGCAGTCGGCCAAAAATAATAAATAAGTCCTCTTAGACACTATTGATATTGATCTCATTTCCAAATGAGGTAAAATTTGAAAAATATACATTATTTTATGTTTTTATTTTCATAACTATTACTTAAAGAAGGAAATATTAGAATATTTCAATTCGGATTTATTACACCATTTAGTAATTTGTTTTTGATGGATCACCATTTAGTAAGTTTTAATATAAAAAAAAAAATGATTGCATTTTCCCTCTAACTTATCTCATTTTTATTTTAACTGATTTTTATTAGTTAATTACCATGGATCAAAATAACTATAAAATTCTCAATATATTCACTTATGAAAGGATATTCTATGTAAAAATATTAGTTGATATTTTCAATAATTGTTTTTTATTTTTTATAAATTTTATCGTCATCATGTCTACCATATTTTTATAAATTTAAAATTTTCATAATTTTTTCACAAATTTTTTTTTAATATTTTAAACAATCTCGATATTTAAATCTTGCAAATGATAATGAATCCGAAATATAAGTCTCATGTATAACGCGAACCGTGTTATAAAACAAGAAGGGAAAAAAAAAAAAAAAAAGAACAAGAAGAAAAAATATCTCTAACTGCCTGATATGCATCAAGTAATCTCTGGACTGGGCTGAGTTGACTAATTAAACTGGGCCAAACAATTTCGAGGATAAATTGAACATTGTACAGAAAATTAACAATTATGTTTTTTTTTTTTTTTCCTTCTGTTTTGTTAAAACCAATTTCATGGTTGCTGTTTGAAAAATTAAGTGGAAACAGTAAACGTTTAGATATTTAGTGATTTTAATGCATAAGTCGTAATTTGATGGAAAAATATTTAATTCCATAAATGTTGCATGCATAAGTAATTAGATGTTAAATTAAACATACTATATGTTAAAATACTTGCGAAGTGACTTATTAAAAGAAACTTAATTATATTATAATATATAAATTAATATATATTAAATTGTAATAAAATAAATTTAATTTAATTGAATGACTAATATAACCGTAAGTGTGTCTAAATTCCACACTAGCACTCAATCTTTCCATTTATTCAGTTTTGAACCTAAATAACTTGTATTTTTTATAACTAGCAAAAATATGTTAAAATTAATCATTTTTGGTCACATAATAAATATATAAATTACTAAAATATCCTTTAGAGCTAAAAAAACAAATACATCGAAACTCTAACGACTCCGCCGCTGACCTTATCGAAGCTCCGGTGAATCCGCTGGCAACCTTATTGGAGGTATATGTAACATGTTACAAACTGTAGATATGAATGTAACAGTTTACATACAACAGCAAAAGTGTATATAATATATTACATACAACTATAAAAATATGTATAAATGTGTATGTTATATGTCATGCATAACGAAAAAATAAATATAAATTGAAACTGGAAGAGCACAAGCTATAATTATTATAAAGAAAAAGAAAAGAAGAGATAATAACATATCTATATGGGGAAAAACATAAAGAAAGAAAAATGAGAAGGAGAGGGGAAGGAATCACAAACCTTCTGCTCCATTGACAAATCATCTATGCAATCAATAAGAAATTTCATATTCCTTTCTAGGAATGGACTGGTTCATAATTGCAGACGATCATAATCACACTAATGTAGAAATCAAAGTCAAACAAGTAATACATGAACATATTTCATGGGAAATAATGGGTAAGAAAATATCATTTTTTAACCTGGGTAAGGTGTATTAGCTTCCAGCCATTTCTTAAAAGCACTGATAAAGGTAGAATTTGAAACTTTGATCTGTCAAGTTAAAGAGAAGATGCAGACGAAGATGAATTGTTGGGTTAAAGAGAATATAAATTCTAACAATGAAAGATTTGGGGACCATATTAACAAACCAAAAATTCCATATGCTAGCTCTAAACGAATATCAGAGATTATCAAAGTTGTTTCGCACATTTATGTCAATCCATCTCTTCTCACGAAGTCAAACAAAGACTAAGATTTTGCATATTGAAAGCTACCAGTAACTACTGCAAATAAGTAATTAATGAATACAAATATGAATGCTATATACACTTTTCCAAAACTCGGCTTATCCAGGTTCTTTAAATATGGCAGCGCCGATCTCTTCGAAACTGGAGGAAGCGAGTAGTTAACATCCATTGTTGGAACAAATACTTAAAAAGTAGTTAGGAACGAGGTTACCAAATTACTGAATTAACACTGCTTGGGTTGAGTCGCGGATTAGGTCGCTCTCTTTAAGACGTTTCGCGGCTCTGCCCAAAATTGTGCAAGCAAACACAGCCTCGTCGTCCCCAGGATAAAACAGCCCAGCAAAAATCTGTCTCGGAGTTACACTGCACTGATGAACTCCGGAATGCTACACCTGTAAAATAATTTTGTTGCTCGGAAACTAAAATATATTTATTTTTGGTTTTTCTTTTCTGAATCTTTTCTGATGCTCAATAGTTAGAGCAAGATAGAGAGAGGAAATCGAGAGAGAGAAGAGAGCTGTGAGCTGAAGGGATGATTTGAGTTGTGAGGGCTCTGCTCTATTTATAGGCTGAGGGTGGCATGGAAAACGGAGCCCAAAAAAAAAACAGGCGTGGGTGGAGAACGTGCAACGTTCACACGTTCTGTAAGACTCAGTCCGTAACGGTCACAAAAGCAACGGTCACGACGTGGTAACGGATGGCAACGGTTCTGTGAGACTCGGTCTCAACGGAACGGAACGGAACGTTACGTTAAAATATAACGGTCACATTTATGTAACGGGACTGTTGGAAAATTTAATTTAATAAATAAATTTTTATCAAAAAATAAAATGCCACCTCACCTCACACACACGCACTCGGCTCGGCACGGCGCGGCCGGCTGGTCGGACGGACGGCGGTGGCGGTGCGCGCGTGTGGTGGACCCACAATTGCCTAGGTCCTCCCCCCTTCCACAAAATTGGGTGCCCCTTGGGGCCCAATCCCATTAGCATTTTCTTTTCTATATAAATGCTTCCAAGGAGAGCTAAAAAACAATGTGGGACTTAAGGTTTTGCATTTTTTCTCTTTTCTCCTTTTTTATTCAAATTCACATTTAATTCCAACAATCTCCCACTTGAATTTTATATAAAAATAGTTTTTTCATCGAACAACCGATCAATCAAAGATATAAGATTGTGCATAAGCAGAAGGTGTCTTTCGACTTGAGCCTTTGCATAGTATTGATGCTTTAGAATATACTAGAGTAACTAGTAGGTTTGAACTCTATCTCTAACAACATTACACACACAACCTTTCCAAGGTGTAGTTCGAAAAGCCCGTGCTTTATGGCCATGCACGTGTATCCCAGTATAGTGAATGCTCTAGTAAATTTTGCCCAAAATTTCATAGGAAGCGGCCACACTTCCACATTCACATAGGTGAGTCTATCAAGAGTACTCCTGTAGCTATGTACTCCACTCCACATAGAGTATATAACTCATTAAGAGTTAACAATTAACTCATCCTTCTGTCGCTTCAGGAATTCATGCTTCTAACAGTGTAGGACGGGACCATGATAGCATGATTCATCTCATATCACTTCATGACTTGTTATTACCCATTGAACTTATTTCTTGGAATCTCCAGTCTATAAGTCGGGTTACCATCACAAGTGACTCTTCATTCCAAGGGCATTAGTCTCATTCCTTTCGAGGTTTTAAAAACCTTCTCTCTTGCTAAACCTTTCGTCAAAGATTAGCCAAATTGTCATCAGTACGTACATGATCCACTCTTACAACTCCTGTAGAGAGAAATTCTCTAACAGTACTGTGCTTACGACGTATCTGTCGTCTCTTGCCGTTATAATAACGGTTCTGTATCTTTGCAATAGCCGCGGTACTATCGCAGTGGATCTGGACAGCTGGTATCGGTCTTTCCCATAAAGGGATCTCAGCTAACAGACTTCTTAACCAGCCTGCTTCTTCACTAGCAGTAGCTAGTGCTATCATTTCTGACTCCATCGTAGATTGAGCCAAAATTGTCTGTTTCTTAGACTTCCAAGAAACAGCTCCACCAGCAATGCTAAATATATAGCCGCTAGTTGCTTTGGAGTCTTCTGAAAGAGTGTTCCAATCAGCATCGCTGTAACCTTCTAAAACAGCGGGAAACTTCTTATAGTGTAATCCAAGGTTCATTGTTCTCTTAAGGTACCTCATGACCCTTTCAATTGCATTCCAATGCTCTATACTAGGTCTACTGGTAAACCTACATAGTAATCCCACAACATAAGCTATGTCGGGCCTAGTGCAATCAGTAGCGTAACGTAAGCTACCAATGATGCTCGCATACTCAGTTTGTCTAACACCGTCTCCGGTGTTCTTGAACAACTTTACATTAGGACCATAAGGGGTACATACAGGTTTGCAGTTAGAGTAATTATATTTCTTTAAGATCTTCTCAATATAATGAGATTGATCTAGAGAAAGTCCCTCTTCAGACCTAGTAATCTTTATACCTAGGATTACACTCGCTTCACCTAGGTCTTTCATGTCAAAATTAGCACGTAACATATTTTTCACATTATTTACAACATGAATATTTGACCCAAAAATTAGCAAGTCATCCACATATAAACATATAATAGTGCAAATGTTATTTTCTGTTTTATGATAAATACATTTGTCACTTTCATTCAATTTGAATCCATGTGAGATAACTAGATTATCAAATTTTTCATGCCATTGTTTAGGTGCTTGTTTTAGACCATAAAGAGATTTATCTAATTTACATACTTTGTTTTCTTGACCTGGGATTACAAAGCCCTCAGGTTGGTCCATATAAATCTCTTCTTCTAATTTACCATTTAAGAAGGCAGTTTTAACATCCATTTGGTGCACCACTAAATCATGTATAACAGCTAGGGAGAAAAGCACACGTATGGAAGTTATTCTTGTGACAGGTGAATATGTGTCAAAGAAGTCCACATTTTCCCTTTGCCTATACCCTTTGGCTACAAGGCGAGCCTTGTACTTTTCAATAGTACCGTCGGGTTTTAATTTCTTCTTTAGTATCCATTTACATCCTATAGTCTTGCAACCAGGAGGTAAGTCAACTAAATGCCAAGTTCTATTAGACTCAAGAGAGTCCACTTCATCATTTATGGCTTCTTCCCATAAGTTGGCATCTAAAGAAGATAAGGCTTCTTGAATGGTTTGGGGATCTTCCTCTAAGGTATAAGCATAGAAGTCAGACCCATAATCCTTAGAGGTTCGAGCTCGTTTACTTCTCCTAAGTTCAGTTTCTAATTCCTCATTTTGTTCACTAGTTGTAGCTATGGGTAAACTACTAGAAGACGAGCCCCCACTATTCTTCAGTTTAAAGGGAAACCTATGTTCATAGAAGTCTGCATCATTTGATTCTATAACTACATGATCATTTAAGTTATAGAATTTGTAAGCTTTACTATTCATTGCATATCCTATGAATACACATTCATATGCTCTACTAGCAAGTTTATTTCTTTTTGGATCAGGGATCCTAACATAGGCTAAACATCCCCAAGTTCTTAAATAAGTTAAGTTAGGTTTCTTATTTTTCAAAATTTCATAAGGTGAAATTTGACTAGTAGATTTAGGCACTCTGTTTAGCACATAGCAAACAGTTAGTAAAATTTCTCCCCACCAATGGGAAGCAGCACCAGAGTTTAATAAAATTGCAACAACTGATTCAGTAAAAGTTCTATTTTTTCTTTCAGCTTTGCCATTCATTTCAGGAGAATAAGGTGCAGTTTTTTCATGTATGATTCCATTGGTTTTATAAAAGTCGTTGAAAATATTGGAATCATATTCAGTGTCTCTATCACTTCGAAATCTTTTTATTTTTCTGTTAAGTTGATTTTGAATTTCAGTCAAAAATGTTTTAAACATGTCAAACGCTTCACTTTTAGTTTTCATTAGATATACATAAGTATAATCTGAACAGTCATCTATAAAAGTTATAAAGTAGCGTTTTCCATTTCTTGTTAGAGTTCCATCTAGTTCACATATATCAGAATGTATTAAATCTAACGGTTCTGATTCTCTAATTACTGATTTATGTGAAGTTTTGGTTATTTTAGCTTGACTGCAAAAATCGCATTTTTCAAAATCATTCATTGATAGTTTAGGAATTAGTTCTAAGTTGCTCATGTTCTTTATTATTCGTTTATTAACATGACAAAGTCTAGCATGCCAAACATTAAAAGAACACAACATGTAAGCAGAAGAAGATACTTTATTAATTTCAACATTTAATTTGAACATGCCATCAGTGGCGTACCCTTTCCCAACAAATACATTATTCTTAGTAATTGTATACAAATCAGCCCCTATAGTTTGAGTAAACCCAGCCTTGTTGAGAAGATAGCCTGAGACTAAGTTCTTTCTCATCTCTGGAGTATGCAGGACATCCTTCAAGATGACAGTCTTTCGAGAGGTAAACTTTAATTCCACCTCACCAGTACCAGCAACTTTAGTGGAGTGGGAGTCGCCCAAAAGCACTTTCTTATCCTCAGACACGGAATAGGACTTGAACATGTCACGATCATAGCAAACATGGCGAGAAGCACCAGTGTCCACCCACCACCCCTCAGATCCACCAACAAAGTTGATTTCAGATATCATAGCTATAAGCTGATCTTCGGTAAGGTTCGCCTGCGGGGCAGGACGATTCTTGTTCCTGCAGTTCCTGGCCAAATGGCCAGGCCTGTTACAACTATAACACATGAATGTGTTATTTCCTAAGGGGGTTGAGTTCCAGGTCCAGGTCCATTCCGGGGAGGATTTCTATTTTTATTCTGGTTGTTACGGTTCTGGTTATTATTACGATTCTGAAATTTCATGTTTCTTCCTTTTGGTTTCAGAATGACAGAGGAGGATTTTTATTGGAAGTGTTATTTGAGACAACAAGTACTTCATCTTTTTGGTCTTGTTTTCTGGCTTCTTCTTCTATTCTTAGTCGGGTTATTAAACTTTCTATGGAGAATTCTTTAGTTTTATGTCTAAGAATATTTTTGAAATCTTTCCATGCAGGAGGCAATTTATCAATAATAACAGCTACTTGAAATTGTTCATCTAAAGTCATACCTTCAGAAGTTATTTCATGTGCTATCTTCTGCAGTTCATGAGATTGAGCTTCCACAGATTTGTCATCAGTCATTTGGTACTTCAGATATCTGCTGACAGCATACTTCTTGGTTCCAGCTTCCTCAGTATCATACTTCTTTTGAAGTGCATCCCAAGTTTCTTTAGCTGTCTTATCAGAGTTGTAGTAATCATACAAATCATCAGCTAAACCATTAAGAATAAAATTTTTGCATAAAAAATCATTTTCTAGCCAGGTGTTTAAATCCTTAGTAGTATCTTCAGTAGGAGGATTTGACAGAGTTGGTTTTTCAGTAGTAAGAACAGAGGCTACTTTTTTCATTGTAAAGAAAAATAGCATTTTTTGTCTCCGTCTTTTAAAATGTAGCCCCTCAAAACGAAAAGGTTTGTTAAGGTCAGCAGCTAAAAATTCAGTAGACATGGCAGATGAAATCGTCTTAAAATTGTTGGAACAAATACTTAAAAAGTAGTTAGGAACGAGGTTACCAAATTACTGAATTAACACTGCTTGGGTTGAGTCGCGGACTAGGTCGCTCTCTTTAAGACGTTTCGCAGCTCTGCCCAAAATTGTGCAAGCAAACACAGCCTCGTCGTCCCCAGGATAAAACAGCTCAGCAAAAATCTGTCTCGGAGTTACACTGCACTGATGAACTCCGGAATGCTACACCTGTAAAATAATTTTGTTGCTCGGAAACTAAAATATATTTATTTTTGGTTTTTCTTTTCTGAATCTTTTCTGATGCTCAATAGTTAGAGTGAGATAGAGAGAGGAAATCGAGAGAGAGAAGAGAGCTGTGAGCTGAAGGGATGATTTGAGTTGTGAGGGCTCTGCTCTATTTATAGACTGAGGGTGGCATGGAAAACGGAGCCCAAAAAAAACGGGCGTGGGTGGAGAACGTGCAACGTTCACACGTTCCGTAACGGTCACAAAAGCAACGGATGGCAACGGTTCCGTGAGACTCGGTCTCAACGGAACGGAACGGAACGTTACGTTAAAATATAACACACACACACACGCACTCGGCTGGGCTCGACGCGGCCGGCCGGTTGGACTGCGGCGGCGCGCGAGTGTGGTGGACCCACAATTGCCTAGGTCCTCCCCCCTTCCACAAAATTGGGTGCCCCTTGGGGCCCAATCCCATTAGCATTTTCTTTTCTATATAAATGCTTCCAAGGAGAGCTAAAAAAGCAATGTGGGACTTAAGATTTTGCATTTTTTCTCTTTTCTCCTTTTTTATTCAAATTCACATTTAATTCCAACATCCATTATAAAACCGACATCGTTATTGCCGTCGATGTTATCAGATTGATAGTTCCCTAATCCCTGCAACGTTTTTTTCCTCAAAAACCTAGATATTAAAAAGGATAAAATTGTAATTGTTCTCCAAGAAAACGATGACATATCGCGAGATTGGGAAAAATGGTATTGAGATTAAAACCATGCTATTGCAAGGCATTATTCCCATCTATCTTCTCTGGAAGCGATACGTGTAAAGAAAGGTCGAATTAGTTTTTATTTTTTCGAGATTTTACGTATATAATTGATTACATTAAAACTATGAGTGATTTACATATATACCCACATTTTTGCATATACATTATATTTACTTGTATATATATTTGTAGAGTAATTGTCTTAAAAAATTAACATATTTTTTTTATTTATCAAATTTTCAAAACCAGCAAAATGATATACTAAAACTTCCAACTTCATGTACAATGAGATATAAAAACCAAAATATACTTACTACATAATTTTAACATATTGATAGTAGAATTAGACCTAACCACCACGAGCAATTGCTACAATTAAAGTTCTGGCAATCGTTGCTGATAAACTCATCAAATTTTTGACAACTATCGCTGATAATCTTGTAAGAATTCTGACAACTATCGCTAGAATTAGTAAATATAAGGCTTAAATTTGACATGAAAAATATAAGATTTACATCTAGAGCATATGAAACACATTATATGTGTTTCCTAAAAAATATGTAAAGTCTTACGTCTAACAACTGTAACCAGAATTTTTTTAAGGTTGTTGAAACTCCAATTTCTTATATATTTTAGAAAATATTTGTAATATGTTACATTCAAACTAACAAATATGTAGTTTTTATGGTTATGTTTGGTTTGCAAAATAAAAATGTGAATAGTAATATGAATTGCATTGAGTTGAATGAAAACACTGTTAATACTACAATGTTTGTTTGAACTATTTGAGCAGTGTAATCAAAATAAATGATGATATTAAAATAAAATTTATAAAAAAATATAATTGAAATGAAGTTAGAAAAAACAACTTTTTTATTTTTAAATGAGAACAAATCATAAAAATCATAAATAGTTAACTAAATGCGTGAGAAAAAAAGAGCATTATAAAGTATTCTTGATGAGTGTAGGAGGAATGAAAACTATTGCTTTTGTTTAAATATTTTACATTTCATTATAAATTAACAATCAAATCAAATATAAAAATATTCTAAATTATTTTATTATAATTTATATTTCTGTGAAGTATGACCTATATCCAAGGTATGTGTAATTAGAGGACAAAGTAGTAAATGTAGAATTATAAAATGCGACCGTACAGTATATATCGCAATTTTTGGAAAAGTGAAATCAAACTTAAAAGGCGCTATATTACGTCATTTTTTCATTCTGTAGTCACAGGCGTTTGGAGAGATACTGGGTGGCTCAAGCCGTATTGGTGCCCTATCTTTTCCCTGTAAAATGTAAATACATTCATGATTCATTTGTCAAGGGACTCTTGAAGCTTACAAGACATTTTCCTCTTCAATTTCACTTCATCTTCAACCTAATTTTTGATCATATTTTCATGCTTGACTTACTATCAAAGGTGTTGACCATTTTCTTATCCTACCGTTCAGGCAAAATTTCTTAAAAATTATACGAGGACTATAATTTAGGATAATTTTTTTACAAAAAATTAATGACATATATTTTTATGATTAAATAAATATTTTATTAGTAATAATATATTGTATATAATTTTTATATACATATTTTGATATATATTAACAATATTTAATAAATATTTGAATAAAAATGACATAAATGTTTAATAAAATGGTTCAATATGTACTCATTTTTATATATATATATATTTGGTAACTATTAGTAATACAAATAAAATTGTAGTTGTATATTATATAAAAATTCTTCTTAAATGTATTAATTCAAAATAAAATTAAATATTTAACTTTAGACTCAACATTATAAAAATAAATTTAAAAAAAAAAAAAAAAGCTTAGATAAGTTCCAGAGTACAATTTTTAAGTTTTTATAATTCATATCGTCAAATTTTCTCATATTTTATCTCAACCCAAATTTTAACTCTATTTAATATTATATTATTTGGTTTTATTTTAATAATTTTTTAAAATTTATTTGAAATTTTCTTTACTTGAAAGTTTTAATATTTGTTTATTCTTTGTTTTTCATTCAATTTTTTTTTATTAGTTAGTCTTATACTTTTTTATCAACTATAGTCTAAAGCTTAAAATTTTAAATCATATTTTATTTTTTTACATTTTTATATGTTTTTTTTTAGTTTTAGTTTTAATACCTATAAATTTATTTTGTTTGATTGAGCTTCCTATTTACTTAGTCTTTTAGTTAATAAATTTATTTTATACATGAATAATATATATACTAATTAACTTATTATATATATATTTTTTATTATAAATTAATTATAATATGTTAACTTTATATATATTATAATAAAAAATAAAAAAATTTGTGTTCGATTGAGTACGGTCCGCTATAGCTTCTACTAGTTATACATTATGATATATCTTTCATTTTTTTTTAATACTTTAATAAAATTTTCTACTTTGTGTAAAAAACAAAATTCAGCCCCTCCTTAAAAATATTACTAGGTCCGACCCTGCTACCATCACACATTCGACCATTCCAATTCACGTAAATATTGTATATGCGTCGATATATAGCAAAAATAAAAAAAATTATTTTAATTGTACAACTATTATGAAATTGTATAATTAGATAGAAAGTGATCATACATGAAGGAAAAAAAATCTGACTTACTAAAAACCAGCAATAGAAGTCAAAAACTCATGAAAATTAATTATATTCCGTCATTGAATTTTGATTGGTTTTTAAAATGTTGTAGACTAACAATATGCTCTTCATCTTATGTGTTTGTCTCCGTTTATGAAGATCAAAGTATATTTTATTTGGTAGTTAGAGACATTAACTAGAATTTATATAGGCTTGTATGATGAACACTCATCTCAATACATAAAGATTTTGCAAAAATTAATTTTAGATTTTCTTCTTTATAGCTTGCACAATCACTCACTGAGAATCTCGGAAAAATCCAAAAGATATCATCTTAAAATATTGATCCCTTGACTTTATTTCATAGCTTAGTGAGTCTTGAGAGAGAGAGGGGTTGGAACTTGGGAGAGACATGGAACACTGTGGAAGATGAATGATCGAGAGAGCATGAAGTGGAATGTAGTGCTTAAGATTAACAATTTCACGTGAAAAGGCCGTCATTTTCTATTTGGCATTTGCCTAAACCTAATTCACACTAACAACCCATTAATATTTATCAAGTTGTGAGCCTACATTCTTTTGTGCACCCCATGTGCTCGACACATTGTCATCAAGGAGATCTAGTTTTCAACTAACTACACTATTTTTTAAAAGTCTATAAACTATTTGTTTGTAACCAAACAGATGAGTTTTCAACTCAAGCTCAACCACATGAAATCTCAGAACCAAAATACGCTATCCTTAAAAGCTTTTTTTTTTTTTATATATATATACTTAAAAAGAATATTTTTTAAGAGCTATAAAGACTATAGATTAAAAATTATGCGTATTAAATATTCGTATATGGTTGATCCAAAAGGTAAAAAGTAGTGCATTAGAATGGAAAAAAATAGGACACACAAATTTACATATATTAATTATGTTGTATCACATAATCAAATTATTTTAAAAATTGAAAAATTATAAACTTTTTTAAGAAAAATTTGTCACGACACACCATGTGTGCAACTGCAAATTTATATATGTACATTAGCATTTCTCAAGTTGCATTACATCAATGAAATCTCATTGGACTTTGACAAGAAAAGAAGGAAGAAAAAAAAAACACTAAACGCAAAGAAATTGGAACCATACTTTACTATGAAGAAAAAAAAAAGTTGAACCATACATTGTGTACGAAAACAAATCTGAATTGCTCAGTTAGCCTCAGAGGTCAATTACACATGCATTATGCTTTTCTGTTTATGTATTTACTTATGGTGTATGTGCTCTCTTTAATGTATTGCAACCCTTGCTTTAAACATTATTGTCCTTGAGCAAACAATACAAATGTTAATGAAGAGTTTAGAGAACGTATCTTAGACTTCTAAGCATACACTCTTTAAAAACAATACTAATTACCAATCTAGAAGATGGGTACTTGACCTCAATTTATAAAAAAAAAATAGTAAGTATGACTAACAAAAGATAGGGACATACTTATGAAAAAGTTGTGTATGGCAATCCAACAAACTCAGTAAAAATGTAAATAATCACTAAGAGAAACTACTAAGACAAGGGAAAACATAACGGCAAAAGGACTCCTAACTCCTAAGTCGTAAGTACCATAACTTTAAAAAAGAAAAAGAAAAAAAAAAGTACACTTATGTACTATAATTATTAATAGGAACATTCCAAGTACTCTCACTTCAGAAAAAGTTTCATTTAGGAACATTCCAAGTACTCTAACTTCAATTTTTGTAAATTTTAAAAGTTTATAAAATTTTAAGAGTATTTAATTTAAATTTTTAAAGAGTCTACAAATATTTAGGAATATTTAAGTAAAAATTTTTAAGAATTTAAAAAAACTACAAAAGTCAAAGGCTATATTCAATTAATAATTTTCAAATATTTATAAAAATTTGTTTGCATTAAAAAGTAAATAACTTTTCAAGAATTCAATATCTCATAAAATTTTGACCAAAATTACGTTTGTTGTTATCATTTATAAATTTTTTATAAAATGGTTACTGATCGTCTTATTAAATGTATATAGAAACGTCCTATATAATTCTTATAGGATATTTAGTAATCATCCTATATGTTGCATTTTTTTTAGGACTGACGATTATAGAACGGTTAGTAATCGTCTTATAAAACTTATAGGACGATCATTGACCGTCCTATTTTACCATTTTTTTAAATAATGATAAAATGAATTAATTTGTTTGAATAAAAAAAAAATTATAACATTTTAGAGAACTTTTATGTGTTTGAATTATTTTTTATCTTTAGTTTTAATTACATTTGACATTTTTATCATAATTTATTATGGAATGTTATGATTTAATTTTATTTTTCTTTTTCAAGCATAATTTATTATAATGTTATTTTTATTATATACTTGATTTTTTTCAAAAGATATATTTGATTATTTATTAAAAAAATATAACTCTTTTATTGTTATTTTTAGTAGGTGACTTAAATAATGTCTCATTCAAGTATGTCTGAAGATGATGAACTTTGTTATGAAAAAGAAATAAAGAAGGAAGAATCAGATGAACAATTTTACGAGGCTATTAAAGTTTTATAGATAGCAATTTAAAAAAAAAATTCAAGCATTAAGTAATTTAATGACTATCCTATATCTTGAACATGTTGAATGTCCAATGTTTGATGTCCAATTTCTAGAGGTGGATACCACTACATACACAAGGTATTGGACCAAGATTCTAAACACTTTTGCAAATGTATAGGATGTATCTTAATGCATTTATAAATCTATGCACTATTATTAGATTAAAAAAAAAAATACCATTGAAAGATACTCAATTTATTTATATTAAAGAGATGTTGGCTATATTTTTACTTATAATCGGTCACAATTTACTATATTGTTTAACTCATAAAATATTTGAGTGGTCACATTTTACAATTAGCATAAATGTTAATAGAGTTCTATAAATATTCAAAGTGATAGTACCATAGATGGTGACTAAACTTAGAGGCACACTAAGTAAAATAAGAGAAAATACCATATTCTAACCTTGTTTCAAGGTAAATAATAAATATTATAATTTTTCATTGCTAAATGTTTGACAAATTTTGAATATTTCTATAGTATTTCTATATATTTTACTATTAATATGTTATTTATATTGTATATATAATTACTAAAATTTAACTCAATTATTGATTTTTGTTCTTTTAAATTAAATATTTATGATTGCATTGGAGTTATTGATGGTACACACATACAACTATAGTAACAGAATTTAATAAAAGTAGTTATTGTAATTGTCATAAAAAAATATGACAAAATATTTTAATTGCATGTAACTTTGATTTCGAGTTCATCTATGTAGTTAGTGGGTGAGAATATTCAACTTATGATTCTATAGTGTTAAATGATGTTATATCAAGGAAGAATGTACTTAAAGTACCACAACGTTTGTATTTTTCTTCCTTTACTTTTTCACTTAGTACATCATTTTAAATGTTTATAATATATTATCATTTTGTATGTATATATATAAGTATAAAAAAATTGTTATGTATCTCATATGAATATTTTCTAGTAGAATGTAGATTCACAAATCGCTATAGTTTTTTTTAGCTCCATGTCGTGGTGTTCGATATCATCTTTAAGATTTTGCTAACTAAGGTCATAACCCTGAATTGACAATTGAATTATTCAATCTTTGTCATGCTTCTTTAAGGAATGTAATCAAATGAATACTTGGTATATTCAAATCCCATTTTGCAGTTTTCAAATATGCTCCTCCATTCTCATACAGTATACAAGAAAAGTTTAGTGCTAGCTTGTGCATGACTGCACAATTTTCCTCATAAAAAGTGTCATTTTGATAAATTTTCAAAAAAATCAGATGGTGAATCATAATCAAATTTAAAATCTGACAATGAAGATGATGAAGAAATTTTTAGAACATAGAAATAAGAACGAGAAATTGTCAATGATTGGAGATTAAAAATATTATCAAATATGTGGAGAGATGCTACTAACGATCATACTTAAGAATATCTAAAAATAAATTTTAATTTTTCATTAATTTATTTATAGGAGGGCAAGAACTTATTTAACAATGAAATTTTTAATATTTAATTAAGTTTAAGTTTTATATATTTTTTAATTACTAGTTTTATGTGTATTCATTTCTTTCACTATTATTTTTTGCATTATTGCATACTCAATATAAAATAATTGCATCGTTAATATTTTTAAATATTTCTTTTATGTATTATATTTTATAATTTATTGTTAAAAACATAAGTAATATGAATTTTTTAATTAAAGTGTAGAGTTCAGAGACGGACTTACCTTATGGTTTTACCGGGCTTGAGCCCGGGTGGCTTTCTAAATTTTTTTTTTTTTTTAATTTTTATAAATATTAGTAATATCTTTGTAAAGTTTAATATATTATTTATATCCAAAATTTTATAAATAAACTCAAGCCAATACACCACTTTATAGTCATATATTTAATATAACTTTGCTCCTTTTTTGCTCTACAAGTTAAAATATAGTTTTTTTTTTTTTTTAACTATTAAAATTATTTATATTCTTTTTTTAACTAAATATTTAAATTTATACTTAAATCAATAAATATGTGTTATATATACTTCTAAAAATTATAATTTTTAAACTTTTTATCTATAAATATCATATAATTATTAATTTGAATGTTATTGTAAGTATAAATTTGTATATATTTAGTAGTCTTTTTTTTTCATAATAATTGACCATTATTTGATGATTTGTTAAGTTTTATGTCCTAAAGTATCATTAGGTTTAACTTCAATAAAAAATTTTGTTTATATTTTAAAGATATATATTTTTTAATGTTAATTATAAATAAATTAAGATCTAAAATATAGAAGCATTTTATAATTTTTATAAAAATATATATTAGCCCTCCTCGGAAAAAATTCTTAGGTCCATCCCTGGTAGAGTTGAATATGAAAACTCTTTAAATTTTACATACTAATATTAACATATTGCAGGAATGATGGGATGTGAATACTTTTAAAAAGTTAAGACCAAAAAAAGAAATGAAAAGATGTAAAAAAAAAAAAATTGATAATAAAAGTATATAAAATTATGTAAAAGTCACTGTAAGTCTTTAAAAGCTTATTGTGAGTTTTAAGTTAAGAACCAAATACACCTAAAAAGGAAGATGAATTGGTTATTTTTAATTTTATCAAACTTTAATTATGTAACCTAAATATAACGATCAAACATGCAATCGCATGTAAAAATAAAATACAGAAATAGAAAATAACACACAAATTTTTTAGGTGAAAATAACCTAAGCCACAATAATGATAAAATAATTAATCTACCAGACCACCTACCTATCCATTATAAAAATTTGATGTTCAAGTACAAAGCCAGGTTTTAGACTACCCTTCACAGATAAAACTCCTAATGTTCTTTACTTACGAGTCCTACTCTATCTTCATAATCTCCACAAGTTTAGTACAAAAGGATTTGGACCAACATTTCGATAAACTCGAGTCACACGAAACACCAAACATATCAACTTTAATATTTGAAAAGTTAACACAAATAATATAAGTACAAGGTGTGTCATAAAATAAATTTAACAAAGAATAATCCTAACTAGAAGATTCAAAAATATGTCAAATAAAAAATCTTTAGCAAATCCTAGAATCAGTAATTAAACAGGTTCAATTAAAATAGTTTTTTTAAATATCAATGATTATTCATAAAAGAAAATAAGCAAGAAGAAGCTATATGAACATAAAGATTGAAATAAATAGGCTTAAATCTAAACTAGCATGTCATACAAAATATCAAGGATTCAATAAATTTAATCAAAGTTCTGTAATCAATAATTTTTGATATAATGAATAGGCTTAAATCTATACTAACATAATCATGCAAATATAATGAATTCAATATCAATGAATAAAGTAGGCATGTATTAGCATAGATGTAAAAGATAAGAATATTAAGCAAAGTCTAAGAACATTAATCAGAAAATCAACAAGTAAAAGATATTCAAAAGCATAGGCATCTATTTATATGCAAACAATGATGTATCGTATTATTTTATGAAAATTTAGTAGAAAATATGTCACTTACTAATGTGTCAATATATGATAGGCAATTGAAGACTGACTAGGATTAAAAAATGTGTGAAAAAAACCTAGTTACTGATGGTGGGATTGATCCGTCCTTGATGAGAATCGATCCAAAACTAAAAAAAGTTATGCCAACGAGACTTGGGATCAATCCAACACAGATGGAGATCAATCCAAGTCATAGGTGGATCAATCCGTCTATGGCGGTATCGATCTGTCTCTTTAGACCTCTAAAATTAAAACTTGTGCACATTGAACACGATCGGTTGAGGATCAAAATGGGATCGATCCAGCTTTAAAAAGTTGGGCCTTCAATTTTACGCAGCAAATGAATGATCTGTGTAGGATCGTTTTAGGACCGATCTATAATGAGATCGATTCGTCTTGAAGAGGGATGGATCATGCTTCCTTAAATATCATAATTACTCCAAACAAAAATCTATGTAAAGTGCATATGAAGGGGATTATTGTTATCTTAAAATTGAGAGCTTTTGAGGCTTTGATAATGATACAACTTAAAAATACTTGAATTATACAAGAGCAATGTCGTGTCATTCCGAAAATCTAAATATTATATAAATTATATTTGTTTAATAAAGTGCCAACTATTCATGTAATTCTCATTTATGAAAGTCTTAAAATAAAAGGTCTGCTAAAGTCTCTTAAAATTTGGAAAAATTTATAAAATTCTATATAAAGTCTTAACATTTTTATATAAATCTATAAAATAAAAATTAGGATTTAAAATTTATAAAAATCTTTAAAAATCTTAATTGAATATACTCTCATAAAAAAGTTTAGGATTTAAAATCCATAAAATTTTTTAAAAGTTTCAATTGAATACACCTATCACAGATCTAGTAGGCTAATAAATAGAATGGTAAAATTGTCTTTTACTTTGGAACAAAGAAAAAAACAATAGGAATATAAAGAATGATATGGAAAAATTTTATAGGTTTTGTGATTTATTAAAAATGATATGTTAGTTTTTTATCTATTAACTTGCATTAATTATTTTTTATGTTTCTATAGATAATATTATAGTTTCAAGAGCCCTCCACTACTAATTAATATATAATTAAATTTTTTTTACCTCTGAGTGTTATTTAGTAAAAAAAATTATTATTATAAAATTTACAATTCAGCTTTAAAAAAACATTTTTAGATTCGACTTTGCTAATTACTCCCAAGTAAAAAACTAAATTTCATTTTTTCCATTGAATATCATTAATGAATTTTATTTTTGAAATTTTTTCATTAATTATCATTTTGTGGAGATAAACGACTTTACGGATACTTTTACAAAAATTAAGGTACCGCTAAAAATGTACAAGCAAAAAATTATAATGATTAAGTGTATTTTATAAGAGCTATATTACCAACCCCAGAACATAAATCAAAGCATACACAAAGTATAAATTGAATGAAAAACACGTGCTAATCTTATCTCAAACCCAAACATTCTCTCACCTCTAAGCCTCTCAAGCACCTTTACCCCGCTTCTTTCCTTCCTTTTCTTCAAAAAAATTTCTCTTCTTCCTTGTGCCAAACCAGTACATAGCTCTCTAATTGAGCAAGTTTTCTCTTCGATGGAGTTCTCTTTTCTTCTTTTCCTTTTTCTTTTCTTTTGGTTCTATGGTTCTTCAGTGTTCTAAACAAGCTTATCCTGTAAAAATTTGGGTTTTGTGTAAAATTTTGGGAGTTTTGTGCGTCATTTGGACATTTGGTTGGATGAGTTTAGGTTGTTTCAACGAAATCTCACTGCATGTGGTTGTTGTCCATCACTGGATCTGGCGGTAGCGGTAGCGGTAGCTTTTGTTTAGAGGTGGGATGACTGGTTTTGTGTTCATTGTATGCACTATTTGGATGACTGGAAATTTTTTGTTCCTTCTTTGTAAGAAAATTCTTTTAAATCTGAGTTTAATCTAAATTTATTATGGTTTCTTTTTTACTTGCCGATTGAAAGACAAATCTGAAGCCATTTTCAACTTCTTAAACAATGTCAAGAGGGATGGCTTAATTGATGAAATAATTGCAATTTTAAAGGATGAGCTAAGCGCTTACATCAACAAAGTGATGAGCTAAGCGCTTGCATCATCAAAATGATGAACTAAGCGCATATGTGATCTCTCTAAATAGTAACATTTTTCTCTCTATAAATAGAGAGCTCATTTGCCCATTTCCATCATCCCAAAATCTCAAATATCTTAAGCATTTCAAGCTTCTCCACTTAGAAAAGTTCTTTCCTCATTGTGAGAGAGAGGTTAATTGTATTCTCCTAGTATAAGAGAGAGAGGTATCTTGTTCTCTCCTTGTATTTAGAGAGAGGTTGTAAATCTTTCAGTATAGTGAATTCCTTCTGGCCTTTGCCCGTGGAGTAGCCCGTAATCATTTTGGGTGAACCACATAAATACTTGTGTCTATTTTATCTTCATTCTCTCAGTTTTACTTTGATTGTGTATTAGCTTCAACCCATAAATTTCCTAACAGTGGTATCAAAGCTTTGGTTGTGGGTACTGTTCACGGTTCACGTATATAGTTACTATTCAAGTATACGATTACTGTTCACAAATACAATTATTGTTCACTTGTAATAGTGGGAGCCGGTTCAAGTAAGAAGCATATCAAAAATGACGACAACAACAAAGTTCGATGTTGAGAAGTTCAACGGAAGTAATTTTTCGTTGTGGAAAATGAAGATTAAAGCAATTTTGAGGAAGGATAATTGCTTGGAAGCAATTGGAGAAAGGCCAGCTGAGATCATTGATGATCAAAAATGGAATGAAAAGGATGGCAATGCAATTGCTGATCTACACTTAGCACTAGCCGATGGAGTTTTATCCAATGTGGCAGAAAAGAAGACAGCAAAGGAGATTTGAGATACTCTAACAAGACTGTACGAGGCCAAATCACTTCACAACAAGATCTTCTTAAAAAGGAGACTTTACACTCTTCAAATGGCGGAATCCACATCGGTGACCGACCACATCAACACCTTGAATACTCTATTTTCGCAACTTACATCAATGGGTTACAAAATAGAGACAGCTGAACGTGTGGAGCTTCTACTTCAAAGTCTACCTGACTCGTATGATCAACTCATCATCAACCTGACGAACAACATCCTTTCGGATTATCTAGTCTTGGACGAAATTACAGCTGCTGTTTTGGAAGAAGAAACTCGGCGTAAAAACAAAGAAGACAGACAAGTAAGTTCGCAGCAAGCGGAAGCTTTGACGGTGATGAGAGGAAGATCAACAGAACGTGGCTCTAGTGGGAGTCAAAATCATGGTAGATCAAAATCAAGAAGTAAGAAGAGTCTCAAGTGCTACAATTGTGGCAAGAAAGGGCATGTCAAAAAGGATTGTTGGAGTAGAAGAAAGAATGAAGACCCTGAGCCATCAAATGCTCAAGGGAATGTAGCAAGTATCCCTGATGATGGAGAAGTCTTATACAGCGAGGCTACAGCAGCAGTTGAAGGTGGTAGAAAGCAGTTTTCTGACGTCTGGTTAATAGACTCAGGAGCAACATGGCACATGACATCTCGAAAAGAATGGTTCCACAAATATGAACCAATCACAGGAGGTTATGTACACATGGGGGATGATCATGCTTTGGAAATTACTGGTATTGGTACTATCAAAATAAAAATGTTTGATGGTACAGTTCGCACTATTCAGGAGGTACGACATGTGAAGGGCTTAAGGAAGAATCTACTATCTTTGGGGCAAATAGATAGTCTTGGATGCAGGACCCATGTCGAGAATGGGATCATGAAAATTATCAAAGGTGCGCTTGTGGTTTTGAAGGCAGAAAAGATTGCAGCAAATCTATTCATGCTTAAAGGGGAAACACTATAGGAAGCTGATGCGTGTGTCGCGTCAACCAGTAAAGGAGAAGAATCAACAATGATGTGGCATCTCAAATTGGGCCACATGTCAGAACGAGATTTGAAGATTCTCTCCGACAGAAAGTTGCTTCCAGGGCTCAAATCGATAAATCTACCTTTCTGTGAGCATTGTGTTACAAGTAAGCAGCATAGATTGAAGTTTAGCAGATCTGATGCAAGGAGTAAAGGCATTTTAGACTTGATTCATTCTGATGTATGGGAATCACCAGAAATGTCATTAGGAGGTGCAAAGTACCTAGTGTCATTCATTGATGATTACTCTAGAAGGTGTTGGGTATATCCAATCAAGAAGAAGTCAGATGTCTTTCAAGTATTCAAAGACTTTAAAGCGCAGGTGGAACTTGAATCTGGGAAGCAGATTAAGTGTTTAAGGACAGATAATGGGAGAGAGTATATAGACGGCGAGTTTCTTGCACTTTGTAAGCAAGAAGGTATTAAAAGACAGTTCACAATCACATACACGCCTCAACAAAATGGAGTGGCAGAGCGGATGAACAGAACTCTTGCAGAAAAGATAAGAGCTATGTTAAGGTCTGCAGGTCAATCCAACTCCTTTTGGACAGAAGCAGCCAAAACTGCATGTTATGTGGTAAATCGGTCGCCATCAACGGCAATTGAGTTAAAGACACCGATGGAGATGTGGACTGGTAAGCCAGCAGATTACTCTACTTTACATTCTTTTGGATGTCCTGTGTACGTAATGTACAACGCCCAAGAAAGATCGAAGTTGGATCCAAAATCTAGAAGGTGTATCTTCTTGGGATATGCTGATGGTGTCAAGGGGTATCGTTTGTGGGATCCCACTACCCGCAAGCTCATAATCAGCAGGGATGTGATCTTTGCAGAAGATCAATTACAAAGAAAAGATGGAGTCGATAGCACATCAAATGAGAATTCAGAGACTACAATAGTTCAGGTGGAAAATAATTCAATACAAGAAATTCAAGATTCTACTGAAGCAGCACCACAACACGATGTACAAGAACCAGTTGAGTCCGAGGCTCCAAAAGTTCGTCGGTCAACTCGTGAAAGAAGGCCACCAACTTGGCACTCGGAGTATGTTACTGAAAGTAATGTTGCATACTGTCTTTTAACGGAGGATGGAGAGCCATCAACTTTCCATGAAGCTACAAGTAGTTCAGATGCATCTCTGTGGATGACAGCAATGCAGGAAGAAATTGAAGCTTTACATAAGAACACGACTTGGAAACTAATACCATTACCACATGGAAGAAAAGCCATTGGTAACAAATGGGTCTACAAGATCAAGCGAGATAGCAATGATCAAGTGGAACGGTATCGTGCAAGATTGGTGGTAAAAGGATATGCTCAGAAAGAAGGTATTGATTTCAATGAAATATTTTCCCCAGTAGTACGACTTACAACAGTCAGAGTAGTCTTGGCAATGTGTGCAACGTTTGACTTACATCTAGAGCAGTTGGATGTAAAAACTGCATTTCTTCATGGAGAACTTGAAGAAGAAATTTATATGCTTCAACAAGAAGGTTTTGCTGAAACTGGCAAGGAGGACTTGGTTTGCAGGTTGAACAAATCTCTGTACGGTCTCAAACAGGTGCCGAGGTGTTGGTATAAGAGATTTGATTCCTTCATTATTAGCCTTGGATACAACAGACTTAGTTCAGACCATTGTACATACTACAAAAGGTTTGATGGTGATAATGACTTTATTATCTTGTTGTTGTATGTGGACGACATGTTGATAGCAGGACCCAACAAAGATCAAATCCAAGAATTAAAGGCTCAATTGGCTAGGGAGTTTGATATGAAGGACTTGGGACCAGCAAACAAGATTCTAGGGATGCAGATTCACCGAGACAGAAATAACAGGAAGATTTGGCTTTCTCAGAAGAACTACTTCAACAAGATCTTGCGACGCTTCAACATGCAAGATTGTAAGCCAATATCTACCCCACTTCCTGTTAATTTTAAGTTATCCTCAAGTATGTCTCCTAGCAATGAAGCAGAGAGGAGGGATATGTCTCGAGTACCGTATGCATCAGCAGTGGGAAGTTTGATGTTCGCTATGATATGTACAAGACCAGACATTGCACAAACAGTGGGAGCGGTCAGTCGATTTATGGCGAATCCTGTGGAGAGCATTGGAACACTGTAAAGAGGATCCTTAGATACATCAAAGGAACCTCAAGTGCTGCATTATGTTTTGGAGGATCAGAATTAACTGTCAGAGGTTATGTGGATTCAGATTTTGCAGGAGATCTCGACAAAAGTAAATCCACTACGGGCTATGTGTTTACACTTGCAGGAGGAGCTGTAAGCTGGGTTTCTAAATTACAAACTGTTGTGGCTTTATCTACAACGGAAGCAGAATACATGGCAGCTACACAAGCTTGCAAGGAAGCAATCTGGATTCAAAGGTTATTGGAGGAACTCGAGCACAAGCAGGAGAAGATTGTTTTGTTTTGTGACAGTTAGAGTGCCTTGCACATTGCAAGAAATCCAGCCTTTCATTCCCGGACAAAGCACATAAGGGTTCAATACCACTTCGTTCGAGAAGTAGTAGAGGAAGGAAGTGTGGATATGCAAAAGATTCACACAGATGAGAACCTAGCAGATGTAATGACAAAACCAATCAACCCTGACAAGTTTGTATGGTGTCGATCCTCATATGGTCTAGCAGAGACGTAAGCAGCAGGGTTTGAGCAAAGGCTAGTTGGAAGAGATAATCGTGAAAGATGACTTCAAGTGGGAGATTGAAAGACAAATGTGAAGCCATTTTCAACTTCTTAAACAATGTCAAGAGGGATGACTTAATTAATGGAATAATTGCAATTTTAAAGGATGAGCTAAGCGCTTACATCAACAAAGTGATGAGCTAAGCGCTTGCATCATCAAAGTGATGAGCTAAGCGCTTGCATCATCAAAATGATGAACTAAGCGCATATGTCATCTCTCTAAATAGTAACATTTTTCTCTCTATAAATAGAGAGCTCATTTGCCCATTTTCATCATCCCAAAATCTCAAACATCCTAAGCATTCCAAGCTTCTCCACTTAGAAAAGTTCTTTCCTCATTGTGAGAGAGAGGTTAATTGTATTCTCCTAGTATAAGAGAGAGAGGTATCTTGTTCTCTCCTTGTATTTAGAGAGAGGTTGTAAATCTTTCAGTATAGTGAATTCCTTCTGGCCTTTGCCCGTGGAGTAGCCCGTAATCATTTTGGGTGAACCACGTAAATACTTGTGTCCATTTTATCTTCATTCTCTCAGTTTTACTTTGATTGTGTATTAGCTTCAACCCATAAATTTCCTAACACTGCCAACGTGCTTCCATGGAATTTAATAGTTCAATTTGATTATATTTTAGTTTTAGTTTATTTTTATTTTTATTTATAATATATTATTACATGTATCGATAGAAGTGGCAATTCGTACAAATTAAACTAGTTATATTCGAATAAATATAGGTCAAATTTACCTAATTTGAACACGATATGAATTTAATTTAAATTGATATTATGAACCCGAATACAAATTATTAAAATTTGAGCTCGTTTAAATTGTTCTGAAATATCAATTAATGTCAAAATTTAAAGTAATTGGCCTAAATAGCTTGTATTCTGCTTAAAAATTGTATTTTTCAAAACTAGCAATAATAAGACTAAAATTGTGAGTTTTGATTACATTAAAATTAAATAAATTATAAAAATACCCTTAACTGTGTAATAAACATTAATGGTATGTAAACTATTTACATATTATATAAACCGTTTACATACTATGTAAACATGTATGTAAATTGTTTAAACAGGTATGTAAATTATTTACATACTATGTAAATGGGTTTGCATAACAAAAATAATATAATAGGAAATCTAATTCATTTACATTGAGTCTTTGTATATTAAAAAAATTATAAGCAGAAAAAAGAGATGAATTCAAAACTTACAAACCAAAACTTCACTTGCTAGTAAAGATGGATATCGTAAAAGAACTTTGAAAAGCACAGAGATAAAAAAGAGCTTGGTATTATTATCAGCCATGAGTTTTCCTCCTTATCAGCAGCCAAAATTTTCAAAACCCATGAATCAAAGACAAATATCTTTAAGGTAAGGAGTGAGAATTAAACACAAATTAAAGACGGTAGTGAACTATATGCAAATAAAGCATACCTTGGTGAAAACATAAAGAAACAAAAAACATGTTTGCGTCAAAATATAGAATCTTATACATAAAATAAAAAAAGATAATAGAAAGCAGAAGTTGAATCATAGAAACACAATAGAAACAAAATTAAATGAGCAAGAGATGTATGAAGAACCCTTTTGTGACAGAAGGGTTCAAAGAAAAGATGAAACTAGAAGTAAAATCCCCAACAAGTAACTTAAGGGTAAAAATGAAAACTCTACCCATAGAAAATGATGACTTACAGTGAGTTGTAAAAAAATGAAATGAACAGTGAAAAAGGTGTTATATTAAGTCAATAGTTCTAAAATCTAACCTAATAACTCATTCATAAACTAAACACCATATAAATATAATAATGATGAAAATTTTTGGCCCAAATTTTAATAAATAACATCAAAATAATCACAATATTTAAATAAAGAGTTTTTCCTCACAGTTATATTTTATAGCAAGTTAACAACTAATTAACATACCATTCAAAGATTCAAAAATAATATAAAAGCATATGATCTAAAAGAAAATGCATACATGATAAATTGACATATTACAAAACAAAATATAAAATAGTAAATATAAATAAAATACATACATGATAAATTGATATATTACAAAACAATTCAACAGAAGTTCAAAAAAATTGTGAAATTATAATTTTTATTCTTGTAAGCTCATGAGTCATGAATCAAAGCCCCTCTTGATCTCTTCTATCTCGCTTTCTTCAACTTTAACCTACAAGTTTAACTAATATCGAATAAAATAAAAAAGTAAATGACAATATTAATAACAATAATCAACTCATGATATGAACTAAATCAATTAAAACACTACAATTGGCAAGATAATATTTTGTAAAATATCATAACTATTAGCTAATAGCTACAAATTAGCTAAAAGTCATAAATTCTATACCTCAAAAGTCAAATATCAATACCTTAAGTTATAGCATTAATTCCTAGCATCTTTGTTATTAGAATTTTGAGTGCCAACTTCGGTGGTCACCTCAATTGCAATATCTTCACAAAGTTTCTCACATGACTTATTTCCTACACATAAATAGAAAAATAGTTGATGTTAATGATATACAATCTTTGAAAATCACCAACATATAATAAAAATAATAAATTTAACTTTGTCACTAAACAACTAATCTCTAGTGCAAATAATTGTCTCAACTATACTAGGCAAGAGTTTGGTACGATATTGATAAAAAATTCTTCCCCCAACACTAAAAATAGCTTCTGAAGTAACCGCAATAACAGGAATACTTAAGATATCATGCGCCATTCTAGCACCACTAGGATATCGATATTGGTATGATTTCCAATAGGCAAGAATATCAAGATTAGAATTTGTCTCAAATTTAATTTTGGTTCCTCCAAGTATAATTTCAATTCATTTTTAAGTGGACCAGAACTCTCATCAAATATACTAAATTCTTATAAAAATAATAAAAGTAAATAAATTATTACAAATATTGTAAGTAAAAATTAGCCAAAATGAAAAGATTTAAGAATTTTACCTTAACTACAATAGAATTCCACCTAGTAGAAATTTCACGAACATTTGAATTGTCCACATTTATATTTGTGTTTGTAGGAACTTGAAAAAGAGTACAACCATCGCCTTTGGAATATTCCCTAAATAATTCAAACAACTTTGTCTTGAGATTTTAGTTTGAATTAGAATTAGAATGCCCATATATTTGTTTATAGATAAATTCTACAAGTTGAAGCTTATAGCGCGGATCAAAAATCACTGCTATGGACAAAATAATGCTGAATTTGGACCAATATTTTTCTAATTTTGGAAGAATCTGTGCAGCCATTTTTTTTTATGTATTCATTACTGTCACTTGTCTTCGACTTCAAAACCATATAACAATTAGTCACTTTAGGAAAATGCAAATTCGCAATTGGGTTCTTAGTTCCTGAAAAAACATTGGTAACATTGTAAAACAAAAAGAGAAATTCACAAATATTTTCAACTTTTTCCCATTCATCCTTTGTAGGACAATTCTTATAACTTTCATCAACAAAAATCATGTGCTCAAATGCTTTGCGGTAAAATAAAGTACTCTCAAGCATGTGATAAGTAGAATTTCACCTTGTAGGAACATCTTGTCTTAAACATATCTTAGTCTTTAAGGTAGAGTTCATATCCATTTGAACAAAATTTAACCAATTTTGCTTTCATGCACTTGACCATTTCACGAAGTTAATACTATCATGAATTTTTCCTACTACAACATTAATATCTTTTAATCCACCTTGAACCACTAGATTAATGATATGCGCACAACAACGAAGATGAAAAAACTCACCCTTATCCATGAGTGCATCATTATCATTCAAGCGCTTAATCAACTTATCAACACAACTATCATTGGATGAAGCATTATCCAATGTCAACCCAAACAACATCTTCTCAATGCCCCATTCACAACAATATCATAGATCTTTTCACTAAGTATTTCGCTGTTGGGTAGAGGAGGCATGAAAGAAAAATTCAAGATTCTTTTTTGAAAGATCCAATCATTATCAATGAAATGACATGTCTGAGATATATAACCATAAGATTGTAATAGAAGTCCAATAGTTAGATGTGAGATTGATCATACTAGAACTTATGAATATTATATGTTTCGTTCTTAACTTCTCCCTATTGTACATCTTAGTAGCATCAATTTTTATTGTATTTCTTGACACTATGTGGATTCTTGGATTCAAATGGTCAATAAGTGTTCTTATCCCCTCACATAACCACAAATTGAAATGACAAGTCATGCAAGATAATAGCCTCAGCTAAAAATTCTCTAAACTTTTTAGAGTCAAATTCACGACGACATGAAACAGCATTATTATTTTTCTCAAGAATCATCTAACCAACATAGCGTATCTTTCTCATAACACACCTATTATAGTGGCAATCTAAAGTACCTATTCCATTTTCAGACTTAGATTGGTAGATATGACCACAAAAATTGCACTTCGCTTTTTTAATTTTATCTGAATCTAAAGGTAACTCATCGAAGTGTTTCCATACCCATGATCTTTTTCCCATCATATTTTGCTTATTTGCTTTTGGAATTATTTCGTCTTTATCGGTTGAATCCTCCATTGTAGTAGGTGTCTCCATTGTAATAAGAGTTTCATCCATGTCCTCATTTATGTCCTCTATGTTTATATTAACCTTCATATAAAAATCACCATTATTAAAGTTCTATGAAAAACTAATCATACAATTATTGTAAATTATTTAATACTTGTGGCATGGAATAATGTAATTCAAATAATAATTCAACCTCATTACCTATTTACAATTTTTCATACTTTTTTAATTAGCTAAGAGAATAATTTTATCTCTGAAGAAGCTGTCCATATTAGGTTGGTGGCTAAAATGGTCAACAAATTCAGTAAAATTTAGTTAGAGAACTTATTAGAAGGCAAAATGTTAGTAGTATTCTTAATTTGTAATGATTTCAATGTAAATATAATTATAAATATGAATAAATTTTACATTTGGCACCCTCAAACTATATCTTGGACCTACCTTGAGGTTATTGAAAACTTACTTGTATCTTATCACTAATTTAGTAGAGACTAAACAAAATTGACAAGGAAAATTATTGTTCACAGACTCAGCTACACAACTTGCAAGATATTAATGTAGATTATTGATCTTATTTGTCATCAACATTAAACTTTCTTAGTTATAGATATAGAACAAGATTTTGAGGCATTCCAACAATTAGAAAATACATAATGCACAATGATACAAGAATGAAGGTATTTCAACAACAAAACATTTAGTTGGGACCACTACAAAAGTCACTCATACTAGAACACAAAGTAAGACTTTGATAAGATAAAAGTAGAAACGACATCATAGTATAGCAAGTAAGGCTATTAAAGGTATTAATGTTATGCCCTTACATCAAATTTTCTCATCTAAACAACTCTATCTTCTTTCCTCATTGCCTCAAGCACACATGATTAAAAGTACTAATCCTTTAGGTCACTAATAAAATAGTGGTGAATTTATATACTCTCAAGATGAACTGAGATTTATTGAATATCTTAAGTAGGTGATTTTCTTACTATTAAGTGGTATTAGTATTTTTCAATTGAAAAGAATAAGAATATAGCAAAATAAATTAACAAAAATTAAACATCCTAAGAAAATATATAACACCAGTTAGTAACTATTAAGTATGGAGATTTACAATAGCTGGTGACTGGCTTCACAGTGATGGCTTCGTGGGTGACGATGACTGGTTTTTCGGTGATGGCTTTGCGGGTCACTGGATTTGCTGGTGATGGTGATTTGCTTCGCAGTGATGGCTTCACAAGTGACTGGGTTTGGTTGTCTGGGGTGGACGGTGCTATGTTGTCAAAGACTTGAAGAAGAGGAAAGGAAAAATCTAGAAAATGGCCAAATGGGTTTTGATTTTTTTTTTGTCTAGCTTCACCCTCTCTTTTTTTATTTGGATTTAACGGGATGACCTGAACCAAACTCAAACCGAATTTCTTCGTATTATTTAGGCTAACTTAAATTTGAATCGTTCGTGTTTAATTCGTTTATTCGAGTTTCGACACAAATTGTAACCCTACATGATGAATGTTAATTATAGTATATTTTTTAAGTTATAATCTCAAATTTATTTATTTATTTGTACTAGTTGTAATATCCTTTTGTTTTAATGAAATACTTGAAGTTAAAAAAAAAAAAAAAAAATCGAGAAACACGTGTTTCGGTGAAGGTTTTTATAATTTATTTTCCTTTATGCTGCTTCATGACCGATATTAACAAAAGGCTAACTAATTACACTTTGCCATGCGATCGTGTCAAGAAATAAGTTTTAAAAATAAATAAATAAATACATACTAATCTGTGCCCAAAAAAAAGAAAAAGACCACACAAAACATATCTCATCGCACTTCCAAGACAATGCTCGTAGATCTCGAAGGCAGCACACACTTCCAGCTAAAGTGCCAACACACTGGCATTGTTTCCAATCCACCCTGCATTTTGCTCCATTCAAACTCAACCACATGGATTCGGCCACTTCTCTCCTGAAAACACCACCACCAGCCCAACTCTTATTCGATCCTTTATTTATTTATTTTTTTTCCATACCTTATTCCAACTTTTCCATCACCATAAATTAAGTAGAGAATACTCGTCGATCCCAAATTCAATTATGTGTAAAATGAAAAAGGAAACAACGAAAATTTAACAAAATTCTTCCGTCTCTAACTCTCTCTCTCTTTTGTTCTTTTCCTCAGATTTTTATAATTGAGAAATCCAATGTGGGAGGAAAAAACAATGCAGCCTGGTAGATTCTGGAGGCACTGCAGGCTGCAGCAAGGCTTATCTTTTAGTTTTATTTATTTATTTTATTTTTTTAATGGTTTACTTTTCCTCTATTTTTGCTCTGTTTCCTTCTATTTTTAACAACTGGACTGGGGGTCATCAGAAGAACCAAGGGGGAAACACGTGTCCTCTCCACCAGTGTTCCAAAGGAAATTAGCATAGGTAGCAGCATGGTAGGCATTTCCGGGCTCAGCATCAATGGCTTCCAAGAACGTCTCCTCCGCTGCCCACAAATCGTTTCTTACTTTCCACAAGAAAGTCGCGTACTTGTTGTATGCCTCTGCGTCTGGTGGTTCTATCGCTATTGCTCTCTTGAAATATTTTTCTGCTCTGTTTTCACACAAAACAAATAAACATTAATTAATGTAAGAGAAAGCCTCAACTCAATTGTCTTACTAGGCTTACGGGCGCTCTAATACTAATCTAACCAACAATGTTCATTTAAGTCATGTGATAATCACGTGGGAAAGATGACAAAATTTCTTTTTTTCCCAAAAAAAAAAAAAAGAACGATGAACTTCTTCTTTTGTTGCATAGACCACCACCACACACTGCCTTGTCAAGGTTGAAGATACACGTAGCCCATATCTAAGCAATGCAACAAACCATCGGATTCCATATTGATGAAACTAATTTTCTAAAAAGAGAAACAATGGCCCCATGAATCCTACCAGTCCAACTCCAAACGTAAATCTCACTGAAAATCACATTGATATTTTTCTTTCCGGTCAATAGTAGAAATCGTTTTAATAACGGAAAACAAACAAACAAATGAAACTAAAACAAATATTAGTGAGGAAGATCAAGCTATACCTGTCATAATCGTGGGAAACAAGGTAAAGAAACTGAGCATAATTGGCAAGGAGGAGTGCGTTGTTGGGCTCTTGGGACAAACAAGATTGGTACTGAAGATCTGTTCTGAAGTGATCTTCATAACCATCTGGTTCAATCTTTGCATTCACTGGGGAAACAAATCTCTGGATGGTATCATTGTCCAGAGCTTCGTCTCTGAGTGAAGCTTCTATTTCTGAAGCTTCTTCCACAATCGAATTCCAAATTGCTTCCTCTTCTTCTTTAGACTCATGCTCTGATATCGATTCTTCCTTTTCCGTCCTTCTCATGGAAGACAACTGGGAAGAACCATCGGGTAGAATTTTCCTGTATTGACCGGATTCGTTGGACCTACCATCTCCGTCTGTTCCACTAGCCACCTGCCGGAAATTCCCACCACCGCCATTGTTGCCACCTATTGAAGTCGCCTTCCCACTTGACGAATTAACTGAAAACGTCTTAATTGTTGAAGAGTCAAACTTCTGATTCTTGTGGTCCTGAACTTCTACCATAGATGCAATCTCTGTTGTACTCGAATGAGACCCAGGTGGCGATGAAGCTGCAATGGCGGTGTTGTGGCCCATTGAATATACCGTGAAATTTGCAAGGAGAATCATCACGTAGACCATTAATGTCGGTGTGTGAGAAAAGACTTGTTGAAATAGCCAAGCAAACGATGCGTGCATTTCTTTCTGAACCCGACTCAAAATTGCCTGTAGATCTTCGTGGTAGAGAATTTCTCTCATCTGTAACGTATAGCAATGAAGCTCACGAATTATGAACACCATTGAAGAGAACGCCTTCTTCACTGAACAGTAAGCAGACTCTCCTGCTTCTCTAACCCCTTCTTGCCAATGCAACTTTCTCTTTATAATTCGAAGCGAGAGCGGAAGATCAACGCTGTTAGCTTTCCGTTCAATACTCGCCAGAACAATCTCATCATTTCCCGGCCAATCCGATGTCTCTCCACGAAGTTCAGGCCATGCTGGCTCCCAGGAATGAAACTTCGGAGCTAGGAATTGTTTCTGATTCTCCATAAAGTTGACGCAACTGTTCAATCCTGTGGTTTCCTCGCTATGGTTGCCCCCAAAATCAGAAACCACCTCATTCCCTTCTCCTTCGCCATCACAGTCATAAAGCTGGAATCGAAGAGCCAATTCTTGAATCTTTTTCGAGAATTCTTCATCGGAGAAGTCATCGGAGCTCGCGCTACAAGCCCTTTTGATAGAAGGAAATCTTGATTTCGGTTGCTCATTAGGCCGGGACCTCTGCAGCCTCGTACATGGCGATTCCAACAGAAAAAATCGATCTAATCTTTGCACGTACCGGCACACCAGAGCTCCTCCGTCACAACGGTTTCGACCCTTCCGAGAAGAAAATGATAATATCGCAGAAATTAAGGTTTGAGAAGAAAATTGAGAATGAGGAAGAATCGGCTGTGACCAATGCAAACAAGCTGTTGCCACTTTCCCTACCATAACTTTCCGATTAAAAAGACAACGGAATTTCGAAAATTGAAGGAAGAGTAGGGAAATAATAGAGATTCTTTGGAAGAAAAGAAAATGACGGTATCAAATTCTCGGAAAAGCTTGTTTCTATCAAAAAGGCAGATCTTCTTCTCCTCCAATTTCTTATTAACTTTCTTTTTCGGTGCGAAAAGTCTTCGCCTTTCTACCTTTCAATGCAGTCCGAACCTGAAAAGAAAAGCCACCTTCGTCAAAATAAATAAATAAACAAATCGCCCAAAATCCCTTCCCAATCTCAGCACTTCACTCCAACTTTCCCGGAAAACACAGTTAACCTCTCAATTTATGAATCCCAACTCTTTATAGACATTTATATTAAGTTAGTTTCACAGCCGATCATTATTTTTAGCAGGAAAATCGGATCGTGAAAACGCATCCCAAAACCACTCGTTATACTCAAGACTGTCAACGAATTCAAAAGACGCTGAGAAACTTCATATCATTTATTTAAATAAACTTACACAAATTTGTATGGACTGCGATAATTTTTCCGATAACGAGAGAATCCCCGGCGAAAGCTCTGAAAGCGAAGCTCAAGATAGTAGCTTCACTTTATCAAGAACAGTGTCATATATATATATAATCTCGCCTCCTCTCTTCGAATAAATTAATTGATTAAATGCAGAAGGAAAAGGAAAAGACAGGAAAAGTAATCTGAGATTGCCGATTCATTTGTTTTCGAAAGACCGAAAAATATATGAGCTAATCGTATTTATACACTCACCGAATGAAGTACAATAACGGGAGGTCCGGTAACCAGTCACTTCCAGTGAAGTACAGTAGTAGTTTTGAGTTTTGGTTGTGTGTGTCCGCGTCTGGTGCCACAATCTAAGCTTGGGTTAGCAGAATCAGACCATGATTAACGTTGTATACTTTAGTTTAGGGTTGGGATGAAATGTTATTTTCTTTTAAAAATAATATATTCAAAATTTTATAATAATAAAAATAGTACATTTAATACTAAAATAATATATTTTTATAATTAAAAAAAAATATTATATCATTTTTTTAACATCCTTTCAATTTAAAATTTTTCAAACTAAATAAAAATAATTTAGATCATTTTAATATTTAACGTTCTATCTTAATTATCGTTCAATATAAATATTAATTTTATTATTATTTTTTTTAAACATATTATTTTTGCTAATTTTTCTATTTTTTTTATAAGTGAAGTGTTTTAGTCACATTTTTATTTAATTGACTTACCTTATATTACTATTTTTTAAAAAATAAATTTATTTTAATTTATATTATTATATTTAAATTAAAGAATAATATTTACGTCCATTATTAAAAATGAGCTAATTATTTTTATTTGTTGTTTTTTTTAATACAATAATCTTATACTCATAAATATTACATATTATATGCAAAAAAAATTAACAAAAAATTAACTGTTTAAATTTACATTATTCTCTTTTTCATCTATTGAACATAAACTATTTTTTTAAATAGCATATAACTATTTATTATTAATTTTATCTATAATTATTAGCATTAAATTAAAACAAAAGGTTAATAAGATGACGTTATTATAATTATAGAAAAAATGAATAATAAATAAGCACAATTATATATCACAAATATATTATAATCTCAAATAACGTGATAATTTTTTATTTATTATAATTTAGTAAGTTAAATTATACTTACCAATAATATTTTGCTACATTATTTATAATGCATCTTAAATTTAAGTTACATAATATTTTTTATAATAAATAATTATATTCCCCCTTAACAAAAAATAAAATAAATGTTTGCTCAAAATCAATAACAAAAAAGTGGATCCATGTAGCTTTATGAAGTTTGTTATTTGCTTAAAAAAAAACTTACATACAATATGAGATTGGTGTGTTAAAAATATGACAGCAAATGAAATGAATTAGTTGATTTACAATAATGTCACTTATTATATGAATATTTTTTTTATAATTTAAATATAATAATAAAAATTGAAGTAATTTATTTTTTTTAAAAGAAAAATAACTTGAAATGAGTTAAAAAAGAAAAGTGACTAATATACTACACTTATAAAAAAAAAAAAAAGTTGCTTCTAATGCACTTCATCCTTAGGGTGACAACAGTTTATTTTTCGTTTTGGTACATAAATGATTAAATTATTTAACTAATTTATTTTTAATCTCTTTAATAAAAAATATATATTTTCATTTTTTTAACACTAAAAAAATATATGTTTTTTTAAGGAGTTAAAAACGTTATTCTATATATGAAAGAAGTTATGCCATACAATTAAAAAAATTTCTTATAAAACCAAATAATAAGTTTTCTTAAAATTTGTAAGAATAAAAATATTACTCTTAATATTAATTTATATTTTTTTAATTTAAAATAAAAATATTATTTTTATTATTATAAATTTTAAATATTTTATTTTAAGTAATTTTTTTTAGTTCATTTTTGTCTAACTAGATCGTTTTTAAGTCTTCTCAATTATAATACGACCCTATAAAATCAATTAGGTCCTCTTTCTATAGTAATAAATTATATACATGTATTTATATATAACTAATAAATTGTAAAAAATAATTAATGTTAATATAAAAATAATTTTAATTAAAAAAATATCATGTATAATTTAAATTTTTATTATAACTATAAATATAATTAATTACTTTTAAAAAAAAAAAATATGTTACTAACATACCACCTTACAAATTTCATATCAAGTCTAATGTTACACATCAGTTTGGTGGATATAAGATTATTTTTTATGTAATATTAACATAAGTAAGACATAATGTTGACATTACACCATTAATTTAGGGTAAGAAGTACGATTTCATTTACTAAATAATATAAATTTTCATTTTTACACATGAACGTGTATTGTTTGACTTTTTTAATTTATATTTTAATTAATTTTTACACAGATGTAAAATAAATATAATTTTAATTTTCTTGAACTATTAAATTATAATTGTTAAAGTAAATTTAAGATCTCATACAAATTTTGTTATAGTCATTATTTGATTATTATATTTAAAAAATTTATTAAATATATTAAAAAAAATCTTAAAAGGACAATAATATCAAGAGCTTAAATAATTTGTCAAAAAAATATTAGTCATAATTTAAACTTTTAAAATACATTTATGTTTATAGTTCTTATTGTATATGGTAATATCATATGATTATAGTGCTTATTAGATGTGATCTTTATTCAATTATCATGTTTAAAGTCTTTATTAAATTTAAAAGAACAATAATATCAATAATTTATAATATAGAAATAATTTTATCCTAAAAATATTAAGTATATTTTAAATTTTTATAAATAATATAAATATATTTAATAATTTTTACCTACTATTAAATCTAATATATCATGTAAACATTAAAAAATTGAGAAAATAACATTCATAATACATTATTAATTTTAAAAATATAAAAATAATATCTCGTATGTTCAACTTATATAATTTTTAGTTTTTTATTGTAAAAAAATCTTCATCTCATAAATTTTACATTAAAGTCATCCAGGTAGATACCATTCAAGTTAAATTTTGGTCAATTAAATTTATGTAATATTAAATTCTAATTAATTAAACTCTGATTAATATTATTATGGTGTGTTTATTATTATAAATTTTAAGTATTTTTTTACATAATTTCCCTAAAAATTCTGAGTAGAACTAGTATTTCTTTATCAACTTTTGTTTTAATAAAAATATTCAGAAAATCTCTAAATACCTATATTTAAATGGTTACAAGAAAAATTATAGAAATATTAATATTTTGGTAAAAATTAAACAAAAATATTTTACTTATTTACAAGTAACACAATGTTTTAATTCGGAGGTGACGTCAAAATAAAGGTATTATTAGTATTTCAACCCACCGAATTCAAGTTTAAATTTAACCTATATTTCTTTTATAGATTAGTTGATCTTTAATGTAGGTCTTAAAATTTTAAAAATTGATATAGTCGAATTGATTATATGTTTTTATTTTATAAACCGAACCAACTTATTTTTATTATAAATAGATTTTAATTTTCTTTTATTTATAATATTTATGCATATTAATTAATTTATTTATCATTTTTCATAATTCTAATTTTTAAACCTAATCAATGCTTGCAAAGTAAACATATTTTAGACTTTTAGCAATTTTTTTTCTTATTTATTTCTAAATTTTAACCATTTTGACAATCTTTATTCCCATGCATTACTCATATTAATTTGGGTAATGGTAAATATTTTAAAGTCTTTCTTAAACAATTTTAATTTCGAAGATAGTTGAACATTTTTTAATAGAAACATATAATTAAAATATATGAGGCTAATAATTATTCTTATTTTTTATTAAAAAATTGATAAAAAAGTTGTATGCCAAAATTTGCTAAACCAGCCATCTTTAACGGATCTTATAGGTCCGTTTAAAAATTAACTTTTTTTTTTTTTTTTTTTTTTAATTTATAGGTTTTTTAAAGTTTTAATTTTTTTTTAAAAATCATCAAAGTAAAACCGACTTATAAAATAAGTTAATAATCAACCAATTTCAATAAATAATAATACTTTGGGGTGTTCATCGGATCAAAATCGTTAGTTTTATATTCATCCAATCCGATCTGATGGTCAGATTGAAATATCCTAATCCACATCCGATCCGATAATATTTCAAATTCGATCCTATCCGATCCGCAATCTATTCGGATTGGATCCGATCAATCCGATCAATAAACTTAATTAACTCTATTTTAATATTTTTGAATAAAAATTAAATTTTTTTTGTAACATAAACATATTTAAGCTAAAATAAACCTTAAAAAGTCAAAATACCAAATAGAAATGTTAAAATACAATTGAAAATGTTCAAATATACATAAAACAAAATAATACAATATCAATTACAATATTTATTTAAATAAAATTAACAATTCATTCAAACAATAAACAAAAGCATAATTCACTGTTTTGTTTGTATTATTTTTGTTATAAAAAAATATTTTAAAATTTTAATTTTATTATTGTATTTGTATATAATGTGGTGTATAATATAAATAAAAGTGATCAATAAAAATATGACACGTGTATAAATTTAAAATATATTTATTTTTTTCGGTCGGATCGGATGGAATCGGATGATAAATAGTAAAATCTGCTATCCGATCTGAACCGAAGGGATTAAAAAAATTTCAATCAGATCCGATCTGATCATCGGATCGAAACCGTTCAAAAATTAACGGATTGGATCGGATTGATCGAATGATCGAAATTTTTTAAACACCCCTGAGAATACTATTAAAATTACAAACCCGATAAATGCATGTTCTTCATTTTTTGTTTGTTGTTTTCCGTCATTTTAACTTTTAAGTGTTGGGTATTAAATTGTGAACAACATGCAATTTTACAATTAAATATTTAAATAATTAAAGGTATGAATAACTTAAGTAATTTTTTCCATGGTTACTCTTATAAAGAAATGTTTTCTATCTATTGGCATGGGTAACTAAAGTTCAAATTGTAATGGACATTATCATTTACACTTTTTAAAACAGAATGCAACGGTAAGCTTAGACTAGTAGTGAACCTTTTTATTGGTATTTAATTATTAATTTTTCAAAATCATTTTAACAATCAACCATGATAAAATCCTATATTTTGGAAATATCTTATGGTTCAGGTAATAAGACTCTCAATTCCCCACCAGGAATCCAAGGTCGAATCTCACCCGAATGTATAAGTGTGTTTTTTCTTTATTAATAAAAAGAAAGAAATTTTAGAACCCCTTTAAAAAAAATGTTTTCTATCAAATCTTAAATAATGTATTGGTTTATGATAGGTTCTTTAAAAATTTAAAATTACTAAAATTAAAAACTATGTGGAATATTGTATATAAGAATCAATCAAATATTAATATATAAATTGTAATATCTAACACTACTCTTAAAAAAAATAACAACAATTAGGCATAATCAAAACTACATTAACCCTACTATATTAAAAAAGTTCACAGATTTGAAGCTTAACTATTTAAATACTTTCATTTTGGGAAAAAATAAATTCTATTTAAATTCTTTAATTGAAAAATTAGAAAATTAAGGATCTCTTTGACGGGATGATTAGAAAACAATTCTTAAAAACTGTTTTCAAACTATAACTAAAAAAAAAATTCAATTATTTTTAAAAATAATGAGCTGTTTAACCAGTATTTTAAAAAGTTATAAAAAAAAAAATAGAAAACATAACTATCATATTGTTTGGCCAAATTGTTTTTAAAACTTATTTCATAGTAAACTTTTTATTAGTAAATTTTTTTAAAAAAATTCAATCAAGCTTTCTTTATTTTGATAGGAGTACACTTAATCAACGAAAGTATGAGTCTAATTCTCCTCCATTATTATCATTTTTAATTTTTCATTGATATGCTTGAAAATATGCATGTATATGTAATCAATGTCACTTTTTTTTGGCTTTTGCTTTTTTTTTTTTTTTTTTCTTGGATTTCAACGTTGGTATTGATTCACTACTACAAAAAAGAGATTTAGGGACGGTTATTAACCGTTCTGAAAGATATTTTGGGACGGTTCTGTTTCGGATCGTAACCGTCCCGTATACGGGCGTCCCAAAAAGTCACACTTTTAGGGACGGTTATTAACCGTCCCTAAAAGTAAAATGTAACCGTCCCTAAAAGTCTAACAACCGTCCCTAAAATTATTTAGGGACGGTTACTGGGAAACTTAATAACCGTCCCTAAATAATATGACTTGAACTTTTTGGGGACGGTTTTTTTTTTTTTTTTATTTTTATAATTTCAATATTATGCTGATCTTATATAAATAATTACCTGTAAAATGCTCAAATAATATATATATTCAAAATTACAAAATGACAATATTACTCTTTAAGAATCATTACTAATTAATTATTACAATATAATTAGTGATTAGTTACAAAATAATTGGAGTCATTCTTAATATATGTGTCCAATATATACATTAAACTAAACATATAACAGACCTAGCTAATTAATTACTAACAAGTAGTAATTAATTACAAAATTAGTCTAATTCTCACCTAAAATATTAATAACCGTCCGAGGCTTCTCTTCTTCTTCAAGATCAGAGTCACAATCATCGCCATTCCAAATGCAATGTTTTGGTCTTTTTTCTATGTCTTCTTCACCCTAAAATATTGAAGGTGGGGAAATGCAAATAAAAAAGTAACTAAACAGATCATTTTAGTATATTTTGTGAGGAAAAAAGTTAGATGTCAATAAGACCAATGTGGCTAGTTATATGGATAAAAAATAATAACAATAATAAAAACAATTTAACTATCATTAAAAATAAAATAAAGGAAAATATATAGCAATTACTACCAAACTAATGTCTAATTATACCATATATATATTAGCATCATGATTTTACATTTTTACCATTTATTCATTGTCTTCACTAAAAAATTGTCATCTAAATATTTGTTCATTTAATCTCTTTTGCATCTAAAATGTTAACCTAATGTGGGATCCATGTTTCACTAATATCCTTATCCAGGTCACTTGTTTTTTCTTTCTTCTTTTGTAATATTACACATATATTTTCTAGTTTTTGCCTATTGTAATTTTAATACCATGTAAATTTTAAAGAAATTATGAACTTTTTAATTTTAAAAAGTTAATCCAATAATAAAAATGCTCATAATTTTTATAAAAGCCCAATTTAATATTATCATTTTGTTAGTACTGTAAGACATATACACTAACACAGACACACTCCTCTTTGTTACACATATATAATACAATTCTCATCTCTTAATATAATTAAAATATAATTAAGGATGTGATTATATAATTATTGACTTCAAATTTTAATGGGACACACTCCTCTTTGTTACACATATATAATACAATTCTCATCTCTTAATATAATTAAAATATAATTAAGGATGTGATTAATAATTATTGACTTCAAATTTTAATGAAAATTCGCATTCTTAATATTACTTAATTGTTGTGTGCTAGCTATGATGTAACAAACATTACAAGTTACTTTTCAGCCTTTGCTTTAATATAATTATATAACGCATTAATCTCCTCTCCAATGGGAGTTGAACAGAGGCACAGGTATGAGGGATCATATTTTAGGTTATTGCATATCCTCCACCACCCAAGACCATTAAAGGGTGATGAATACCAAAATATAGTAATTTGTAAGCAATTTTAAATTAAGAATATTGCTAGTCTGCTATTAGTTATTGCTTTTGCCCACACCCTTAATCAGCCCCTATTGTTAAGGTTCTTAAGAGGGTTTTGCAATTGCCTACTTAAGCCTCACTCTCGTATCTTACTTCCTTGGGCCAATCAGTAGAGTACCAAATAACAACGATTGATGTATATGAGGTCAATCTGTACAGTATCTAAAAACAAGGATTGATGCAAGTAGAGCAGAGTATGACCTAACTACTATATTATACACATGCACACTCTTTTAGTTTCAACTTAGTGTCTTAAATTTTTGGATATTTAACTAAGTGTTGGACATACTTATTTTCTTCATTTTTCTCAAAATCTTCACCAATTTAGAGTATCCAGTGGCAACAGAGAACGGTGTCCTAAAATTACTCTGTTAAATGAATAAATTAAGAACTTACATGGGTTTAATGTCTGAGAAAACAATGTCAAGGTTGCGCTCATGAATTTGCTAATGAACTCCATATTTCAGAAATCATATCACACATATCGATCAAGCAAAAGCTAAATAATCCATGTCAGCATACGGTAAGGGGATGCAACAATACTGTTTTACATAATGTCACCTATGTTACTTGTAAATTCTTAGATATGATGTTGTAAAATTTTATGTAAATTTCGAAATTCTATAAAAACTAATTGGAATTAAAGATAAGTAGATTTATTTTTTGGTTTAGAGAGATGGGTAGGTTTGAATACTTAAAAAATCAACATTAAAGAATACAATAGCATATAAATGTGACAAAATGAATAAATTATAACTATTTCATTCCTTATTACTTTATTTTTCAGTGAGAAAGGGAAGAAAACAATAGAACTAATATATCTTAAAGCACAAAATAAGATATAACTATTAACTAGTTTCTAAACTGCAAATTAGGTGTCATCATCCACTGCCAATTTGCAATGGGAAAACAAACAATTGATGGACTTATTGTGGTCTCCAAGGTCTATATGAGGCTAATAAAAGCAATCAAACACACAAATTCTATTCAAAGAAGCAACATATAACAACAAAAGCTTTTACCTCTTGAACTTTCCTAAGGAGTTCATGATCATCCAAATCTAACAGGCTTCTGTAGAACAGCAGACAAATAAACCTCAGATTTGCCTGACCCTGCAACATCAATCTTCTCCCCAACAACCCATTTGAGCTTCTTATAACCAAACCGTTCAATCAGTCTGGTTAAATCCCTTTTCTTCTCCTCTGAGAAAACAATGTCAAGGTTGCGCTCACGAATTTGCTAATGAACTCCATAAATAATGGCAAAAGAACAGACCAATATCACTAACATAACAGCTACAGTAATGTTAATATTCATGAGGATGCACATTTTTTAATATTAATTAAAAAAAAAAACAGATCGATCTGCACATTTTAGGGACGTATTCATATATTGCAGGAAAAAAAATTCAACCTGATCTGCGCCGCGGTGGAGAGCTGCCGTGGAGAGCTACCGTGGAGGGTTGGCTGCCGTGGAGAGCGCTGGCTTGGAGGGCAGAGCTGCTTGGTACGATAACCGTTGCGGTGGAGAAGAACGATCGCGACGTTGCTGCAAATACAGTACGAGGTGTCGCGCGGGCCGACATTGGAGTCGAGGACGACGGACGACGGCGAGCGCTGGGAACGGTTGACTGGTGGTGTCGATCGTGCGGTGTGGAGGCGCTATGGGGGGGGGGGCTGGGAGTCGTTAGGGTTTTTAATTAATTTCTATCGCGTGTACGTAGGAGCTGGGTGGTGTATAAAAGAGATTTAGGGACGGTTATTAACTGTCCCGAAAGGTTACACTTTTAGGGACGGTTAATAACCGTCCCGAAATCTCTTTTACGAAAATTACCGCACAACCGTCCCAAAATCACACTTTTAGGGACGGTTCACCGGTTTTTTTTAAATTACAACCGTCCCTAAATCTATATATTGTTGTAGTGATTGTCATATTTATCAATTTACGGATATGAGCAATTTACAAAAAAAAATTATGGACAGTAACAATGTTTTTTATTTTCCTCATTTATCAATTGAAAAGTTGTGAAAATATTAGCGCAAACACATGTGTGCATTATAAGAGAAATTTCATCAAACGCAAAAAAAAAAAAAAAAGGTTCAATAATACATTTTACGGAAAAATAACGGTAAGTTACGCATATAATATGTTTTTCTTAATTTTTAAGTTGTTCTTAAAAATAACAAAAATAAGTGTAAGTTGTTTTCAATTTCTTGTTTTTTAAAATATATTATTTTAAATAATAATAACTTTAAAATATGGTCAAATACTTTAATTTATTTTTGAAAATAATATTTTGTTTTAAAAAATACAAAATAAATTTTAAATTATTTAGCCAAATAAACCCTAATATTTCAAGCATTCGTTTAAGAAATTAAAAGATTTTAAGCTTTTTTTTTTTTTTTTTTTTTGGCTTTTCAGTACTAGACAGCAAAGTTCATGGACACATGTTATCAGATCACCTCTTCTATCAACTATTTTTTCGGGAACACTTTTTAACTTTAATTTAGGAGTTTTGGCATTTTTTTTTAAGCCTCTACTAAATTGAACATGTACTGTTTTTTATAAATTAACTATATTTACATGATTTGCACGTAAAAAAAAAAATCTTGAAAACAGTCAAATGACTACTAACGATGCTTAAGTAATATAAATAAATGAGATAATAATCTCTTTAAATAAAACTTAGCAATGAACAACTAATAACTTTATAATATTAATATTAAGATATTGAAATATACTAAACAATGATAATGAAAAAAATATATATATATACATTAAATGCAAGCAGTATTTTATTTTTTTATCGCTTCTTAAAGGAAGTTTTATTTTTTGACCTCACGTTTTTGCATGCCAAAACATGTCTTTAAGATTTGAAACAAATTATGACAAAAGAAAATAAAGACGACTCCAACAGAGTTGCTTAAACAAATTAGCTCAATCTTTTATGTTGAAGTACATTTAAGTAATACTATAAAACAAAGAATCACATTAAAAAAAAAAAAAACATCATGTAAGAAAATTAAATATATGATATAAATATTCTACAAGTTGAGGAGAAAAGAGAAACAAACATTTCATTGGACACAGCATGAGATTAAGACACAAGTTACACATATATAATAGTAGCTAATTAGCAAGTGTCTACATGACTACATGCACAAAAGAGCGGATGTACATGCAAGTAAGGAGGGACACGTATCCCACTTTAATTTTCGATAAATAAAATTTTAGTTATAATATTTATAAAATTATAGATAAATTATAAACATAATTACAATTGTGCCCCACCTGAATTTAACATTTTAT